>JAABKJ010007545.1:180947267-181216545 GCA_011634705.1 Andricus grossulariae
ATGTCATTAAATTTTCACCAAAATAGTAAAATTTTCGAAAAAATGATTGAATTCTCAACAAAAAAGTTCATCTTGAAACAAAAAAGATGATTTTTCTATTAAAAAAGACGGGTTTGAAAAAAAATTAAATTTTTCCCCAAAAAAGAGTACTTTAACAAAAAAGTTGAATTTTCAACCAAATAGTTGATTTTTCAACAACAAAAAAAGATTATTTTTCTACCATTAAAGACGAATTTTCACTCCAAAATGCTAACTTTCTATTTGAAAAATGAGGGATTTTTAACACAAAAATTTAATTTTCGGCCAAAAAATATGACTTCAAGAAAAAGGTTGAATTATCAACAAAATTAATAAATTTTCAGCAAAATAGTTTAGTGTTTAACCAAATAGTTGAATTTTCAACAAAAAGGAGGATTTTTCTACCATTAAAGACGAATTTTCAGTCCAAAAGGCGAATTTTTTATTAAAAAAAAAGGATTTTTGAAAAACTTAATTTTCGGCCAGAAAATATGACTTAAAAAAAAGGTTGAATTTTCAACCACGTGATTAAAATTTCACCAAAATAGTAAAATTCTTGAAAAAATAGTTGAATTTCCAACAAATAAGTTCTTCTTGAAACAAAAAAGATGATTTTTCTATCAAAAAAGACGGTTTAAAAAAAAAAATTCTCCCCAAAAAAGAGTACTTTAACAAATTAAACAAATTTTGAGAAAATAGTTTAATTTTCAACCAAATAGTTGAATTTTTAGCAAAAAAGTTATTCTTGAATCAAAAAAAGATGATTGTTCTACCATTAAAGATGAATTTTTAAATCAAGAGGCGAATTTTCTATTCAATAGACGGATTTTTAACAAAAAAATTGAATTTTCGGCCAAAAAAGATGACTTTAACAAAAAAGTTAAATTTTCAACCATATACTTGAATTTTCAACAGAATAGTCAAATTTTCAACAAAATAGTTGATTTTTTTAACCAGCAATTCGCTGAATTTTCGACCTTGAAAGGTAATTTTTTAACCAAGCAGATTAATTTTATGCCCGTAGAGGAATTTCCAAACAAATAATTAAATTCTTAGTAAAATAGTAACATTTTCAACGAAATAATTCAATTTTCCACCAAATAGTTGAATTTTCAACAAAAAAGTTCATCTTGAAACAAAACAGATGACTTTTCTATCATTAAAGAGGAATTTTCAGTCCAACTGTCGAATTTTCTATTTAAAAAAAAAAACGGATTTTTAACACAAAAATTTTAATCAAAAGTAGATTAACTTTCAACCGAGTAGTTGAATTTAAAAAAAAAGTCCATTTTGGAAGAAAAAATATGGTTTTTCTACCAATAAAGATGAATTTTGAATCCAAAAGGCGAATTTTTTATTAAAAAAGACGGATTAAAAAAAAAGTTTTGACAAAAAAATGTACTTTAACAGCAAAGTTGAATTTCCAACCAAATGATAAATTTTAGAAAAATAGTAAAATTTTCGACAAAATAGTTTAATTTTTAACCAAATTGCTAAATTTTCAACCGAGCAGATTAATTTACTGACAAAAGATGAATTTTCAAAAAAATAATTAAATTTCTTAGAAAATAGTAACATTTTCAACAAAATAGTTGAACTTTCAACAAAAAAGTTCATCTTGAAACAAAAAAGATGATTTTTCTACCATTAAAGACGAATTTTCAGTCCAAAAGTCGAATTTCGTATTTATAAAAAAACGGATTTTTAACACAAAAATTTAATTTTTGGCCGAAAAAGATGACTTCAACGAAAAGGTTAAATTTTCAACCAAATGAATAAATTTTCAGCAAAATAGTAAAATTTTCATCAAATAGTTGAATTTCCAACCAAATGATAAATTTTTTAGCAAAATAGTAAAATTTTGGACCAAATAGATTAATTTTTCACCGAATTGTTAAATTTTCAACCCAGCAGATCAATTTACTGCCAAAAGATGAATTTTCAACCAAATAACTGAACTTTCAAGCCAAAAAAATCACATTCTTTAAAAGACAGTTGGGTTTTCAAAACAAAAAGTTGAATTTTTAACATAAAAGTTTATTTTCAACAAAGAAAGATGAATTTTTTACCAAAAAATATGAATTTCACATCCAAAAAGCCGAATTTTCAACAAAAATGTTAAATTTTCGATCAAGAAAAATGAATTTTTAAGAAAATAATTAAATTTTCAACAACATAGTTTTTTCCATCTAGAAAAGGAAAAACCATCTTTTTATAACAAATTGTATAGTTTCCGAATAAGGTTAAATGATGTCCGAACAATCCTATCATTTAGGATAGCTGTGAAGATCTTATACAGTGTGTTCAGACAAGTTATTGGCCTGTAATTCTTAGGCTCAGCTAAGTTGCCCGTCTTCGGCAGGAGCAATGTGCGCCCTTTCACCAACCGCTCCGGAATAGGCTCTTCTGACTTTAAATATGGGTTGAAAATACAGGCCAGATGCTGGCGGGTTAAAGGAAACTTCTTCCACCAGAAGGGCTAGATACCATCTGATCCCGGAGCGGAATAGTTCTCCATGCTTCTTAAGACTTTTTTCACCTCCTCGGTAGTGATAGGTGGGCATCTCTTAAAAAGCCTCAACCTCCTCTGGTTTGGGCGGGTCGACGACAGTAACTGGAGGGTCCTGGAAGAGTCGAGGTGGGTCAGACAAAAACGGTTGATTTTCTCTGTGACACCTCTCTCTCTCTGCTCTAGACTTCTCCTAGAGTTAGATAGTACTTGTATTCTATCAACAATATGCTGCCTGATGGTCAGTAGCTTTGACTTGTTGAGAGTGTGATGACAGATCCGCAGTTCGCGCGCGAACTGTCGAACCTTGGCAGTGAAAGTCCTGCCAGATGTTATGTACTCAATGACACACTGAATGCGGGACGCGTACTGCCTTGCCCAGTCTGTCTTTGTGCTGAGTTAATGCATTCATCTTTTGATAGTATGATCAACCGTTGGTTTAGTTTTATGGTTTGCATCTGCCAAAGCGCTTGCTGCATTATACACACTACAATTGAAATCCTGAATGTTGATGTTTCTCCAGGTCATGAAGCATCGCTCTTCCTCTGTTGAATGCCGGCTCGCTGTTCGTCTCAGCGTCGCCTCTCTTTCTCTGTTGCCGCCTTGTTCTGGCTGCGGTTGAGTAGGCGCTCCGATTATATAACCTGCACGGTTTCGCAGACTTTTATGCGAAAAATGCGAGAGCTTTGGGTGTTTCTCGCACCACGGAGTATGCAGTCGCGCTATGTAACCTTTTCGTTTAGGGGTCATACTGCTTTCATAGCACTCCAGCAGGTCGTCCCTGAGTCGATTCGTCCACTTGAAAGTAATGAGATTTTGCTGGTCCATCACATTGGCTTCCCCAACTCTAGTATAGTCGGCATTGTTGTCCAACCCATTGTCGGGAGCCCTGCGCGTTCGATTCTTTTGAACCGCACTTACTACAACTATGTCTGGTGTTATCATTGTTTGTCACACGAGTAGCTGGGGAAAAGGGTTCGTCCATCTTTGTAGAGCCCCGCGTGCAAGGATAAGGCTGCATACTCTGAGAGGTCGCCCGGTATCCCAGATTCATCGTTAGAAACACCTGACTCAGGTGCCATTCAGCTTTCGGCATGGTTTTCACGCCTTCGTTTAGGGGTCATTCCTTCGGGACCATCCCTGGATAATTGTCCGCGATTGCTTATTAATTAGTGAAACCATATTTAGCAGAAGCCCTTGGTACAGGGACCCTCTATCCGCTACCCGAGGACGCGTCGGTGGCTTTGTCTTATATATATCAGTCGGTGGCTTTTTACATACATATGTATTACCTGTATGCTTCAAGGTTAACATTGGCTTCAGAATTCTTAATTTATAGATGGACATAATTATTTGTTACTTCAATAGTGACGAAAGTAATAAAATTTGTCACTAAGTTATAAAGTTCTATTCAGACCTGAATAATATAAAAAGCTTGTGATTTTAAAGTAACTCACCTAGTGTTTTAGGTTATGACCTAATTATTTTGAATCTGAAGTTATGTTTCGTAATTCAGTGATTATTAGTCAGGCAATATCTTTTCGAAGAATGCAGAGTGAAATTCCACTATTTGAATTTGAAATTAAAATATAGACGTTATGAATAAATACAAAAAATAATTTATTAAATCCTATTTCACGAAGTATTTTTAGTTTTTTATCATTATTTTATTATTTAGTTTGTTTTGACATATAAATATATGTCACTCATAACAATAATATGACCATTGTAATAACAATATGACCATCGTAAAACTTGCAAATACGAGTAAATTGCAGACGAATAAAGTATACACTTTTTAATTATTAGCTGAAGAAATTGATTTGGAAGTATTAAATATTAAAGTATTAAATGCAGGTTTCACCTGCAAATTATTTTTCTGTTTGTACTTTGATTAATTTGTAAACAGCTCCTCCTCTCTTGGAGGAAACCTCCACGTCATTCACCGAGTTTTGAGGACGAGAGAGGGTTGGAAGAAGGAGTGACTTCACTTGGAGCACGAACCACCGTCAAGCAGCGTTATAGACTACGAGGATAAAAGGTCCCGAAATCTCCCTTCATCCGCCATGACACTGCGCTAGCGCAGAAGACACATATCTCGTCTCCCCGCGCAGGAGGGGAGAAATTGGGCGGTCTGTGTGTCGCCGAGTGAAGCGGACTCCTTGTCTTTATCGTTCGAGCCTCGTGTGAGGAAGTTTGTATTGTTTGTTTCACTACTTGCGTTTGAAGATGTCGCCACAGAGTGGCTTTATTAACCTTTCTTTTTTCTATTAAACCGCTGAGAAGTACGGGTCAGATCTGCTCAGGATTGTCTAATAAAGGTGGGCGGCATTATTTAATTTATTTTGTTGTTATTGTTTGAATTTATATTTATTCTCTCAATGACGTCAGTAGACGCGGAGAAAGATTGGTTCGCTCGAGGCTCCAGGTATTATTTCAGGCCTCACTGAAGATTCAAAAGTATTTACATTGTGATGGATTATTATGGTCCAGATGATAATGCACCTACTTTTCGTAAAATAGAGATAGTTTTCTTAGACAAGAAAGGCGGTGTTTGTTCTACGAAAGTTTGTTTTATGTTACGGCTTCATGTATTCTTTACAATGTAAATGGAGATGCATTTGTAATTTGGCACTAATAAGTGTGCGTTATGAACTCTAATATATTTAATAAAATAAATAATCGTGTTTTTTACACAAATTCCAGGTTCCGATAATTTTTTCAGTAATTATAATAGACAGTAATTTCATTATTCATAATTGTACATGGAAAAAGATTCCACTGATTCATTAAAATGAATTTCATTTTAAGAGTCATTCCTCAATTAATCACTCTTTCACCTAATCATCGAGTATTCCAAAATTTAATTGTCCTTGAAGGTTTTTTCTCATACAGAAAATATTTTATATATCATTTACAAAATAGATTTTACAAACAAAAAAATTGTTGCTGCGAAAAAATATATATATATTGCACCAACAAAACTATTCGGTTAAATCTACAAAGGTTTGGTTCGTTAAAAAAAAACGATTTTGCAACCATTAACAAAATTTTGTTCAGCCTAGAAAATCATTGTGTTGAGCTAACACATATTTGGTTGATTGAACCAAATATATTTGTTCAATCTACACACAAATTTTGTTGTGCCTACCAAATTTTTTCCTTGGTTCAACGAAACGCTCCAACAAAATAATTTGGTTTGCTCAACAAAAAGATTTTGTTGCTTCTATAGCAATTACTTGGCGGCAATCCACTGCCGCGAATATTGTTTAAAATGAAAGTCTTTTTGTTAAAAATTCTCATTTTCGGGTTTGAAATTCTTTTTTGCAGAAATTCCTTAATTTTTGGTTGAAATATATATTATTAGATTTTTTCGTGAGAATTCATATTTGTAGGTAGAAAATTTAATTATTTGGTTGAAAATTCAACTGGTTTGTTAAACCTCCGAATTTAATGACCGAAAATGCGTCCTTCTGAATTGAAAATTGATATTTTTTCATCAAAAGGTCATCTGATTCGTTGAAAATCAACTTTTTTGTTGTAAATTTAACTTTGTTCTCAATTTTCATAATTTTATGAAAGTGTTTTCTGTGATGTAGCAGTATGTGCTATCGCAGCAATAATCACTTAGTACAAATAACTCACAAGCTTAAAGATAAACAATGACGTATTTTCAACAAGATCGTATGGCAACTTATAACAACATTCTTAACTTTTTGACACACGTGAAGTAAATAGAACTGATATTTCAAGATTCACTAAATTAGCCTCCGAAACGTTTTACGACGTAGAATAATTTACAAAAGCACATGAGATAGCGACTGATAATAATAATTAAAAGCGTAATATATTGTACGAAAGTTATAAGTTACACTACGATCCAAAATTTCTGCGTAGTTTCTTCTAGAGTCAGGACAAGAAAAATGAGGGTTGTTGTTACTCTTGTCTTCGCCTTAGTGTACCTTGTTAATTTTATTGGTAAATATATCATTAAAATTATAATTTATTAAACATTTATTACTAAAAGTTGATTTATATCTCAAATTTGAAATTTTGAAAATTTGATGTACACATAATTCCTTTCCATAAGACAAATTCTACAAAACTTTTTATGCGAATTGAGAACCATTTATGCTTTATGATACTCTTGCACTGTTGACGGAACTGCTGAAAAATATAATTTTGAACATAAAAAGGGAAATAATTCCTACACATAATAAGTGCATCACAATTTCCTTACAAGTAGCATTAGAGCTTCATTTAGTCAATATTATTTTCTCAACCAACTGCATAAGGGTTTTCTACGAAACACTAGAAATAACCAAGATGGTCGTAATCAGTGGAAATTTGTACCGTCTGCTTACAAGGTATATTGGAGACCTCTTAGTGACTTAGTGCATGTAGAAGTATTAGTATTGAAAATATTGCACAACTAGCTAGAAAATATCTTGCTATTCCAGCTACTTCAGCACCTGTAGAAAAAGTATTTTCCTTTACGAGCAACATATTCACGGCCGAAAGGAATTATATTTCGACTCAAACTTTTTCAACCTTCTTTTCTGGTGTATATCAAATAACTACAAGATGTATTTTCGTGAAAAACTTTTTTCCGCTTTTCCAGTTTGCCCACGGGTCGAAAATCCTGATCCTCCTTATAGAGTAGCTCGAATGTCAGCAGCACAGCTTCCTGGTGTTTTGACCGAATACGACACTACGTGGATGAAATCATACGGACGAGTCGTACGTGACTCAAAGGAGTATTATCCAGTGGTCGATGATTTATATGTAGTAACACAGGGTGATAGAATCATTGGTCGCACGGACATTAGACGTATACTTGAACCAATAGCTGCTTTTTTTGCATCCGGGCGTCACATCATTTCATATAACTTCCGAATGAGAATCGATGATCCCCGGGTACGAATAGAACGAATGTCGCCTGAAGATCAGGAACGCTTGGGTATCAATCATCCACTGCCAGCCAACACTATTTATGAAGATATCCCTCAACCAGAACCCCGGAGAATCATTTACAGGAAACAAAGTAATGGTGAGGTGATTAATATTGTTTATCGATCACGCTACATATATCAATAAACTATATTAAAAATAACTTTCTGATCGTAATTCGGGGCCGATTTTGGGGTTTTCATTCAGGAAAATTTAGCATTCGATTTTAAAAATAACTCTGAGCTCTTTGTTTCAACTTTTATGTTATTGCAAACAGAGTAGAAAACATTGCATCTTTTACTTTTCTTTCTAACTTTCTAACAAGAAATTGTCTATGCCCACATTGCTTCGATTAGAAACAAATGCGTGTGGGCAAAAAATGTGTTGAATTGTGAGCCTGATGTATTTGACATATAGTGTGATCTTGGATAACTTTTATGTTACGGAAATAATTTGTAATGTGGAGAAAAATTTCAGTACATTTTCATAAATCATACTTAACTAATATTTTTATATATAATTTTTCAATCGCCGATACTTACCAGAGGAGAATATTGTCTGATTGTAAATTGTGCCCCTACGAGAAAAGTTGTAATCTGTTACAGAATTAATAAAATCTACTAATGATAGCCACCATTGTGTGCTCGAACGTTCTAAAAATCTTGATTGTATTTAATTTACCTGACCCTGAAGCTACCAATGAACATCAACATTCTGGCCTAAATAATTTTAATTTTTCAAATTCAGTAATTGATTGAGAATTTGTGAAATCAAATTAGCCAAGTATCTTAATTTTTTATTGATTCAAAAGAAGTTTTTTTTTTCAAATAGCGCGCTCATAATGTGTTTTTCATTTTTATTGCCTGATTGTGAAATTAAAATGTGTGCTTGAATTTGAATTACTATACAATAAAATTACTTATCAGAAATTAAACAAGCTACATTGGCTTCCATACGATTTAAATTAAAATGAATCTTAATTTTAATTGAAATCGACTCTCAGTGATTTTTAAGTTTTATTTTAATATAAGATTTTAACCCAACAGAAATTAGAAGCAAATAAATGAATACATAGGTAAATTATTCAATTTAGGATTTTATTTCTTATTTTATATCGTCCTTCAATGGCAATGTTCAGCTCATTCAAAACCAGAGTTTTAGTATGAAATGTCAGAGAAATTAATATTTTGATACGATTAATTGAAAACAGATGCTATTTGGCAATTGTTTAAACAATGTTTGTAAACAAATTGAGAGTTTGGATATTTTTGAAGAAAATATGCCTAACTTTTTTTAAAGAAATCAACTTAACAGTTTCTTCACAATCACTTTTTCTATGTTACTTTACAAATATACCAAAACTATTGGTTATTTAAACAATTTTTATTAACAAGTTTAGAGTTTAGCTATTGCCGGACAAATAAGCTGAATTTTTGTTTACGAAATTGAATAAGAATATTTTCCAATGATTCTTTGTTATATTTTTTTAATTGACAACAATTACTTATTATTGAAAAAGTATTCATGAATAAATTAAGAGCTCAGTTATTTTTATAACGATTACACTCAATTTTTAATAACGGAATCGACTAAGAATATGCCTCCAATGACTCTTTGCTATGATACTATTTGTTTCTTATAAAAAATGTTCAAATAATAATTGAATTTTGTCAATTTGAAAAGTATCATTTTGGAAAGCAAACTTTGTTTAATCGAAGATTCAATTAATTTGATTTTGCATAAATCTGTCAAGCTCAATTTTTTAATTTTGTTTTGTTTATGTCGACTTATGAAGCGCAAAATGTGGGAAAGAGCAATTGAGAGGATGGATTATATAATTATATTATATGCATTTTATACAGTTTTCTCACTGAATGGCGTTGGCCCCTGAACACAGAATATTAATAGAACGCAATAGGAAAATCCTACTATTTTTGTTTGATAGTTATTCATCGGATTGTTTCATCCAAATCAAATATTAAAAAAGAGTGGTAGTTCTCATATATTCAAGAAGTCAGTTCATAACCTCACTAAACAATAAGTTTGTTATGAATACTTTCTTTTTGATTGAAAATGAATGTAATGTATTGTTGAAAACTCATCCTTTGGGACCAAAAATTGAACTATTTGGTTGAAAATGCAACTGTTTCTGGTTCAAGTTAAAACTATTTTTTTTAATTCGAAAATTTGGCTATAAATTCGAGTGTTTGGGTGAAAATTAATTTTTTGATTGGCATGTTTCTAGGAAATTTTCAAATGATTTTTTATTTTCAAAAGATTTTAAAGAGATGAACACTATTTTTGAACTTTGAAGAATTGATAAAATATTTTGTTATTAGGATTTTATATTTTTGTATTTTTTTAGTAGATTATTCTAGATTTTTTTCCAATACAACTGAAATCTTCAAAAAACTTTTTGAATTTTCTCAAGATTCTTAGGAAAATTATATTTGTGTAACTTAAAAAACAAACTGATAATACTGATTTCCTCGGTCTCTTTTGTGCGGTCAATAAAATTCAAAAAATTTAAGTATAAACTTTTTAAATTAAAATTGAAATTTTTTCATGCAAGCGCTCAATAATCTAAACGTATAAAATGAAAGCTGTCAACACTTTTTATTTAACAATATTTTGATTAAATGCATTTATACTGCAAAGTAACATACTTCTTAACTTTTATAAATTGTACAGTTCGAAGATTCAAATTCATTTCAAAAAATATAAATCCACGTTATCATTTTCAAAGCTATAAATTGAAGGATAAATTGCCAAATTTGTAAATTTTCTAAGTTATATCATTTTAAGTAATTTTAAGCTAGAAAGCTGAACGATTACAATTTTTTTGTAACGAGAAACTTTTTCAATTCAAGATTAAACTAGAACATACATTATATTTTAACTAGTTACAAATAAATATTTGTTATTGATTGAATTTCTGTACATATTGATTCAAATTTTTTCAAATCTTTAAATTTAAAATTATTTTGGCATTTTTTTCAAAACATCCGAATATATTTCAAACGGTTTCGTATTTTTCCTACAATATTTAAAAAATCCTCTCAAATTAAAAAAATTACCTTGAAATCTTCCTGATTCTTCTTTTACAATTTTGGGAATCTTTTGAAATCTTTCTTTTTGAAACCTTGCACAATTGTTGCGTATTGCTGCATATTATTATGGACAAAAGACCTATTATATACACATGCATAGATATACTGGGTGTCCCAAAAGTCCCGGGATGGCTGAATATTTCCTCAGGTAAGATATTTTTCAGGGAGGTCAAGGTCATTCTTGAAGTAACTTTCAGCGAGGAATTCAATGGTGACCTTTATTTTCATCTTGAAAATGAACTTCACAGTCATTTCAAGGTAAAATTGATTTTTTTCAAATGGGAATCCCTATTTTTGACCCCTTTAACTGAGACAGCGGAAAATTGCACGTCCAGATATGATCTTGACCAATTGAAATTTGGACCTGGAAACGTTATGGCAAGTTCAAACAGGATGACTCGACCGGCATGCATTTTTGAAGGAAATGTCCTGGTCAAGGTCCTCGTTAACGTCAAGGTCATGGTCACCAATCGAAGTATAAAATTGGCAAAAATTACAAATTTTAAGTTTCCAATGCAAAAAAAAAATATATTCTTTGGCTCAACAAAACTCTTGCTGCCTGAACGAAAAATTCTATTGGTTTCAGAAAATACAACGTTAGTTTGACAAACCGTTTTTTAATGGAAACCAAAATTGATGGAACCATGAAAAAAATTTATTGCACAAATAACAATGAAATTATTTTATTGTACGAATAAAACCTTTTTCGCACTGTGCTAAATCCATTTCCTCTGTTTAAGTTTTTATACATTTTAAAATCACCCACGCTTTTCCATGGTCTCATGTTGACCAATCAGAACGTGGTATTAAACAACGCCAGCGCCCTCAGTCGTTCGTGGTTCGTGCTGCTCAGTGTTGCTTTCGTTCTTTTGGAGGACGCGTAATGGAGTAACCGCGTCAATCGCGCGAATGCAAAGTAAAGAAGCAAGTGAATAATAGTGCTTTTTCCTGATGACCGTCAAACTCATCTTTTTATAATACTTTCAAGCAGGGACCCAGCCGAAACGAAAGAAAATACTTTCGTGATTTTGGTTTTGTTTCTATACTGCCAAAACGTAACTATATTCAGTTGATTTAGGTTACGTTATTCAAAATACCGAAATTGTAACGACATTTTTTAATGACGAGTAATTGTAAAAAATAGTTTATTCGAATCCTTGTACACCTTATGTAAATATTAAAAGGCAGACGGGTAAGATATGACGTTATAACAATTTCGTTTTCAATTTTGTTCCCATCTGGCAGAACGCAACCAAAAGGAAACGAAAGATTCGGTACTTTTTGGATAACGTAACGAAAAGAATGTTTCGGACAGGTTCCTGCTTTCAAGATATGTTTTTCGAAAAAGCAGTTTGACATAAGGATGGCAGAAGAAGAATGTGTTGGCAATTTCATTCCTACACTATCTCATCCAAAAATACTAACTTTCGCCCTTAGAAACAAAATAAAGTGTATATTCTTAATTAAAATATAATTTTTAAGTTTAGCACGTGAACAAAATGCCTTATTAATATAATATTATTCAGAAAATTTATTTTTATGTTAATTAGGTATAATTAATATTGCTCAACTCGGGCCCAATTAGATCGCCTAAAATTCACCGTTAGAGGCCAGACTGGAGCTCAATCTGGAAATAATCGGGCCGCATAATTGGTAGTTGTGCAACCTGACTGGGACCAGTTTGGCCCTAATCGACTTTTCCACACGGGATGAACGACAATATTAGCTGAATCGAGTTGAAACTCAACATTTCTCTTCACAATTACCCATAGAACACGAATAAAATATTGCTTTTTAAATATCACCCTCATACGTCTGTTTTATAGGGTCCCAAAAAACCCCATAAGTGGCAAAATGGGTCTTACAAATTTTTAGCGCTAATTATGATTTTTTTGCGTTTCTTTAATGCAAATTGTTTTTAATACACAAAATGATATTTTATACTAATAATTAGATGTATGGATACATTTTTAAAATAATTTATTATCTTTTTTAGCAATTCTCTCTCAGAATAGAGATAGAAATGAGTCGCGGTTTTTAAAAAAAATTTCCAATTTTTGTGAAATTTTTTAATTAGAGTGAGTTAATTAAGTACAGTGGACCAAACATAATTATCTAAATAAATTAGTTTTGTTTTTAACTATCTTCTTCTTTATTAATGCCAGATAGTTCGGTTTTCTTCTGAGATGCTTAACTTTTTACCCCTTTTTTACTTACTAAAGTAATACATAACGCAAGTTAACAAAAATAGTTGTTTAAAAAATGTATTAATGCTTATAACTATCTTCTTCTAGAGTAATGCTAGAAAGTTGCTTTTTTTCAGAAATCTTTAGTTTAGCTTAGATTTTTTAGATATGAACAAATAATAAGCGAACCTCAACAAGGATCGTTTTTCAAATTGTATTGTATTTTCCGAATTGCATTATTTTTGCTCTTTTCCGAATGTATCAAAAAAATAATTTAAATAGAAAATCTATCTTAGACAATAGACAAAAACAAAGAATGTAATAATTAGGAGTAGGTGAGAGGTCTAGGTCTGTAAATGTCTTTCAAAAGTTTTTTTTTTGAATGACAACAAGAAGTTGATTGCAAATACTAACAAAAAAATGTGGAATCATTTATCGTAAAGTGTTGAAAAAACTATACCTACTATTAGTAACATTGTTTATTGTTCATAAACTC
This sequence comes from Andricus grossulariae, assembly GCA_011634705.1. Lineage (NCBI taxonomy): Eukaryota > Metazoa > Arthropoda > Insecta > Hymenoptera > Cynipidae > Andricus > Andricus grossulariae. Next base: position 180,960,537 of record JAABKJ010007545.1, read on the forward strand.
TCGTAATTCATTTTTATAGCAATTATTATGAATAAAACCATTATTGAGCATATATATTTACTTTTTGAAATTTTTTCATTAATCTCTGACACAACTGTAAATTTTAATAAATTTTAAAATCGAAAACAGAATTTTGTTGAAAAGTAGCGCGTAAGGATTCTGAATATGCATAATAAATTTATAACCCATTGGCCAATTGTAATTTAAAAAATTCTTATTTTTCCTTACCCTGTTGAAACAATTAGAAGGAAATATTTTGAAAAATAGAACAGACTAGGTCACGTCAAGGATTTCTCAGTATGACCTACTTATCGTTTCAATAGAGTTAACAATGTGACACTGTCGCGCCCTTTCAATAAACATTCATATTTTCCACTTTTTCCATTTTTATAACCTTTTTTAATTATTTCATATACAGTCCTTAGTACATTTATTTATTTTTATCAAGAAATTAGTTTGCTCTCCATTATTCAATCAGGAAATATCTTGACTAATCGAATTAGTAATTTTCTACTAATCTTTGATGGCTCACTTTTCGCTAATCGAATCTGTTAAATTTTACTTGTAATTATTTAAATCTTACAAATTTTGATTTGGAGAGACATTGAAGTATTTTTTGCATAAAAGGCTGTAAAATAAAAATAACTTTCTTCAGGCATTGAAATGCATATGTTTTGAAGCTGATGCTCATGTGAAGCGAATAATTTCCACTAAGTCTGCTAAATGATTGAAATTTTTTATGGAAAATAAGAAAAATTTACAACCGAAAAAAATCTAGAAGATCGTAAACTTTGTTAAAAGAATTAGAAGGCAATGCTTTTAAATTGAGGCAGGCTAAGTCACGTTTACAATGTTAAAATATGGCCTTCTTCTTGTTTCAATAAAGATAAGAATGGTATACGATACGTTCGTTTTCTTAAACTTTTCTATTTTTCACGTTTTCCGTATTTATAACTCTTTTAAAATTATTGTATACAGTCTTGAGTAAATTTATTTATTTGCGTCAAGCAATTAGTTGCTTTGTACTGCTGAATTAGTAAACATGTCAACTAATAGAATTATTAGTTTTCTACTAATCTTTGGTCGCTCACTTTACGCTAATCGAATCTGTAAACTTTCACTAGCAATTATTTACATTTTACCAATTTTTATTCAAAGATAACTCAAAGTATCTTTTACATGAGGTAAAAGGCTGTGCAATTAAAATAATCTTCTTTAGGCACCCAATTTCATATTTATTCAAGCTAATGCTTATTCAACTCAAATCATTTTTAAAACTGTTTATAAATAATTGCAATTTTCCATGGAAAATAGAGAAAATATATAACCGAAAAAAATTTCGAACATCGAACACAGAAAAGCAGCGCATGACGATATATGCATGATTATTCAATATATTGATTCATATTGATCCCATATTGATCCATTATAATTTTAAGATTCTAAAAAATTCCTATTTTTCCTACCTTTGTTGTAACAATTAGAAGGCAATATTTTGGAAATGAAAATATTTCGACTACTGAAATTAGTAATTTTCTACTTACCTTTAGCGGCTCACTTTTTGCTAATCGAATCTGAAAATTTGAACTAGTAATTACATAGTTAAGTTTTACGAATTTTCATTCAGAGAGTAAAACTCTGTCATCTTTTTTTATTTCAAAATGACCTTGTTGTTAAAAAATTTGGTTCAAAATTTATCTTTTTAGTTTGAAAATTTATCTATTATAGGTTGAAAATCTTTTCTTGGTCCAAAATTCAACTATTTTGTTGGAAATTCAACATATTTCGACACAAAATTTTATGAACTTAGAGCGTTTCGTATTGAATTTAATATGGTTAATAGCATCAACATATGTCAAAAGAAAAATCATTAGTTTTTGAGAAAGAATAACCACTCTTAAGGTTTTTTCTTTCAAATGTTGACAGCAAAAAAGAGGATATTTTGAAAGACAAATCATCAATTAATGAGGAAAGCTATATCAATTAGGTTTACTAATTGAATGTTAATTTTACGCTTTTCAAACAAAAATGTGTCATTATTAAGAAAAAGTCTTTAGTTGTTGAGATTATCTAGAAAGCATTTACAATTTGAGGTTATATTAACATTTTTCCAAAGAAAATTAGTATTTTAACAAAAAACTAACAATTTTTTGTTATCTTTTCTCGGCGCAAGTAGATATTTCATACAAAAAATTATACATAATGAGTAAAGTTATACCTATTAAGAACTTGTGACTATTCAATTTTTGAATTTCCGTTGTTCTTGTTGTGATTTGTTTGAATGGAAAATTTCATTTTAAGATTTTCAATCAATAAATAAATAATCGATTTTCAATATGGTAGTTAGTTTTACGTCCGAAATCTTCCAATTATATTAACGAAAGAATGTCAACCTCATTTCGACTTTTTAATTTTTAATTTATTTGGATGACGTTTTTATTGTTTTGTTGAAAATGAAATTTTTTATTGAAAATTAATATTTTCGCGTTTAAAATTCAACTGCCTTGTAGGAAATTCATATTTTTGGCTTGATAATTCCACAGTTTGGTAAAAATGTGACATTTTGTTTGAAAATTAAACTACTTGGTCAAAAATGAACTTTTTTGTTAAAAATTTGTATCTTTAGATTTAAAATTCAACTTTATTGACGAAAGAACATTCTTGGCTTGACAATTTAACAATTTCGTACAAAATTCAACTATTTAGTGAAAAATTGTAATGTTTGGTTGAATATGAATTTTTAAAATCTAAATTAATATTTTTGCGTTGACAATATTCCAGTGCTTTTTTCCTTGAAAATTAAACTGCCTGGATGAATATTTAACAGTTTGAGGTTTCGAATTATTGTAAATGTTCTTGAGCTGATTACATCGTTTTTATTTACTTTCTGATAAAAATTGTCTCAGGAGATTTCTTCGTTCGTTTAATGTCAATTCGAATTTATTTAAAAAATCTTTAAAATATGGGAAAACTAAAATTACTTTTTACTTTAAAAATTCAATTTTCAGAGAATATTTCATAAGATATCAAAAACATTACTTAAATTTTTTAAAATTACTTACTTATAAAAGTTCTAAATATCTTTTAAACTGATTCAATTTTTTCGTAAAATTGGTGAAAATCCTGTCAAATAAAAAAATTGTCTTTTCAATTTTCCCGATTCTTTTTCGACATGACGAAAGTCGTTATAAACCTCTTAAAATTTTTTTAAAAAATCTTAGAAAAATCATGTTGCGGTTTGAAGGGATTCGAAAGGATTTCAAATATTTCGTAGTCTTTTGAATGACTCCAAGGCATTTTCAAGAGACCTAAGAAAATGCAAGCGATTTCCAAGGATTTTTATGATTTATTTTATTTAAAAGAATTTCTTCCTCTAATTTAGTGAAAAATCATCCTAGTTTTCATTGTAAAAGCACTTTAGGCTGTAAAGCCTGATACATATTGTAAACTTTGTTATGACGATAATAAAAACAATCAATTATATAATTAAATACAAAAAATTAGTACAATGGTCAGTACATAATATTGCAAAATATAATCATAACAAAGAAAGAAAAATGCTGTAAAGGGTTAAAATCACCCTTCGGAAATGGGGGTGTCACGTAACGATTAAATTGGTTGATTATGAACCAATCTGTTTAGATTATTACATTTTCCAATTAGGAAAAGAAACAATAAAAAATTTTAATGTATTTCTAACATTGCTAATATTTTCGGAGTTGGGATAAACACCTCCCTGATTTCCGCTTCGCGTACAACACGGCCGTACATAGTTCCACTCGGGTGTCGCCAGCGCTCTTAAATTATGGCAGGGAAAATAGATCAGCAAAGTCATTAAAAAGACAGGAGGAGGGAGTCCCCGATATTCTGCCGTTAGCTGTAGAGCTTTGAGAATGTAGGATTGAGCGTTTGCCAGCCCTTAGAGACCTAGTCGCCCATCACTTGGATATAGCGTCCGATAGTCAGGCGAAATATTATAATCGCAGGAGACGAGATATTCGCTACCAAGTAGGTGATGTTGTGTAGCGCAGGACTTATACTTGATCTTCAGCTATAGATTATGTCACGAAAAAGCTATCTCCGAAATATGCCGGTCCGTTCAAGGTTATAAAATTAATATCGCTGGTAGTTTATGAAATCCAATATGAGTCCAGGATAATCCAGAAAGCTCATATTAAAGATTTAAAACACTACTGGTCGATTGATCTGAACCTAGTTAAGGAAGGTCCCCTTTCGCGGCTTGGAGATGAAATAGAAGATTCCCAAGTTCCGCCCTGAGAAGGTTTAAGAGCTCCGGAGGCACAGGAGTAATACCTGACACAAAAATTTCCCGATACCCCGAGCCCACATTCAGACGGCGCTGTTCCGTATGAACAGCGAACCGATCGACAGAATGAACTGGTTACCGTCCTAAGCCGAGATACCCTAGGAACGTCCGTTTAGGCCCGCATAAGTCCCGAGGCCGGAAACCCCGAAATTCCTCCCGGAAGGAAGAGGGGAAGGCCCCGAAAATTCAGAAGCTCAGGTGAGTCCGGCACCACGACTGAACCCAACACCACTGGAGATCTGCCAGAAACCGGAACAAATAACACCACCGATCAACCTCCGAGTCGCAAAAGAGGAAGACCTCGCCGGAGAACCATTAGTGCCCCAGTCGCACGCCTCGTTCGTTGCCGTGGTCCAGGTAGACCCCGAAAGCTCCAAAGGAGCATTACCAAGGATTCCGCTTCGCCCGAAGCCAAAGAGGCGCAGGAGAAGAAGGAAGGACCCCGCCGTAGTAATTGGCTCAGAAACAGAAAATAGGGTACGTTTCGAATCCTCTCCTGGATCAGGGACAGATATGAAAAGCGGAATTCAGCGGTGAGAGCTGAAAGACAGCAATGTGAAAAGAAAGCGTGACCTGGGAAACCTGGTAACCGGGAGACAGATTGGTCTTGGATTCAAATTACCCTCTCATTCAGGCCTTAGCAGACGCCATCCAGAAGCTTCTCTAGTTCACGGGCGCTTTTGGGGATTCTTTAGTGCGATTTTACGTTAGTAGTTTTAAGCCATTTTCGTGTAAGTTGAGTGTAGCTTTGTAGGATATAGTTAGCTGTAAGCTGTTTTCGTGTAACTCAACTGGCAATAGTCAGTTTAAGCTTTTTCGTGTAGTGTTAGGGTATACAGTTAGTGATATCTTCAATACTTTCTTTTCTTTCGCCTTAGCTGCCTGATTGCAGCATTATGATTGAACATTGTACGTTCAAAAATTTCGAATTTCTTTGATTTGAGTCTGAGAACTCATTAGATGGGACTGCATTCTAATAAGAAACACTGCATTATCACTGATTTAAAATCAGCTGTGACCGAAGTAAGAAATTTATATTAGTTCGCCTGAACTAAAATAAGTAAACTCAAGAGTATTTCAAAGAACAACAATCATTTTCTGTTAGGAAGATCCTGAATCTGATAAATAGCAGATCAATTATTATCATATTTTTTTTCTTTATCAAAGGTTACCTAGAATTCTCAGGCTTGTTTTTCAAAGCCTTATTTCATCTATTTTGTTTCTTTATTTCTTTATTATTATTATTATTATTTTTGTTTTTTTGTTTGAGGATTATTATTCGAAATACCTTATAACGACACTAAATCATAATTGGGTGCAAGAACACTCAACACAGTTATGCTCTTGAACTTGATGAACAATCTGGAGGTCGGATTGATGACGCCTGCTGTTCTTGGGATCCCAGGGGTCGTCTGGGAGGGGGTTTTGTAACGTGGTGGCTCACCACCAATCATGGATCCTGCCACAGTTTTCCAGAATTAAAAATTATACCGTCATTATTCAGCCACCCGCACTACCTCACTACCACCAAGTTTAAGTCACTCTCACGCATCCACGGTCACTTCACTATCACGGCGCCCATGGGGATGTCGAGTAAGCCACGATTTAATAATCCAAGTCTCAAGGATTATTAAAATAACTACCAGGCCATACCAAGCTCGACACTTGTCAACACACGAAGGCAGCCATATTACACCGGCCGGCGTTTCACATACCGGAACGGTGGACCGAATTCCATCGACCAGAGTCCCAGAAACACAGCTTTGCAGGGCAGCACCGACTGAGCCGAGAATTGTGGCGCACGCGGGAAAGAACTGGCGAGGCAGAGGACGCAGGAGAGATCAGTTTCGTGTCAGCCATCGACGAGTCACGAGTAGGAAGGAGAAAGTTACGTTGCGACCTAATTTTCTTGGAAGAGTCCACTTTTCGGTCAGGTTGACGCTGTAGAACGAAGGACTCTGTGATTCCAGGGTTAAGGTAGGCGTTACCATTTTACTTTTCTCCAGATTTCTTTTATTGTGTTCTTGAGATTTCTTGTGTATGAGAAATATGTGTCGCGCGTAATGATAGAAAAATTGGGTTTAGATTTTCCCGGCTGACGCCATGTTGAGTGTAGAAGCCCAACTAAATTGAGAATTTAGTATAAAAATTTTTTCGTACTATTGCTAAATTTAATTAAACTTACATGGTCGTACTATATTTTTTACAAAAACTTAATTCTGGAGTGCTTTTCTCGCCCCAACGAAATCCCTCATCCTGAGCTAGGGACTTTTTATAAGAGATCAGTTATATACATTTTTTTTGTGAACATTTTGGAGTGATGCCAAGGAGGTGTCTGGCACCTAACAGGTAAAAATACCATTCAACTCTTTTCTGTTCCTACGTTGTCGCTGCCATTTTGTAGCGAGGCTCCCAGCTTATGTCCCATCAGACTGGGAAAGTCGTTATAGCACACAACAACAAAAGTTTTCGGAGCAAAAAAAGCGACCTATGTAGCATTGTAGTATTCATCTAGCATAGTCAAAATTAGCATTGATTGGAATTTTCTGGTCACCAGTTTTTTTTTATTCGAGTTTGAATTTTTGGTTTAGGTCAAGTTAACCCAAGTAGGCGACCATGAATCGAAATTTATTTTTTGCCGCTGTAGAATAAATTTTTTAATAGCCCTTATAATCAAAAACGTATTCCCAGGTTTTGGTCACAAACGAAATTTGTTTGAAAAATGTATTATCAGTGGAAATTTGATGTTACAACATGATCAACATTTTTCTCTTGAATGGCTCAACAGATTTTGACGATTCTCAGGTTGAAATTTTTAATTTGAAAACGTATATTTCAAAAAATCTTCTGCCTGAATATAGAAACAATGAATTTGCTTGAAAAATTATCAACTGTTTATAGGAAAATTGTGCTTTTGTTATATTACAAGAAAAAATTTGCTTGCACATAATTTTACATTTTTTTCTGGAGAGAAATGCGCAAATAAATACCAAGTAGTTTCTATGATTTCACGTGATATAAGCGTTTTAGTGCGACGCGCCTGCGCCCAGAGCATTTTGTGCGTCAGTCTATTTGAATGAATAGTAATTACTATTCTTTTGAATAAAGTTCAGTTTGTTTATAAAAAATTGATATTTTTGAAACAAATTTAATATTTTTATATATTTGAAAGAAAGATTTCTCGATTGTACGTTTTCAAAGTAAAATTTTCAAACAAACAAAGTTCAATTTCTTTATGGACAATTAATATTTTTTTAAACAAATTCAATGTTTTTATATTCAGAAGAAAGATTTCGGGAATGTACGGGTTCAAACACATAAGAATCATTGAACTCCGTTTAACCGTTCACGAGAAAAATGTTGAACATGTTGTAAGAATAAATTATTATTGTTAATAACTTTTGCAAAAAAATCTTGTTTGCGACCAAAACCCGGGAACATTTTTTCGACCATGAGGGATATTAAAAAATTCCTCGAAAAATTCAATTTTCAGCGAAAAAAACGACTTTCGATTTATGGTGGGCGACTTGGGATAATTTGACCTAAACTGAGAAATCAAACTCGAAGAAAAAGAAAACTGGTGAGCTGAAAATTCCAATAAATGCAGATTTTGATTATACTAGACCAATACTTCAGTGTTATATAGGTCGCTTTTTTGGTTCCACAAACTTTTTTGTGTGTTGCCTGAGTAACTATACCTATAGGTTAATTTGAATACTATCACTGTTTAACACTATTTCATAGCTTTAACAAATATTATTTATCATTATAAAAAAATAGAATCGCGACATATATAATTAAAAGTTTGTCATAAGAACAACCGCGGGATTTCACAGGAAGCGGGTGCTATTCTACAAAATTTCACCCGCCGGCCCATTGCATTGATTCTGTCTTGATTGGCTTACCCAATTCTAGGGTTATCGACATTGTTGCATGACCCATTGTCGGGAGCCCTGCGCGTTTTTAACCGCACTTACAACTATGTTTGGTGTTATCATTGTTATTTCCACGAGCAGCTAGGAAAAGGGTTCGTCCATCCTTGTAGAGCCCCGCATGCAAGGATAAGGCTGCATACTCTGAGAGACCGTCCCTGGACAATTATCTGCGACTGCTCACTGATTATTGTAACCATATTCATCAGAAGCCTTTGGTACAGGGACCTTTTATCTGCAACCCGAGGAAGCAACTGCCATCTATGGAAATGACACCGACTACCAGTAGAACCGCGGTAAATCACACCTATGGCCACGTCTAACGACCGTGAGATGGGTGGCATAGGGCATGACAAAATCACAACGACAGGCATGCAAAACCTTCGTGTGTCTTGAGGACATGAAGCGACTTAAGTATGAAAGCTTTCTGCATCCATATCGCAAGTTCCTTAGCATATTTTTTTTGAAACGCGGGTATGGCTTTAAGGTTACGAACCAGTGATAGTTTCGCACTTTCGAGAGCACCGATCACAACGACAATTACTTTAACCAAATATTTTGGGTACAGTCTTTGCAGCTCCCTTTTAAGGACTTGACATCTCTCCTCCTTTTCCTTCTCATTAATGTTGTAGTCGGCCGAAACTGAGAATTCGACAACGAATATAGTTGGTTTTTTGGAGTCTTGGAGAATGATTGCAGGCCTCGAGTGTGCAGCAAATACTGCTGTCCGAAAATCTTCGTTCCAGAAAATTTGGCACTTATTACCTGGATTGACTATCGGAAAGCTTTCTATTCAAACTCTGGTAGACTTGTCGTCTATCTGTTGGAAGGCTTGAAAGTTCATCCACACATAGTGAGATGCATAAAGAGATTGGTGCCCCTTTGAAAAACTAGATTTACTATCTCATCTGGAAATTATGGTGTGACAACAAACAACGTCACTTTTGAGAGTAGCGTCTTTCAGCGCGATACCATGAGCCATCTGCTCTTTTGCATCGCACTTTTCCCTCCATCTCTAGCACTTCGCAATTCTCCTGGATACCTCTGCGGTGACACTTAAAATCGTGGAGCATAAGGTCACTCATGTACGTATTATATTTGGATGACCTGAAGATCTGGGCTTCTGGTGGAAAAAAAACATCAACTTCTTTTAAATATGGTCAAGGAGTGTACAGGAGAAATTGGTATGGACTTTGGATTGAAAAAGTGTGTCAAGATCAATCTGAGGAAAGAAAAGATTACAGGCGTTTCCGACGACCCAGAACTTATGGATATAAGTGTTATTAGACATCTTGACACTGGAGAGACCTATACATATCCGGGTGTTCCTTAAAGATTCATTTCACGGGTGTAACACCCGTGAAAGAGTATCCGAAGCAATCCGAGTAATCCGAAGCAGATACAAGGAATTTTGTTGGTCAAATTTTGTCTTCAAATCTGTTGGCGTTGATCAAAGTAACGGTGAAACATGCTTGCCGTCCTGGTTCTAATCTATTCGTTTGGGGTGGATCATTGGACGAAGAACGAGCTCGCGGCCTTTGATATTGATATACATTTCAAGCCGTCAAGGCGGATGCGGATTTTTGAATCTCCAATGTATTCATAGCCGAATTCATAACCGCATGGCAAAGATCCTTTCCTGAAATTGTCCAGGAAATACAAGATGATTTGCAAAGGAACGTTCCCTTACAAAGCCGCGGAGCAGGTGGCCGAGACCCTTGGCCTGAATTTGAACATCAGAAGTGAGGAAAGTGCATTAGTCCATCCAGATGCCTCACATCTAATAACTGAAGTAAAGAATGCAGAGATTGAAAAATTCCGCCAATAGCTACTCGACAAGAAAATTCACGGAAATTTTCACAGAAATGTAGAAAATCAGTCCTTGCCGGAGGAGCAAACTTTTGATTTCCTCAGATCATCATAAGTTAATTCGGGTACAGAGGGTTTCATTTTCGCATGCAAGGGCAGTGTCATTTCCACCTTAGTATACCATGACGACATTTTACGTCAAGAAGTTCCCAGCGATAGGTGCAGAACTTTTCATTCACACGCTGATTACCTAAAACACATACTATCCGGGTGTTTATACTCAGCCCTGAACGACGTATATTTACAGACATAACGCCGCCTTGAGAGTGCTTCATTGCCATCCTTGTCGCTCTTATGGTGTTGGCCTCGTTCCTGCCCTGCCGAACGCCCTGCCGAAAAAAGCTGATACCTTACCAAGGATGAATGTGCTCTGACGAGGGCCTAAACTTGGGGGTCGAAGCCGATTTTGAGAAGACTCGCAGATGAGTCAGCAATCTTCTTGCGCTTGAGGCTCCTACGGAGAAACCACGCTCGATGGTCGCTGGCCGACTTCGAGTATTAAACACTCACACACATACACTTACATAACACACCAGGACAGTTCTGCGAATCTGTGCATCTAACTGATGACCTCAGAGGGATCGCTCTGTCCACCCTAGTCTGGCCGTATCCCCTCTTTGCGGCCTGCTTGGGAGGATGCCGAATGGCAGATGAGGTGAGGCTCACTGTGCCATTTAAAGAGGTCCGCGTCATTTACTGTGCGATAAGTATTCTGGCACCTGAGAGGTATAATTTCAGAACGTTGGTGACAACGAAATCTACCGAGATCCAAAAACACTCGGCAGAGATTGGCCGGATTCGGAGTACTGCCTTGAGAATAAAAACGGGTTTGGCACAATAGGCTTCATAGCTTGAGCGCCAGGGGGGCACAGGAAATGTCCAGATTTCATGCACTGCTTTGTGTGCGCGTGCCTGTGCGATCATTAGAAGTTCCTGTGTGGGGATCATCAGCTGGTTTTTCTTGAGCCTGTTCAAGAGCTTAAGACATCCTGATAAGGAAGAAGTTGCCCACTGGTACCCCAAAAAGGGTAATGTGCTTCACTGCGAGTGCTTTGTATGGTGATCTTGCACGCCTACCTTTAAGCAATCCGTTCTACCTCCAAGGTAAACTCAGAGAACGATATTTTCAGACACAAACAGTGTACCAAAATTGTCAGAACCTTGTGCGATGCAAAACTCTTATGAAAATAGACATTAACCTCAAAAAAGTAGCAAAGTAACAAGAACAACTCGAACACCTTAAACTGTGAGAACCCTAACAGGTCTTATTTTTAATAATAAAACACTGAAGTTTTTGCTGTAAAAGCATCAATTATTAAAATACCCATATTACGGTAAAATAGTTTCTTCGATCGCTTATTTATCTTTTTCAGTAACAGTTTTAAATTCAATGCAGTGATTTAACTGATATTCATTGAGACGCTTTTCTCTAATGAAGATTATTATTATCATGAAAATTAATATTTTTCTACCTTGTGAAATTCTGGCTGTACTGTCACTTGCGTTATTCCCATCTCAACAAAAAATGATGTGACTTCATCAGTAATGTTGGCATATACCTATAGAATAAAACATTATTTCATCACAAGTTAAGATAGTCAGATAATTTTAACTTACGATTGCGTAAATAAATGTATATTACAATTTTGCTTAAACTTGTTTACAATTTGTAAGCAAGTACTAGCATTCCATTGCGTCATTACTCTTGCAATCACGCGCGCAGTGTTTTGGGTAATCCAAAAAATACCTGTAATCTGACTTCAGCTTTTTACAGTGCTGGCATATATAGCAAATGCCTAATGTTTGAGTCAACTTCTGAGGACCTATACGTGGTGCTTGAAAATTCTACTCGGGTCTTATCCGGTTCTAGCTGGGATCTAATCGGCATACAATTTCGTATCCGGGCCTATTCAGGACCTAAATTATATTATTGCACACACGGTCACTTACAAACATAATTGCACGCTCAAACGCTCAGAAAAATCACACCCGCTGGGGATTCGAAGCCTACCTAAAATACCTACCTAAAAATTTCGAAAAAATCTCAGCCAAGCTGTTTCGCCAGGGCTAACTGAGGAATATATTCTTTTAATTTTCATTATTAAATTAATTCGTGATTGTGATGAAATTGTGAAGCTCCAAAATTTGAAGAAACGTGAAAACAAAAGCAGCTACTACAAATAATTTATTTGAAAATTCAAGTTGAAAAAATACTTCAAGATAAAAAATACTTGAACCTGAAATATTCTATCTTTAAAGTTGAATGTCTCTTTTTTTTTTGAAATTCTAACAATAAAATGTGCCACCGGGCACTTCAAAATCCCATATATTTAACATGGAAATGTTTTGAATTTTCGGAAAATTAGACTGATACTTCATGTCTCGATCGAAAGTTGCTAAACTTTCATAGGAATTGAAGAGGGGTTTCTAGGAAATGAGACCATACCAATAGCTTTCAATTCAAACCCAACCGCCCCCTACCCACAACGCATAAAAGCGCCATACAAACGCATTCAAACGTTCCATATTTTTGAAGACACTTTTATGCAGACTGTTTATGAAAAATTAATTTTCTGTTAAGTGTACGTGGTAGTACAACTCCGCTGGAGTAAAATAATGCTCTTTTGTTGGTATCCAATCGGCCAAAGTGCCATGAATGCTGTTGAAAGAAGTCACTTTTTTAATAAGAAATCAATTTTTTAAACTAATAATTATTTAGGGCTGAAGGGTAGCACTCTTTTTAAGTGTGGAACGAGGCACCTTCTCCGTGAGTTTGAATCTAGTTACTTGATTATTTCAAAAATAATTCCGTATTCCAAACAGGCTATTTTGGATGATTTTTATTTATTTGAACTACAATAAAAGGACGAATGTTAACTACGACCTGTCATTTCGTGCATATTTTTAAAACATGCGCGCCTGGACTATCCGTAGGGGACGTTCCTGGTAAGAAGGAGTTGATTAGGATGCATAGAGTGGCATTTAAAAAAACAGACATTTCAGTGCCTTTAAATGCGTACCAATTGCATTTTTGTCCTAAATACCGTTGAATGCGCTTCACTGTAAAAAAACTCGTGTGGTTTTAATTATTTTTGATGTGCATAAACTTCAAGGCATTAAGGTGATTTGCTTGTTATGCCTTTGAGTTATTGCCATTTAATGCCATTCTATGCTACACGGTAAACCGCTAAATTGCATACCATGCAATGTCTTTCACGAAACATATATCGATCAGAGCCAATGCCATTTAACGCTGTTGAAAAAATATTGAATAAAATCAATGCCAGTCAATGCGACTTCATTCTTTTTCAGAGAAAAATGAAATTTGTATGCATTTGAAGGCATTGAAATGTCAGCCTGTGCGTCCCAATCAACACCTTTTTACCGCACCGGGTCAACAAACGATATGAGAATTTAATGTATCTCTGACTTTCTGGAAAAATGAAATTAATGACTTTGGTGTATTATTTAATTTCGTTTTGGTAATTAATTTAGACTACTCAGGGTTATTTGAAAGGCATTCACTAATTATGTGAGAATGATATTTTTTAATTTTCATACGAATAGACTTCGGAGAGTGGCGGCTTTGCCATATTCACCCTGCCATAAAATCGCACATGCTTAGCGTAAAGTTGGAACCTGAAAGGGAGGTAACTTATCAAAGTAAATTGTAAATACCGTTTCTTTGAGGATTCCAGGGGCTCATTTCAAAAAACCTACAAGTTACAATTTACAAGTACAAGTCTAGTGACTGTTTTCTTGTATTAATAGTGAGCGTTTCACAAAGTCATTGGCATTTTTTACACGGAACAAGTACGGCCACTCCTTTTACATGTAATATCGCGCTGTTTCACGAGCGTTCTGTTTCATAAAGATTTTCTCTTGTAAGTATCACTTATGATCTGTAGACAATTTTCTAAGAGTCTTTGCGGTTTGGTAAAAGTAGTTAGAGTGAATACAAGTTATATTTTGAGGAAGTTTACTGAAATTTCTCACCGTAAAAATTATATTATGGAATAATCAAAGAAGCACTTATTGAAGTGTAGACATAATTACCGGTTATTCTAGAGTTGATAAAGCATTATATACGTTAAAAGAATTGTATATATTTAGGTTAGGAAAGGCTAGCAAGCATTTCCCGTGACCGTATATTAATTATGTGTATTTTTAATGCCACACCGACACGATTCAGGAAAAAAGAGGTACGTAAATAGGTAATTGTGGTAATTTTATGAAAAGATGTTGCAAAAAACATGAAATTTCAGAGTTTTTAAAACACTTGCATCGTTTTGAAAATATAATAAAAATGAGCGTAACCTGTAAAAAGGAGTTGGTGTAATTTTACATCGTATCACGATGGAAATTATTCGATCTGTGTGCGAAAATGTAAGTTTACACACTTTTGTAAAAGAAATGCAGAACATTTTGATGAAAAAGACATATTTTTATTATTCACATAGAACTCATCACTATTAGAGCAACATTACAGGCTCTGGAACGTAATTTTATCATCATGTCCAACGCACCATCTCTCTCTATCAGTTTCTCGAGTATGCCAAGATGTAAAAATACTACCCGTCTGTGATATTATGCTAGGGACTGCAACTTTACTAAAAACAGTGTTAATTCATTTAACCTCACTTAAATTTTTTCGCTTAGATAAATCGCGCGCGTGCCATGCTGAGCGGATAATTTCTATCGTCAGGCATAGTAATTTTTAATCGGACTGTTATTTCATGCTGTTCCATACGGAGAAATCGGACTAGATAGTGTATTTCTGTGCGAAATTGGTAAGTTTACCAAGGTTCTACATTGTAATTTGAAAATACAGTGCCTTGAAAACTACAATCTAATTGTAAATATCAACGAAGGTTTTTTTACAGTGTACTGATAAATTTCGACGGTCATGTAAATAAAGGTATAAGAATATTTCTTTAAAATCTTCAGGATATACTCTTTATCCTATATATGAATTATTTTCTAGAATTTGAGGGCAGCGATAGCTGGCGTGGGTAATATGAGTTTGTGGTTTTCCGATTCTGGCACTGACGATGATGAGCAAGAACTTAGACGTGAAAGACCATTCCGACCAAGGGTACATTTTTACTTTGAAGGTACTTTTGACTATAATGAGATATTCCAGATGAGTGCCGATAAATTGACTCTAGTTGAAAGATTAGAGCCAGCTTCAAGGCGTGCAACGGAAAGGAATCATGCTTTATCAGCTAAGTATTGTGTTCAAGTGGCTCTTCATTGGCTTGGAAATGGAGGACAATATCACGTAGTTGGTGACATGAACGGTATCTCAAAAGCAACAGTATGCAGTATTCTTCGTCAATTCGTAAAAGCGGTCAACACTATACTGTTCAATGAATTAGTAGCATGGCCTGCCAACGTAGAAGATGTTGTGCAACAATTTTACGAACTTGGAGGGTTGCCAATGGTATGTGGATGTGTCGACGAAACGATAATAAATATAGATGCCCCAAGTAAAAAGGAAGAGGCTTTTGTTGATCGTCACGGAAATCATTCTCTCAATTGCATGGCGGCATGTGGGCCAGACCTTAAGTTTTATTATGTAAATTGATAAATGAAAAATTTGCAATAATTTGATTAGTTTTTTTTTAATTAGCAATTCAGAATCTGTAGATTTGAACAGATATAACCGTAGAACATTTTGCTGCAAAAAATTGAAATTTCTATTTTCTGTAGGGATCTCATAAGCCGTTAGAATTAAGTAAAACAAACAATATTTTCGGCATCGCCGTTAAACAAGAATACTGTAAATGAAGATCTGTAAATGAATTGTAAATAAGCAACTTGTTGTTACCGGGGGAGCAACTATCTGATGGTGTTTATGTTTAGAATTGGTGTGAATTGAAACTGCGACAGAACTTTGAGCAGCATCAAATGGAATTGATCCTGATCGATACTTTGTTCCGTGAAAGGCATTGTATGGCATTCAAGGGGGTGGATGAACGAACCGCATTAAAAGGCATTTAGATCCCTTAATCGAGAATTTATGCACATCAAAAATGATTGAAATGAAACGTGTTTTATACAATAAAGAACATTAAATTGTATTTCGGATAAACATGCAATTCGTACGCATTTAAAATCATCAAAATGTCCGTTTCTTTGAATGCCATTCTGTGGGCTCCAATCAACTCCTTCTTACCGGGTAACAAAGATTATCTTTTATGTCAGTCAGAATTCCCCCTTTTGTCAGGGCAGGTATACCAGCCCTGGCAGAAAAATATTAGAAACTTGTTCAGTTGATTGAATTCAATAAAATAACCTACATTTTGAGAAACTTAGTGAATATTTATTCAAGCAAAAAAATGGGGTACAACATTGGAAATCAGCTGACAAGAGAAGACAAGACTTGATCTGTACTAGACGGAATTCGTTTTTTATCTATTGAAAATTTGAAGACAGTGCATTGCTGAAATACAATTTTCGAAGAAGGGGTGTTTGGTGCTTATAATCCATTGGCTGAGGAAAGTGAAGGCAGCTGACTTTGGACACATCCAATCTTTGACGTAGAAATTCATAAAGTTAGAAACATCTACAGACCAGATTTGTACAAATATCGTAAAGGCGGCGCCACGGTTTAGTTTATGATAGGGTCGGCAATTATAGAATTAGGCCGGCTGGGTAAGTAAGCCTAAATTAGAAATGCAAACGAGTTTTATAGCAGCCAGAGAAGATTCAGAATTCAAATGGGTATATTTCTGAAACGTGCTGTAATGGTAATACAAAGGGGGGCAGGAGTGGTGAAATTCCGTTTATAGGTAGAGGGGAAACCGTGGTTGACTACATATATTAGCAGAAAAAAGGATAAGGAAGCTGATGGTTGAAACAGAAGTGGGTAAAGGGATAGGGTCGGAGCTCTTCCCGGTAATAGCGACGTTGAGTGCGGGAAGTTCAAGGTGTACTAGAGGCAAGAAAGAAGTAGGTAAGGAAAGGAAGGTAAAGATGTGCCGCTTGGAAAAATCAAAAAGAGAGGGGGAATAGGTGAGAAAAGCATGGCGGGACGAGTCATGCAAGAAGGTTAAAGAGAGAATAAAGAAGATTGTAAGAAAATGTATTCATGTCAAGAAAGATCTGAACGACCCAGTCAAAAATGTCATATTGAAAGACCTGTGGCTGACTCCGGACAAAACGAAGGCTCAACTAGAGGAAATTTCAGAGCTGAAAACAGCTCCATCATCACGTCGCAAAGAGGGAGAAGAACGTCTCAAATTGACTTTCCAGCATGGAATCCCGCGCATCACGAATGTAGGCTCGAGTACATCACAGCAACAGAATGCGAAGCAAAGCGACAGCGACCAACAGCAGCAAGCGCATGCGTAAACGTAAGTGTTTCAAATAATAGTAGTCGTACACGCACACTAGAGCGTCACCAGCTGATAAGTATTTACTACCAAAATGTCAGAGGTGTGCGAATTAGATTTAAACAATTTTGATGTTTTTCGTTGCGACCGCAGTCCACCTACCAGTAACTACTCTCGCGGAGGGGGGGTTCTAATCGCCGCCAAACACAGACTCAGGTTTGTTCGCCTTCCCACTAACGTAGACACAGTTGAGCATGTTTGGGTTAAATCAGTAATCGGAACAACTACTCATTTACTAGGAGTTTTTTACATCCCACCGAACTCCGCTTTTATTGATTATGTTCATATGTGTAATGCCTTCGAGGACGCAATTGACGCTTTTCCTAATGCTGTCATTCATGTTTTTGGTGACTTCAATATGCCTTATGCAGTCTGGAATAATTCGTCTCACCAGCAGTCAATCTGTGGGCCTAAACGTGGATCCTTAAAAACGCACGTTGAGATCACGAACTTGATCTCGGATTCGGTTGTCTATCTTAATCTTGAGCAAATTAATAATAACTTTAATATGCATGGGTCCCTTTTAGACTTGATATTTACCAATTCTGACACCGATAAAGTTCATGTTGCCAATGATCCAATTCTTCCCGTGGATAACTATCATCCGCCTCTGACATGTACATTTAGTTCCTTTGTTGCTAAAGTATCTAGAGATTATGGTTGCAACGTTGCACGTTTTAATTTTAAGAAGGCCAACGTGGCGGCAATAAATAATTATCTGGGAAGCGTCGATTGGAATTTTATCTTCGCTAAAGTTACGACTAATGATTCTGTAGATATTTTCTATGCGCACCTGTATGTAGCTTTTGAGTATTTTGTTCGTTTGAAAGTCTACGTAGCATCCACTTTTCCTCCCTGGTTTAGCAGCGATCTCAAAATTCTTACGGGAGCGAAAAAGGACAGATTTGGTCATCCAATCTGTCGGCGTTGAACAAGGTATCTGCGACTAACATGCTTGCCGTCCCGGTTCTACTCTTCTTGTTTGGGGTGGTTCAATGGACGAAGAACGAACTTAAAGCCCTTGATGTCACCACACGTAAGATCATGCGTGTGCATAAGAGCTTTCATATCAATTCGTCAGTTCCGGGATTATACATTTCACGACGTCAAGACGGACGCGGACTTCTAAGTCTCCAGTGTCTTCATAACGGAATTGTTTTGAGGACAGCTTAGATCGTTGCGAATGGAAAAGATCCTCTGCGAAAAATGGTCTGGAATCACGAGATGGTTGGTCAGGACGCTGTCATTTCTACCTTAGCATACCGTGACCACATTTTATGTCCAGAAGATCCAAGCTTTAGGTGCAGAGTGTGTCATACACACGTTGAGTACCTAGAACACATACTATCGGTGTGTCCCACCCATGCAGCAGCAACATATACCTACAGACACAATGCGGCCCTAAGAGTGCTTCATTACCGTCTTTGTCGCTCTTACGGTGTTGGCTGCGACCCTGCCCTGCCGAACGCTCCAAGTCATCCTTTGGTCCTTGGGTCGCTGCGTGTCCTCAAAACGCACGAGGGTTTCGCCTACCTGTCGTTGTGATTTCGTCGTGTTAATTGTTATTTTCAATAATCTTAAATTAACTAACTATCTTGCCCGATAGCTCCATTAGGTTGGACCCGTAAGCAATAACACAGAGGGTTAGAATAAAGTTAATTCACACAAATTTATATTCACTTTAAGTATAATTAGATCAAGTTGGAATTCGGCCCCACTCAAAAAGAGTTTTTTTTTGGAAACACCGACATCTCATACCGCGTGACAAGTGCCGCCATTTTGCATCGCGACGAAACTTTCTTCATATAGAGTGGTCCGAGTGACCAATTAACCTGATAGTATTTTATACTTCACGGTATCCAGTTATACCTTTGTAGCGGGGGTCCATGACGATCCAGAAAATACATTAAAATTTGATTTATATATTTCGAGCGTGAGTCAACAATTATGACCTTGCCCGAGGTCAGCAACTAATCATTTTCAACATCGTATCCCTGCCAGTTCGGCACACGACGTTAAAACGGAAGAATTTTAAAAAGTTAAACGAAAAAGAGATTTCAGGAACTCACCTGGCAGTATCCGGCCTCCTATAGATCGTTCTCTCATCTTTAGTGTTATTTGTCATTTTTAAAATCCTCTTATGGAATGTGCTCGTCTACCATGAGGTACTCGTCCAGAGCTTAGAATCACGAATGAATTTAGGGTGGCGTCTCCGTTCTCCCTCTCATAAGAGTCGGAGCGCCAATCGCGTAAGAGCGTAGAATTACTGAGTGAGAGGACGGTCAGAGGAAAAGGAGAAATGCCAAGTTCGATTTCCAACAGCGTGGTGGCGCACAGTCAGCATGCATTATATGCAACGCAAGCCTTCGTCGTCTGCCGCTCGTCGATGGTCCAGGGGTGGGGCTGACTTGGGTCAGTATGCAGATTCTCCGCGGACGCTTGCTCCTGTTTTTCCGGGCGCTCTTGAACATGCGGGAATCCTATCCACTACATATGCGCCAGGAAAATCTCCTCTTCGTAGTCCCTGGTGAAAGCAGACATCCAATGCAACCAATCTTGTAGGATCTGACAGTTGTTGTTATCGTTGTGTGTGGGTGGGGGGATGGGTTGATCCACCTTTTCACCTGAGTTGAATATGAAATAAACAAAAGGAATATGAAAGAAATTAGAAGAAATACGGAGAATTATATAACTTGGATCCCCGTGGTCTGACCATTTGTGGTTCCGGTCGGATGACCTCACCTCCCTAGTTTTGACAGGTGACGAGTTGCTCCTATTTTGTTTAATTGTTTGATTCAGTAAAAAAGGTAAAGTGATTTTAATAAGTTTTTTAGTAAGAATAAAAAATTGATCATGAAGTTGTAATTTAATATTAGCCGTCGAACTCTTATATTCTAGGCTAATATCTCATCTGGAGTTTAAGTTATTGAGGGTAGCAACTCATGTCGCCAGTGAATAATTTAGAAGTTCAATTTGATATTTTTAGATGTATTTGTGCGGAAAGATAATATTACAGTTGTACATTTTGTAGAATTAACGGTGTAGAGGACTGGATCCTTATATTGTGCACTATGAAACATCCCCTGATTGTGCGGCGGGCACCTATTGGAGATTCAGTGACTTCTTCTTTGGTCATGGCGGTAACCGTGCCGGTTGCCATATTTATTTTCGTCCGTCTTTGCTTGCGATAGCCACGGCGGACATCATATCTATATATTCCTGCAAGAACTTCATGGGTCTCCAATATAGCAAAGACGTCACCATCTGATGTTGATAATACAATTTGTTCTTGGGTTGGCACAGGCTCATACGTAGATCTTCCTATTTGAATTTCAAGTCCTTTATTTGCTGGAAAACTGTATCTTCGATGTTCAAATATCCGCTTTGTATTCACAAATGGAATGATGCGAATGAATCTTAGTTGGTCAAGTCCATATCCCAACCCGTCAGAAGAAGGAAGCCTTGTAGGAGGAACCATGGTTCTGGCAGGAGGAGACCTGGATCTGGCTCGGAGAGAAAGCTCGGCAAAAGGAGAACTCGACCTGGCACGAAGAGTAGGCTCAGCAGGAGGAAGAGACATCTCAGGTAAATTATTTTGTTCATGAGAAGAAGAAGAAGAAGAAGGTCTGCCACCAGAAACTCCGGGAATAGGTTCACCATTAGGTAAATAATCAAACTGTGAACTTAACTCTACAACAAGAAAGAGGGGATTACAAGTTTTTTAGAGTACGTTGGTATTTCAGTAACCCCTTGTTGCAATATTCTGAGGCGAGCTTGAATATCTTAACCACATAATGCTGTGAGAAAATTCAGAAAATGGCTAGACATTTCCTGAACTGCTAGCGGATTGTGTCATAATCGACAGTATATCAAAGCAGAGTTTCACTATCTAACTATTCTAGGCATTATATAGAACAACTAATTCGCCACGGAGAATATTGTATATTAAATTTCAATTATTATAATTTGCCAAATCGCAGTTATGTTTTCAAAATTGTTCTATTCATATTATAAGAACATTGCTCACTGCGTGTGGTCGAGGATTTGAAGAGAATATTTTATCTGTCCAACGTAAAATCGATTCGTTCAATTTTCCCGAAGCAACACTATCCTTTGACATTTTCAGTTTCTTTAAATAATACAACGATTTTTTATAGGTAAACATGATGACTTTTCTACCATAAAAGGTGAATTTTCAGTCAAAATAGATGAAAACTCAACAAAACAGTTGAATTTTTTACTATAGTAGATTACTTTTCAACAAAATAGAATAGAATTTTCACCATCAAAATACGGATTTTCATTTTTCAATTCACATGAATTTTCAGTGTTTTATTACGCCGGGCAAAATCCCTCATAGTGTTGGTCGGGTTTTCTGCCCTTTTGCACATCGTACATTTTTTTCCACACAGAACTTTATCAGGTAATCTAGCCGACATTTCTCTGTAACCTATCCGACTCTACCCTGTACCAAATCCAACTTTACACCGTACCCAGCTGAATTTACCCCGTTCACTAACTTCACCTTGTTCTCTATTAATGTAAGTTAATCACGTTAAGTAACTTTTTGAGCTCGAAATTATTCACATTCGGTAACTTTTTTAGTTTACAAAGGTAATTTGTCCCCCTTTTTAAAATAAATTAAGCTACGCCACCCCTGAGTTGGGTTCTTACATTTTTTAGACTCTAGAAATTGAATCATTTTGATATTAAATGAATAATTGAATTGAGCTGCAGCACTTTTGATACCTGAGGATTGACTCTGAATCGACACAGAATGCGAATATCTTTGGTCAAATTGTTATTTGCGGAATATTGTATAATACAATTAAAACTATATATATATATATAGGATACTATTATATTTACCAATAGAATTGAGGATGATCGAGAAGGCTAAGACCACAGTATACACGACCCTCATTTTTTCCAAGCAGAGAAAATACTGAATAATACAGTAATATATCATTATATCACATCATATGTATACAGTCCTTATCTTGTAGAATAGAGACGTAATCTTATCCTCTTGAGATATTTACATTTCATTAGCCAGTTTCAAGCAAAAATATTTAGTTACTTTATTATTTAAAAATCATATAAAAATTTATATACACTACCTTAACTAAGATCGGCGCGAGTGGCGCTTAAACCATTGATGATTTTTACAGGCAATAACAGAAGTGAAAATAGAATAATAATTTTTTTCATTTAGAAAGCTTATTGAATTTAATGCCGATTGGTCCATAGTAAAGATATTTCTGTTTCTTTTAAGAGGATATATAACGTGAGAAGATTTCTTAAAAAATGTTAGAATTTTTTGTATTTTGTGCCTCTACCTCAACTTTTGTGATGGAAAGTTGTACCAAAGATCTTTAATATGCAGGATATAATCTTTCAAATTTTATCTTTATCTTGATTGGTCGGTTGTATATTTGCCTCAATAAATGTTCAGAAAAAACGTTAAAATTTAATATACCCCGGGTAAGCTCTTTTAACCAGAATGTTCAATGTTTTTAATTTCGACCAATATTTCGGGTCTCTCGGCCCAGTCTCGGGCGGCTGCTTGGATTTCATCATTTCACCAAGCATAACCAGACAGTCTTTCTGCAACCGTAGTACCACACACTTCAGTCGCACTCTTAACAATGAAATTCGGGATCATAGTCAATGCTCCTTCTACATCTTTACTGTTTATTAGCCCGTTCCAAGTTGTCTTATCTATACGTTTGTTTATCCTGTTTTGAAAATCTATTCGCATTTCCGGTTTCTGTAGATTCTCAACCTTGATTCGCGTTTGTTTCGCTTTTTTGCCTTCTTTCTTCTCTATCCCTGACCTAAATTTATTTTATAAACTAGAAGGTAATGATCAGTATTGTCTTCAGAGCTTCTCATGACCCGTGTATATTTTATTAGTTCTCTTAATCTTTCAACTGCAAGAACGAAGTAAATTATACTGTGGCTATCTCCTCTACACCAGGTATGTATGTGGATCATTTCATGCCTAAACCAAGCTTTGTAATAAATCAGCCCTTTTCTAAGCATAAGTTAACTAATTTTTTTATGTTATGATTTGTTCTCGGATTCCCAAAATTACAAGCACTCACAGCATCACGTAAAGTATCACAAAAAGCGTATTTTGCTTCACTACTGCAACCACAAACTGGGGCGTTGCACGCTATCATGAATAATCTTCAGATTCCTACTTTCATTCTAACACACAAAAATCTGGGTTTGATCTGGCTGCGGTAGAGTAGGCGCTCCTCTTACATAACCCCTTTTCCGTAGTTCCTCCACACTTACTACAAATATGTTTGGTGTTATTATTCTTGTTCACACGAGCAGTTGGGAAAGGAGTTTGTCTACCCTTGTAAAGCCTTGCATGCAAGGATAAGGCTGCAGCCTTATTATTATCAGAGTATTTATAGCCTGAGAAGTCGTCCGGTATCCCGGAATCACCGTTCGAGACACCTCACAAAGGTACCATTCAGCTTTAGACACGGTTGTTACGCCTCCGCTTGGGGGTCAGTTCCTTCGCTGACCAACCTGGACAATTGTCCGCGACAGCTTATCAATTATTGTTACCATATTCAGCGGAAACCCTTGGTACAGGGACCCTCTATCCACAACACGAGGACGCGTTCTGTAGCTTTGCCATAGGCCCTTCCAGAGGAACCCCATCAGTCATTGCGAAATCAGGTTGACTACCTTTCGAAAAATGGATATGTATGCGGAGCGCTTCCCCAACCGCTGCTTGAACAGGCTGCTGACGAAGATGAGGAAGCGACATTAGGAACAACCGGAAACAAGCATTTTTCATTAGATCATCGCGATTTGAGGACAAGGAGGAACATCGACATCCAGGTTCCTCCTAAGCCCCAATATCTGCCTTGCATCAGATGACTAAGAAGATTGGATGGGCAGGAAAGAATTCGTCCCGTGTTCAGTGTGTGATTGACTACAGAAAATATGGTAGACCGTTCACGAAAAGGTTTCGAAAGTTCACCCAAGAACTAAGGATCTAAAATTACCTACAGAACAAGTCAAAGCTGCTGACCATCGCGTCTCTTCAGCGATCTTCCTGCTTCTGTCAAAAAATCACCCAAGCCCAACAAGGTGGAGACTATTTGAAGAAAGTTATACAAGATCTCGGAAACACAGGAGTTGAAAGAAGATTTTTATAATATCAACCGCTTCAAAGACTTTTGCGACAACCTCAGAACATCTGAATTACTGTCGAAGAGGTGAAAAAAGCACTTAGGACACGAAGATCTTTTTTATGGCGGGAGCGGAT
Organism: Andricus grossulariae; assembly: GCA_011634705.1. Taxonomy (NCBI): domain Eukaryota; kingdom Metazoa; phylum Arthropoda; class Insecta; order Hymenoptera; family Cynipidae; genus Andricus; species Andricus grossulariae. The sequence goes on from JAABKJ010007545.1 coordinate 180,985,356, forward strand.
GGTATCAACAACTCCCGGTGGAGAATTTTACTTCTATACACCAACATCTGGCCAACATATTTACCTCATATTTAAATTCGGAAACGCTCATTCCGCAGTGGCTGGTGTCAAGGTGCACTATAATCCAACCTAAAAAAGCAACTTGTCTAACTCATACAAGTACTGGTCAATACATTTTTTGAACACGCTGTATAAAATCCTTATACCTATCCAAAACAACAGGATTGTTCAAAAAATTGAGCATGCGTGGAAAGAGATGTACGAACAACGTGGCTCGATAGGAAGTGTAGCAGGCTGTCGGGAGAACCTGCTAATTGACAAGTGCGTGTGCAAAGACGCAGTTGGCCATCAGCGCGTCCTGTCAATGACCTGGATTGACTACTGGAAAGATTTCGATTCAACCTCTTATAGAATTATCATCTGTCTGTTGAAAAGCTTGACGGTTCATCCACACATAATTAGACGCATAAACAGATTGATGCCCCTTTCGAAATCTAGATTTGCTATCTTATTTGGAAATTATCGTGGGACAACGAACAACGTCACCTTCCAGTGGGGCGTCTTTCAGGCCGGTACCATAAGCCCTCTGCCCTTTTGCTCTATCTCTTGCACTACGATATACTCATCGATACATCTGCGGCGACACTAATCATCGCGAGCATAAGGTCACTCATGTATTTTATATGGCTGACCTGAAGATCTATGCTTCTGGGGCAAGCAAACAGCATGTTGCTCTAAATATCGTCAAGCAGTACACAGGAGAGATTGGTATGTACTCTGGATTGGATATGTAATTTCACAGCAACGTGCGTGGAAACATTCTATGCTTGTGAATTGACAAGAGGAACATAAATTGTCCATCAGTCGGAAAAGAAAGTTTCTGAATATAAATATAACAAGTGATTCGTAATTTGACATGCAAAAGCAGTAATACTGCGTGTAGAAAAATTAATTATTTTTACATTCTCATCATAGAAGGTATTAGATTTGTGTTATATTTGCCCCCCCCCCCCGATTTTGTCAAATGTCCGCGTTTTGAGACCGGCCATACATTCAAAATGTGAGCATATTTTGACAATTTGTGAGAACACTTTTTTTTAATATTTAAAAATTCTATGGAGGGATGTTAATAGCAACCAAAGAAGCGAACAAACTATTCTTATGACTTTTTTTTGATACTCTCGGTTCCAGTTCTGTCTTCACACGCCCCTTTATTTTAATGAATTTTGGTGGGACTGACGCTATAACTAGGCTTTTCACCCTATGACGACTAACTACTTAATTTGGACATGATTTCGACTCGCAAAATAAATTTCTCGCCTAAATGTGGTAGTTGAGCGTACACTGTAAACAATTATCACAAAAATCAGGTATCATATATTAGTTAAAAAATATAAAAACGCGATATAATTGATAAAATTACTATTATTGTTACTATTATGTTGATATTTGTTGAAAATTTTTGTTGAATATTAACTATATGACTATCTATTCGTTTTTTCTATTCACAAAGTGTTGGCATGATATTTGGAATTGTACTTAACATTTCTTTTTCGGCATTTCCATCTTGTATCAATGCAATATCGCTTGTGATTACAAGAGATGATTCACTGCCTTGATCCAGAATCTGAACTTGAAGCAGAACGAAGATTCACTTGAGTTGTGAGAAGCTGTTAGAGTCTGTCCGTAAAAACTGAAGACAGTATAACAATTTCCCTAAAATACCACTTTGCATCCCAAATTTATAAAAAAATGTTGTTCTTGTTACACTGAATTCAGTCGATACTAAGTTGGGAGTGGACTGAAAATAAATTCTGGTTGAATCAACCCGAATAGAATGTTAAATATGCCCTTACTATTAATTGTGTTGAAAAGAATCATAAGTTTCCGGTTGACGATATTCTGTCAAGATTAACCAGAATTTGTTTACTAGACGGTTTTCTGCCAGCTTAGAAATAAATGATCCTGCTTACCATAACCAGAAATTCTATTAAGCTCAACGAGATGTTCTGGTGAGCTCAACCAGATGTCCTGGCGAACATCGATTTTCGACTATCCAATTTCGATAGTTTTCTGCCTTCATGTACTCTTCCTCGCCCACTATATATTGAGGACATTTTTATAACATACATTGAGTATCATACTGCTGGACTCATAAAGGTCATAAAGTGAAACGTTGTGAAGCTATGTCAAAAATTGAAAATTATATACATTCTTTGCAATTTTGTTCACTATTAATATTTTGCATTTTCAAGTATTAGATTCTGAATTAGTTTCTTGCAAAAAAACGTTCGTTCTATATAGGTGGACATGCTTTCCAGTGAACGTAGTTGAATCTTCACAATGTTTTAAAAATAATCTTTGTGTTGTTAAAAGATTTATACTCGCCTATGAGAAATACTGAATTTGATTCAGGTTAGAATTGTAATAAAAAATTAATCATTCGTACTTGAAGTTTAAAAGTTAGGGTAAAACACGTTTACGTACTTTCTGAAAAATTGTTTTATGGTAAATCCTTCTAAAATCTTTTAAAACCATTAGCAATTTAAAAAAAAGTAATCTACCTACTAGTAATTTAATCTCCCTTATCTTCTTTTTACATTGGTTGTCTAATATACAATGCCGGTATTTTTCATCCTTGACTTTGACGATTATTCTGTGTTTAAGGATGGGCCTCAATGAGAATGCTAGTATTTTATCGTAAGAAGGAAGTTTATTTTTTTCCAAAATACGCTCTGCGTTTCTAAAGACCACTAAAACGTATTCGGCACGTTTCATTTGTGCCAAACCTAGTTGGATGCAGTTGAGAATGTCCACACCTAGTTTGGTATACTTGAAAGCTTTCACACTTAGTTCGGAGCATTCAGAAGTGTCTACTCCTAGTTACGTGCTGTTTAAACGCCCATTGGGCGTTTTGTGGTTTGGAGCCTAACATATATATCATGTGAAAGACTGAGACATGGATGCAAGATTAAAGCCACGAGAATCATAACATACTGACTTTTTAATATAATTACAAGTTACATGAGGTATTTAGATCTGACTTCAGATCCCAAACATTGTAATAAAGTTTTTGATTTTTTTGTTAATTAATGGTTTAGAAGATCGAGCTTAATGTTGCGGATTACAAAACACAATGAGATGCTGCGGTGGGAACCTACTGGAGTTTCAGCTATTTCTTCTTTAGACAGTAACGAAACAGCGCCGCTTGCCGTGTTTATTTTCGCCCGTCTTTTATTGCGAATGATATTATTATATGTATAGATTCCAGCAAGAACATTATGAGTCTCCAATATAGCAAAGACGTCACCCTCGGTTGTTGATAAAACAATTTGTTCTTGCGTTGGCACAGGCTCATAATGATTATATCCCTTTCTTATTTCAAGCGGTTTATTTGCAGGAAAACTGTATCTTCGAAATTCAAATATCCTACGTAAATTTGCATAGGGAATAAGCCGAATAAACCTCAGTTGGTCAAGTCCACATCCCAATCCGTCTGGAGAAGGAAGGTTTGTAAAAGAGACCATGGTCCCGGCAGGAGGAGACCTAGACCTGCCACGAATAAAAGACGCGGCAGGAGGAAGGTACCTCTCAGATGCATTATTCCTTTCGTAAGAAGAATGTCTATTATGAGGAACTCCTGGAATAGGTTCGCCATTAGGTAGACAATCGAACTGTAAAGTTAACTCTGCAACAAGAAACAGGGGATTACAATTTTTTGAAAGTACTTTGGTATTTCATGAACCCCTTGTTGCTATATTCCGAGGCGAGTTTATATATGGTAGCCGCATAGTGTAATCAGACCTTTCATAAAATTAATAGACAGTTCATGAACTGCTAGCGGATAGTTTGATAATCGAAAGTTAGTGAAAATTGACGAGAGTTTCCTTATCTATCTATTCTAGTCATTTGATAAAACAAGTAGCTTGCCACGGAGGAAAGGGTGCAATAAAGTTCAATAAATGTAATTTGATAAATGGCAAATACGGCCTCACAATCTGTTTGTTCATTATAAAAACATAGTTCACTGCGGGCGAACGAGTATTCAAACAAAGTACTTGATAACACATTTCAGTCTATATAAGTATTTTCACTCAAAGATCCGGCAATTAAAAATTAACTCTTCAAATTCACCCAAAAGAATGATATTTTTAGACATTTTTAGTTTTTTAAATAATGAGACGATTTTTTGTGTGAATTTTGGTTCTTACATTTTTCGATTCTCGAAATTGGATTATTTTGATATCAAATGGAAAATTGAATAGAGCTGCAGCACGTTTGATATATTAAGATTTACTGCAAATTGGGATCGTATGCAAATATATTTGGTCAAATTGGTAATTTCGGATTGCTTGAAAATATTGTTTAAATTATATAAATTGTTTTATTATATTTACCAATAGAATGGAGGATGATTGAGAAGGTAATTGCCAGAGTATAAACGACCCTCATTATGTCTGAGTAGAGGAATCACTGACTTATGGATTAGTTCTAGCCATACATTCTAGAAATACACTCTTCAGACGTTATCTCATTGAGCTTATTCTTCTAAGATATTTACATTTCATTAGCCTGATTAAACTGATATAAAAATGTATATACAATTTCGGAGTTTGTCTACAAGGTTAGCACGTGTGGCACTACATTCTCTATATTTCAAACTCTTTGAAGGAAATATATAACGTGAGAAGTTTATGCAAAAAAAATTAATAATTTGGCAATATTTTCACATCGACTTTAATTCGTGTATTACCTAAGAAAGTTTTAACAAAAATCTGTATTTTTTGGGCCTAATCTTTTAAATCGTATTTTTAGCTCAGACCGACAAAACTTCAGAAATCTTTACGGGTTCCAGTGAATTAATATATTTTGTTGAAGATTTATCTCGTTAATTCGAAAAATAATTTTCTTTATTGAAAATTCATGCTTTTGGTTAAAAATGCAACTGTACAGCTAAACATTATTTCGTTTTTGTTGAACATTCATCTACTTTGTTGAAAACTGTCCTTTTGGCTTGAAAATCCAACAATCTAATGGAAAGTTAAACCTTTTATTTGAAAATTAACCTTTTAATTAAAAATTAACTTTTTGTTTGGTAATATATGCATTTACCTGAACATAAAACTACTTTGGCAGAAAATTCAACTACTTAAATAAACATTAGTTTTGTTTAAAATTCTTTCAGGTTGAAAATGTATCCTTCATAAGATAAATATTCAAAAATTTGGTGGACGATTCATGTATAGTATTGAAAATGAACCAGTTTGGTGGAAAATGTAACTATTTTGTAGAAAATTACTTTTGTTTCTCCTTAAAGATCAGTTTTGAACTGAAAATTGAACTATTGCATTCTTCATCAAAAATGTACTTTTTTCTAGTTGAAAATACAACTATTTGGTAGAAAATTCTTTTTGTTTTAAATATCAACTATTACGCTTTTCGTTTCAGAATTCATGTTCTTGGTTTGGAAATTCAATTATTTGGTTGAATGCTTAACTTCTCTGTTCAAAATTAATTTTTCACGTTGTAAAATTATCGTTTCAGTCGAAAATTTATATTTTTTGTTGAATATTTGACTATGTTGTTATCAATTTGGTTTTTTGTTGAAAATTAATTTTTTAATTGAAAGTATAATTATTTTATTTTCAGTCAAATATTGATTTTATAATAAATGAAGTTTGTAAAAATTAATTTTCGATCGGCAAAAGTGGATTATTTTCAGTTGAAGTTAATTATCAGAATGATATGTCCTAATAGAGAATTTTGTTCACATGCGTGATAATTGCAGAGAGCTCAAGGTCCTGAAACATTGATGGGAGATTAGAGCCACCATAATCATAACACATTGACTTTCACAATGTAATTAGCAGTTACATGTCATATTTCGATCCTAATTCAGAGCGCAAACATTATATTACAGTTGGACGATTTTTTTATTTAATGGCTGCAGAGGATTGAACCTTATATTGTGATTATTATATGTGCACATTCCAGCAAAAACATTGTGAGTCTGCAATATAGCAAAGACGACACCATCGGATGTTGATAACACAATTTGTTCTTGAGTTGGCGTAGACTCATAACGATTACTTCCTATTCTTATTTCAAGTTGTTTATTTGCAGGGAATGTCTATCTTCAAAGTTCAAATATCCGGTGTGTATTAGCAAAGGGAATAATCCGAATAAATCTCAATGGGGCAAGCCCACATCCCGATCCTCCTGCAGAAGGAAGTTTTGTAGGAGGAACCATGGTCCTGGCAGGAGGATACCTAGACCTGACATAAAGAGAACGTTTGGTAGGAGGAATGTTTCTCTTACGTGAAGTATTTCTTTCAGAAAAAGAAAGTCTGTCACGAGAAATCCCATGAATAGGTTCTCCATTTGGTAAACAATCGAACTGTAAGCTTAATGCTGCAACAAGATAAAAGGGATTACAACTTTTTTACCGAACGTTGGTATTTCATGAACCCCTTGTTGCAATATTCCGAAGCAGTTTTTTATGTCGTAGCCACATAGCGTGGCATCTAAGTTGCTACGCAGAATAGGGTGTAATACATTTTAATAAATATTATTTTATTATTCGCAAATGCGATCTCACAATTGGTTTATTCATTATAAAAACATAGTTTACTGCGTGTAAACAAGGATTTAAGCAAAGTATTTAATAACACATTTCAGTGTAAAAAAGATTTTCACTCAGAGATCTGTCAATTAAAAATTTGATTCCTAAAATTCAACGAAAAGAACAATATCTTTTGACATTTTCGGTTTTCAAATAATAGAGCGGTTTTTTGGGTAAAAGTATTGACTTTACTATAATGAGAGATGAATTTTCTGCACAAATATATGAAAGCCACCTTCAACCCAGAAAGATGAATTTTCAACCAAGTGGTTGAATTTTCAAACAATAAAGGCTTATCTTCAAAGAAAAACAATGCAATTGGTCAGAAAATAATTTAATTTTTTAGAAGAAAATTCAGTTTTTAGTAGAATGAGGAGTTTTTTATTCAAAAAGACGAATTATTAACAAAACAATTGAATTTTTAAAAAGAAATATTACGTTCCAACACAATACTTGAATTTGCAACAAAAGAATTACATTTTTAAGAAGATAGTTAAAGTTTCAACCAAGCACTGAAAGTTTCTACATAAGGTGATGAATTTTCAACCAAATAGTCCAATTTTCAAACAGAAGTGATTAAACCTGAAACAAGACCAAATGAATGTTCGACCCAAAAAGGTTAATTTTTAACAAAGATATGAATTTTCAACAAAAAACATAATACTTGACATTTCAAAAAAAAAAAAAAAAAAGCGGGAAAAAAGCGTTCAACAAAATAGTGAAATTCTCAACCCAGAAGATGAGCCTTTGACCAAAAAATCAATTTTCAAGAAATTGGTTCAACTTTAACCCGAGTAATTGAATTTTTTAACACAAATGAAATAGTTAAATGTTTAGTTTAAAACTTTAATTTTCAATCACACAAACAGAGTTTATAACAAAGTAGTTAAGCTCTGAAGCAAGGAGATAAAATATTGACTAAGATCATGCATTTTATACACACACAAAAAAAAGATTTTTTCACAAAGTGGTTCAACCTTCAATCGAAAAATTGAGTTTTCAACGGTAAAAGATAAATTGTTAACAAATAAGGTAATAGTCAATATTTAAACTGAAAATATTTTCATTATGAATTAAAAAACTGTCGAATTCAATCAAAAGAGGCGAATTCTTAAATAAATTAGTTTAATACTCAAACGAAGATTAATTCTCAACAATAGAGTCACATATTGAACCAAAACAGTTGAAATTTCAACCAAAAGAGATTATTTTAACTGAAAATACGAATTTTCTAAAAATAGTTAAATTTTCAAACAAAAGGAATTTTCATCAAATTTTAGTAGATAAGGTGCACTATGGAGAATTTGGAGTGGGGTGTCCGCCATGTTGTGCACTATGGAGAATTTGGAGTGGGCGGTCCGCCATGTTGTGCACTATGGAGAATTTGGAGTGGGGGGTCCACCATGAAATGTACTATGGTGAATTTGGATTAGGGGTCCGCTATGGTGTGTACTATGGAGAATTTGGAGTGGGGGTCCGCCATTGTTGGTACTATGGGAAATCTTGAGTAGGGGGCCCGCCATTGTTGGTACTTTGGGAAATTTGGAGTGGGGGCTCTTATGTTTGATTTAATTTTTTGGAGTAAGAAATGTTTATTATAAAAATTAATTATTTATCAAAATCGCAAGTGAAAATATTTCCAACTTAACCTCTAAAAATAAATTTTGATAAGTAACTAAGGCTAAAGGACAGGTTTTCGTATACATGTATACTGAATTTAGTATACGCGTATACTAAATTTCATGTACGTGCATACTAAATTCAGTATATGGATATACTAAATTTTCTGTAACGCTGGTATACTAAATTTAATTTCATGTCGTGCATTCTTGCTTCCATTACATGTATACTAAATCTAGTACTGATTTTTCTAATAGTGTAGTTGAATTTTCGAAAAAAAGTGCATTTTCATTTTCAGCCAATAGAGGTGAATTTGCAATCGACAAAGATGACTTTTCTGGCATAAAAGAAGAATTTTCAATTCAATAGGACGAATTTTGAACGAAACTGTTGAGCTTTTGACCAAAAAGGATGACTTTAACTAACTAGTTAAATTTTTAATAATTGAACTTTCAACAAAATAGTTGCATTTTTACCAAATAGCTGAATTTGTAAGATACTAAGTACTTGAATTTTTACTTAAGTTTTTAATTGAAAAAATATACTTTCGAACAAAAATGGAACAGTCGAATTTTCAATTGAAAAAGAAACCAATTTTCAACAACAAAGAAACAAATTATGAAACAGTTGAATTCAGCCAAAAAGACGAATTTTGAATGAAATAATTGAATCCTCAACCAAATAGATGAATTTTCAACCAAATATTTGAATCTTCAACTAAAAAAGATACAATTTTAAAAACAATGGAATAGTTCAATTTTCAGTTAATGAATTACTTTACAACCCAAAAAACCAACTAATTTTCAACAATATTTTTAAGTTTTCAACCAAAATGAAGAATTTTCAACTAAAATTATTAATCTTCCACTGCAATATTTACATTTTCAACCAAAAAGATGAATTTTCAACCAAAAAGATTAGTTTTCTTCCAAAAGGACGTATTTTTAACTAAAAAAATAAATTTTCAAACAAAAAATTGAATAGTAAAATTTTCAGTTTGAAAAAGTAAATTTTTTAATCAAAGTGATTAATTTTCAACTAAAATGAATTATCTGAAACTGAAATAGTTGAATTTTCAACCAAATAGTTGAATCTTCAACTGAAAAAGATCAATTTTGAATAAAAAATGGAATAGTTAAATTTTCAGTCAAAAAATTACTATTTCTTGAATTTTTCACAAAAATGATATATTTTCAACCAAATAGTTTAATTTTCAAGCAAGAAGATTGATTTCATTTTATTTTTCACAAAATAAATAAATTGTTAACGAAAAAACCTAATATTTAACAAAAACAACAAACATTATAAACCAGTTGAATGTAATGAAGATGACGAATTTTTCACAAAATAGTTGAATTTTCAACCAAATAATTAAATTTCTAACCAAGAAGATTAGTTATTAAACAAAAGATGAATTTTCCTCAAAATAAATCAATGTTCAACGAAATAATTGAATTTTAAAATAAAAACGATAATTTTTCAACCAAAAAACCTAATATTTATCAAACAAAAAAAAACATTATAAACCAGTTGAATTTGACTTAAAATACGTATTTTTAACACAATAGTTATGTTTTTAAGTTAAAAAGTCAAACTTTTTAGAAAATAGTTGACTTTCAGACCGGAAAAAAAAGAACTTTGAAAAAGAAAGTTAATTTTCAATCAAGAAAGATGAATTTTCAACAAAATAGTTTAATTTCCATTTAAAAAAGATAAATCTTCAACTTAAAAGTGCAATTGTTACATTTTCTAGCCAATAATTTCCACGCAATACATTATTAACAAAATACATGATTTTCTACCCAATAATTGAATTTTTAACAAAAATTTGAATTTTCAACAAAAAAAGTTAATTTACGACCAAATAGTTAAATTCTCAACCGAAAAGAGTAATTTTCCACCAAAAATGATATAGTTATATTTTTAGACAGGAAAATTGATTCCAAACCAAAAAACAACGAATTTCAGCAAAATAGTTACATTTGCAACCAAAGAAAAGAATTTTCAGCTAAAATGAAACTCAAAACAAAATTCGATAAAAGAGTTCCACAAGAATAATAAAATACGTAATAAATTAACTTCATTTGAATGTAGATTTGAATATATTTTACAACATTAATTTTCTACCCAAATAGACAAATTTTCAATAAAATAAATAAATTATCAACCAAATATTAGAGAATTTTTAACCAAGCGAGATATTCAAAATGTTATTATTTGTTGTAAAAAATATACGAAACAATTGCGAACTCTCGATTCAGCACGTGAACCACTATTGCGTTACCAGGATATTCTATCGATATGGCGAGTATATAATTATGCAAATGACAGCTGAATCTGTAAAATTCAACCTGATAGTGTCATAAAAATATTCATTATATCCTAAAAAGAGCTTTGAAAACTGAATATTATAACAAATATATTTTCAATCAAAACTATTTAGAATTATTCAACATTTAACGGAACATAAAAACAGAACTTTTGTAGCAACTCTGAACCGGAAAATGACAAAAATTTTTGTTTTTTCACATACCACCCTGAAAATTTTATATTCGAATCATGGTATATCAAATTCTCTTCTATATTGAGAGCAGAAGTTAGAACTAACTGCTTGATTGAAACTCTGATGCAATTTAACTCGTTCAAATCCTGAGGGTGGTTTACGGGATCTCGAGCAAGAGGAAGAACGATTAAATAATTAAAAGCAATTAGGCAATTAAGTTTCACTGGTGCCTCGAGCCAATAGGGTTTCAACAACCCTCTTTGTACTTGTATCTGGATTTCACTTCTCTACCTTTGAAGAAATTCAATCTGTTTATTACAAATTTTTCAAAGTTGACTTGTGCAAAAGAAAAACAGTAAAAATAATTTGCCAAAGTTCCAAAAAAGAAATAGGAATATTAGTTTCGAAATGAGCCACAGAAGATGCAAATATCTCCAGGCGTTCTAAAGTTATCATCATAAATGTCGCGTGACGCCCGCTGGGACCATAACCTGTTATTCCAGCAACGGTTGCATCTTTACCATGATAACTCGAGAACGATCGAAGATATTCGACTGATCTTGGGCTCATAAACCTGAGACTCTAATCTTCATTCCTGAAACTGAAGTTGACCTACAAGACCCTGTTCCTGATGAAAAAAATGCAACTTTACATCTCTCTATCAATAGATTGAGAGTCGATCTTCGAAGTGCACTTTCTTCTCGCACGTTGGATCAATTATGACTAGTACTTTTGACTTGGTGTTGTCACCCTCTCCTCGTGAATGTGGTTCAGATGAAAGGCAGTGGATTCCTTGGACAATAGATCGAATGTAAGAGTACGTGGGGACCATTGCACCGAAAACCAGAGTAACTCGGGTGGAAAGCGAAAGCATTTATTCACTAACGGGGCCAGAGAGTTGTTGAGGGGAGGCTGCACAGGGGTTGCTGCCACTCAGGGTCCGGAGGAAATCAGGATAATTGTTAACAATTAGCTTAATCAGCCTCGAGAGCAAGCTTTTGTTAGGTGCTCTGATAGGAGCGCTAGAGAGAAGGGAGAATCGTGCTCTCTCCCGAACATTATCCTCGATTTCGCTTACGTGTGCCTACAAGTCCATCATCTATTTTATCTTACAGGAAATTCACTTGAAAAGAGCTTTTAACTCAAACAATTTCCTCTAGAGATTAGCAAAATTGACTTATTATTGGAAGGCGCATTACATTTGAATAAGGGTAATTATCTTTGTGATTCCAGAGGTATTTCAAAAGAAAAGCCAAATCAAAGTCGAAACAAAAATTAATTGAGATGGAAGGAAAAAAGCGTGTCCAAATGATAAGGTTCCATCTCATAGTCCAAATGAAAAGGTGCTAACTCGTGGAGACAAAATGTAAAGGTGCTAACTCGCGTTGCGAACTTTCGAAGCTTCAAAATCCCATATAAGTTGTATTAGGAACATCAGCGACCTCAACTCTGTAGCACCTTACAATTTGGTCTCTACGAGTAAGCACCTTTTCATTTGGTTTCTCCGAGATGGAACCTTGTATTGAACCCAGGTCTTCAGATTCCCTGTTTGGTGCTGTAACCCACTAAGGTGCGGATAAGACGAAATTCATTGTCCTAAATCAATATTTTTGAAATATGGACTATAAATAATATAAACAATTGCAAGAGACTTCGATTTTACGAGTTTGTCCAAAATTAATCACGTCTTCTCCGCACCTTAGTGACTTAAAGCACCAGACCGCCAATCTGAAGACCTGGGTTCGAGTCCCAGCGGGGCCAGAGAAGAATTTTTTCTCAACCTAAAAACAAATAAATATTTTAAAAATATCCAGTATAATAGTGGGAATAATATATCATAGTGTCAGTAGCAACAAAAGGGTGATGTGGCGATTACCGAAAGTTGAAAAAACGAAACGACAGAGTGCAGAATGAAAAAAGAGAGGGGGGAAGGAGAGTCGTCCTATCCCGGAAAGCCGTCCATTAATACTTCGTGCACACAACGGAGTGCGATCGATCGCGTACCGTTAATGTGCAAAAATGGCGTAATTTCGCATCTGAAATTGGTAGGCAGGATTTCCTAGATTGAAATAAAGTGGCCGTGGCACCACTGCGCCTGGCGGATCATTTAGCGGTTTTGTCGAGCGACGGCCAATTGCCGGCATTGTCGCTTGGCTGTACCACAATGGGCCAATCGGAATGTTCTGTCTCTTTTCAACCACCGCTCCGCTCAACCCTCGCGACGGGCACCCTTCTGGTCCCAATGCCGAGTATAGGTTATTTCCTTCCCGCTTCATCCCTCGCCTAGCCTCCACAGCTTACCAGTTACCACCTCACGCAAGGGTGTCAGATAGTTACGCTAATCGAGTAACCAATTTTACAACGATGAAAAAGTCTTTCTACGCGTATCTCCTTCCGATATTATGGATTCATTTCCATTTTTTACATGTTTTTTTATAATGTTCGAAAGGTAATGGAACCTGATGAAGGACTCTATTAGATGGATGATTTTCAATTCCCGGCTTTCTCTGGATCAATCGTTGATTTTTCAGATGCGCTAATCGAGTAACCAATTTTACAACGATGGAAAAGTCTCTCTACGCGTATCCCCTCTCGATATTATACATTAATTTCCATTTTTAACATGTTTTCTTACAATTGTCGAATGCTAATCAAACTTGATGAGAGTGTCTATTTTATAGGTGATTTTCAATTCCCGGCTTTCTTTAGGACAATTGTTGATTTTTCAGATGCACTAATCGAGTAACCCAATTTTGTAATTATGGAAAAGTCTACTATACTATACATTAATTTTCAGATTTAACATGTTTTTTTTATAATTGTCGAATGGTAATCGAACCTGATTAGGGTGTATATCCGAATTTTGCAACGATGATAAAATCTTTCTACGCGTCTCCTCGCGATATTATGGATTCATGTTTATCATGGTTTCTATTAGATGGATGATTTTCAATTTCCGGCTTTCCATAGGTTCATTGTTGATTTTTCAGATGCGCTAATCGAGTAACCCAATTTTTCAATGATGGAAAAGTCTCCCTACGCGTATCTCCTCTTGATATTACACATTAATTACCATTTTTAAGATGTTTTCTTATATTTGTCGAATGGTAATCGAACCTGATCAGGGTCTCTATTAGATGGATGATTTTCAATTCCCGGCTTTCTCTAGGACAATTGTTGATTTTTCAGATGCGCTAATCGAGTAACCCAATTTCGCAACTATGAAAAAATCTTTTACGCGTCTCCTCCCGATATTTTGGATTCATTTTTATCATGTTTTCTTTTAGATGAATGATTTTCAATTTCCGGCTTTTTTTAGGTCAATTGTTCATTTTTCAAATGTGCTAATCGAGTAACCCAATTTTACAATGATGAGAAAGTCTCTATGCGCGTATCTCCTCCCGAGATTATACATTAATTTCCCTTTTTAGCGCGTTTTCGTATAATTGTCAAATGATCAAACCTGATGAAGGTGTCTATTAGATGCTTGATTTTGAAATCCCGGCTTTCTCTAGGACAATTGTTGATTTTTCAGATGCGCTAATCGAGTAACCCAATTTTACAATGATGGAAAACTCTTTCTACGCGTATCTCCTCCCGATACTATACATTAATTTTCAGATTTAACATGTTTTTTTTATAATTGTCAAATGGTAATCGAACCTGATTAGGGTGTATATCTGAATTTATTTAAAAGAAAAAATGGTAACAACATTGTAATTTAAAAGATTTGAATGATTCCTAAAGATTTCAAGAAATTTCTGAACAATTCAAAAGATTTCAAAAATTTCTGATTTGGAACAGGGAATTTCGGAAAATAATTATAATTCTGATTTCGAACAGAGCATTTTGTAAAAGAATTATAATTTTGAATTCAAACAGGGATTTTTTTATAATTCCCTCATTGAAAAGTTCAAATTGATAGTTTTAAATTGTGAAGGATTCTAAGTTTTTTTTTTAATATTTCCTTTTTCTAAATCAGAATTAAAATTATTTTTTAAAATTTTCGTTCTATGTTAAAAATTCCCTCTTCCAAGTTAAATTACAATTCTTCACGAAAATTCCCAGTCTTAAACTTCAAATTAGAATTCTTTAAAGAAATTCCCTGTCGCAAAGTGTAAATTATAATTCCTTACGGAAACTCTCTATTCCAAGCCAGTAAGTCACAGTTACATTTATTTTCAAAATTTTCAGTTCCCTGCTAAAAATTCTCTATTCCATATCAGAATTATATTTAGTTACAAAAATTTATATTAAAATTCAGAAATTATAGTAACACCCTTTTTCAAGCATTTGAAAATGGAAGTTTCGAAATCTGATGAATTCTGAATTGGGACAGGGATTTTTTTTAATTCGCATCTTCTAAATCAAACTTAAAATTATTTTCCAAAATTCTTGTTCCACGTCAAAAACTCTGTTCTATGTCAAAAAATAATTCTTTACAAAGATTCCCTGTCCTAAAAGTCTTTTTGTAAGCCTTTTCCTAAAATTTGGAAGAAAAGAATTTCAAATTCTTGCACATATGCAGTTGCAAAGAACTTCCCTATTCTGAAGAAAAAATCAAATAAAAGTTATAATATTTTACTGAAATTCTACCAATTATATCTCATAATTATGATCCATTTGGAAAATTGCTAGTCTCAAAGTCAAAATTCGAAGTCTTGCGAGAACTTCCTGTTCTAATTGTAAAATTATATTTCTCCACTAAAATTCCCTGTCCCAAATTCAAAAATATAATTTGTTTCTAAAATTTCCCATCCGAAAATGAAAATTAAAATTCTTCACGGAAATTCTCGAGTCAGGATAATAATTGGAATTCTTTCCGCTATTTTTCAAATATGTATTTCAATTATTTCCTGTCCCTACCCAGAATTATAAATCTTTTAGAAAATTCACTGTTCCAATTCAGAATTGTAAATCTTTTGAAAAATTTCTTATTCCAAGCGAGAATTGTGATTTTTTTCAGAAATTCCCTGTTTCAACTCAGAATTAGAGTAATAAAATATATGTCACCACTTTTAATTTACATATTAGTACATTCGGATTTTAATTTTCTCTTCCGGCACATTCTGGCGAGGATAAATGTTTAAACTTGGTGGAATTAACATTGAATTATTTCGAATTTCGCAGATAAAGAAATTACGTTTACGATGAAATATGCCCCGAAGAGAAAATTAAAAATTGGCATTTTTTTCCGGAAGGCAATGCTCGACCTAAATTTATACATATTAAAATTTCATCTTTTCTACAAGGATAGAAAAAAGTGAAAAATTGTACTGAAAAAATGATGACAAGTTTCCTATCCTAGAAAAAATTATAAATAAATCAACAATGAAAGAGACTGTCTAAGTGCATTCAAAATAATTTTTCTGGCTTATTCTTTTGTAAAATTACGAACCTCGAAAGGGAAAAGAGCGGATTTGAGGACAATGGTTTGTAATTAGTCGAGTGGCTAGCGAGATTCAGTAGTATACTCAAGTACTACCAGGAAAGAGAATTTCGCGTCATCAACAACAAGTGCCTCGAGAACACATGTTCTGTTTTGCAGACCTTAATTAAATAATCCAGTTTTAAATAGAGCACTTGATGTTTGAATAAAAAAAATATATGCAACATTTTGAAAAGTTATATTTATCAAATTAGGGATATGTTCACGCAAAATGCTTAATTGAGATAATAAATAACCTTGATGTGGTTTACGCAAATGCATCTCTCACAATTACGCAATATATTGTGACGTCATCGGGACACTTCGAGAACATTCTAGAAACTTAGCACGGACACGAACCACTTCAGCTGTGGAGCGGTCTCGATGTCGGTAAGGTAGGAATCTGTATTTAGAATCTACTATTTTAGCATTTGAATTAGCATTATCACATACCTGGACTCTGGCTTCGGAAAGGTCTAAACTCATGGCCAATTCCTCCCTCGTGAAAACGTCAGGATACTGAGTCTTCTCAAATGCTCGTTCGAGCTGATGAAGCTGATAAGTAGTAAAAGTAGTACGTGACCGACGAACTTTTCTGGGTCTATCGGATTCCATGTCCAGAGGGTCGTTTAGAGAATCAGTTATCTGGTGATCACTTAAGTGACCGAGTTCCGTTTCTCCAACGTCTCTAACAGCATCAGACGATGTGGCATGATCTGGAAATAAATATGAGAAAATATTGATTATTTATGCTCTTCAACCACAAGAAAAACAAAAATATATACATAGTTGCAAGTTCGTAGACAGATTTTTCGGAATTGAAAGGGTCAAAGTTCCATGGTCATAACTCGTGACCTATGGAAGCTAGGAGATTAAATTTTTTTTAGATTTACGCAACATTTTCTGCTCTACAACTTTTCCTGTGGTGTGATTAACGTGAGTTAATCCAGAAACTAATTATTTTGTAAAAAATAATAGAGTAATTTGCCCTGTCAAATGAGTAAAAAGTGGTCCACTTTGGGAGGTCATAAGTCATATCCTATTCGGGCTAAATAATTTTTTTTTTTTTTAAATTACTGGAAATGATGTCCACTTTAATTAACATATGGAACATTTTTTTGTGAAATTAAAGAGTTCCAAAATACAGATGCAAACTTGAGAATTTGATTTTTTAGCCACTTAAAAAAAACCGGGTACTTTGAAGGATTATAACTCGACACCTACCAAATTTGGAAATTTAATTTTTTTTTTTATTTCCTCAGAATTTTGTATAGTTAACATTTTTTTATACATTGAACATTCTTAAATTTTGATAATTTTAGAAATTAAAAGTCAACGTTTCAATCCTAAATCTTCCAAATTGAAGAAATTTCTAAGTACAATTGTTACAGTTGAAAATTCTTTAATTTTTAAAAATATGGAATGACAAATTATTCTATTTTTAAGATTTATATTTTAAAGTTATGTAATTTTGAATGTTTTCTTGTTTGTTTGTTGAAATTTTCCATTTTAACGAAATTCAATTTAAAATGTTTCAGTTTTGAATTTAAAAATAAATTAAAATCATGCTTCCAAGATATTAAGTTTCTGTATGAAAGTAAATAAATTTTGATGCCAAAAATGTAGCTTTTTCCGAAAAAATTGACGAGAATTCAGAGATGAAAATTTCATAGATTTTCAAAATCGGCTTTCCACAGCGATTAAAAAAGGATTTTTTGCAAAAATAAAAACTTACTCCCGAGATATGGGGATGCTAAATAAGAATAAAGAAGGTTTGACAAAAAAAAATAATTTTGTTGTGTAATTTTTTTTCTCATTAAATGATCATACATTTAAGAAATATTAATTAAAATCATCGTATGAAAATATTATATTTTGAGAAAATCTTTTTACCATAATGTGTATTTAATTTTTAAATCATTTTTGGGTATACTTTCAAAAAGGTCACCCGAAAATATTAACTTGATACTTATTCTAGGGGTTCCTTTAAGACCCTAGTTGAACGCACAAAAAGGATTTTTGCCGCAGATTAATATAAATTGAGATATTAATAATTTTGTCTTTTTTGAAAAATTAGTCGTTTTTCAAAATCCCGAAAAATATTGATTTTTGAAAAAAATCTCATTTGCAAAAGTTATAGATCTCGCCGAGACACATATTTTTTTATAGACTTTTTTTTCTAAACTTAATATTTTTCGAGACAAATGACAAAAATTAATTTTCAGATTTTTTGTTGGAAAATGGGGCGTTGGAAAAGGGGTCGGCATGAGTAGCGGGACCGAACCCTTTTTCCACCCCTTTTCCAACAAAAATCTGAAACTTCTTTTTTGTCGTAATTTTGATTAAAAATCACGTCTCTTGAATGAAAATTTATCTACACTATTTTAAAAATTAATATTTAACCACTCCATTGATCTTTTTTATTTAAAAAACTATACAATTTTGTTAAATATTTATGTTTTTTTTTAAATTCGTCTTTTTTAGGATAAAATCAATTTTTGGATAAAAATCAATTACTTTGTTGAAAATTCGTTTTTGTTAGTTGAATCAAACTTTTTTTATTTTTTATTAATTTTTTTTGTAACAATTTCGTCCGTTTTTATTGAAAATCAGGTATTTTTAATAAAAATTTAATTACTGCATTTTAAAAATTAATATTCAACTACTTCATTGTTCTTTTTTAGTTAAAAAATTGAACGATTTGGTTACAAATTTTTAGAAACGAAAAAAATATAAACTAAAAATTAATCGAATAAAAATTGTTCTAACATCACATCTACTGTTTGAACGATTTAGTTGAAAAATTATGAATTATTTAGTTGAAAAATTATGTTAAAAATTAACTTTTTTGTTGAAAATTCACAAGCTTGGGTCAAAAATGTATCTGTTTTGTAGAAAATTCGTCCTTTTTTTATTGAAAAATTCAACCATTTGGTTACAAATTTTTAGGAACAACATTTTTTTTCAATTAATCAAATAAAAAGTTGTAGATCTTGTCAAACACACATATTTTTATAAAATTAATATTTTTCGAGGAAAATTGCAATAATGAATTTTCAGATTTTTTCCTTCTCCAACGTCCCAAAAAAAACTGAAAATTCCCTTTTGTCATTTTTCTCGAAAAATATTCATTTTAGAAAAAAAGTAAGAATATAAAAAATATGTGTTTTGATGAGATCTACAACTATTATGAACAAAATTTTTTCCAAAATTAATATTTTTCGATATTTTAAAAAAACTTATTTTTGAAAAAAAAGGTAAAATTATTAATAACTTAATTCATATTGATCTGCGCCAAAAATCCTTTCAGTGCGCTAAACTAGAATATAAAAGGAACCCTTAGGGCCAGTATCAAGACAATATTTTCAAAATACTTAAGGTAATTAACATATCGCACTTATTCTAATTTTCAACTCATTAAGGCAAGTAGTATCATTGGAATCGCCAAAAAGATATATTTAACAGTTTGGGGGTCCCTCAGCTGCGTGAGGGGAAGTTGAGTAGTGGGGGTAGAGGAAGCAAGTATATGGCGATCAAATGGGCATAGCCCATCATATATGGGCATCGCCCATCATATATGGACATCGCCCATTATATATAATCGTTTATTTCCACAAAAAACAGGGGTTTGAAATCATTATCATACTTTAACAAAAATTAAACTGAAATTACGCATTTATCTCGGAATTAGCAAGTCAATTAACTTAATTGTCAAAATCCCGACTAAAAGCTGAAGACCCTCGAGAGTAACCCAGTTCCTAAACGAACCATCTTCACCACCGAGAAAGGAAATAAACGAGGTATTAACGCGCAAAACAGAACCGGAATTCGACAGATTCGCACCAAGTGTACTCGAAAACAAAATTGACGATTTAGCGATACGCGCTCTGGGCAATTTTAAATATTTTTTTAAGCCGCGACGCATCTCCCGATACTTGTCGATTCGATACCCATCGATGACGTCTGATCGACGGATTGCCGACTCTTTTTAAGCCGCTGATATTTTATACCCCCAACCTCTGTATATCATTCCGGAAATGTGCCTTTTTTATTTGTTATTTTCACTTTTTTTTCGACATTCAGTGGCGCCGATTAAAAAGAACATTTGAGTATCTGGCAGTACTTAAAATAGGGTATTGTTGGCAACTATAGGAAATATCTAGATTATCTAGATAGATTTACAAAAGTCGCTTTCAGGTACATTTCTGGTGCGAATCATTCTATTCTGTACTTTTTTCCCCTCAACCCCCTTCCACCACTTGAACAACCCTTCTGCCTAGACGAGACTCTTTTAACCCCTCGAATCGTGTGCCCTCTCAATCCTTTATCGACTGTCAAAGAAGAGTCGATTAAAGCAAACTACATGTGTATTGTACTTTTTTCTGATTTTCAAAGATAATGCGAACTGATGTACAAATTTACTGTTAGTATTTACAGGGTGGTCGCAAAAATTCATTTTTAAAATGTCCGATTTTTCCTCACCATTAATATTCATGGACCAAAATTTTAATCCTGTAACATTTTCAACATGGATTCTTTTATAAACGGAATAAAACAATATTTCAGATACAAAATTAAAATGTTCAAATTTATTTATTTGTTGTAAACAAAAAAATATTCTACTATAAGTGATGACTTATTAAGAAAATACTTAAATTTTGAACAAAATAATTATATTTTCAACAAAATAATTGAATTTTCCACCTAAAAAGATAAATTCTCGACAAAAAGTGTAATAGTTGATATTTCATTAAAAAAATGAAATTTAGAACCAAAAAGACGACATTTCAACAAATAAAGATTTTTCAATCGTGAATGAAAAGAAATTTAATCTAAATTGTTGAACCTTCAAGCGAAAAGACGAATTTTCTCTACAAAAATTGAATATTTACCCTAGAAAATATGAATTTTCAACCAGAAAGCATGAATTTTCAGAAAAAATTAATTTTTAACAAAATAGATGAATTGTCAACCGAAGAGATAAACCTTTATTCAAAAAAATAAATTTTCAACAAAGTAGTTCAACTTTTCCCACGCAGTTGATTTCTTAACAAAGTGGTTCATCCAAAATTTTGCAACAAAATAGTTGAACAAAAAGAAGATTGATTTTCAAATGAACAAATGCATTTTTATTTGAGAGAGATGAAATTTTCATCCATAAAAGATTTTAGTTTGACTTTTCAACATCAAAATATGAATTTCAAATTAAAAACAACATTTTTACGAAAATAGTTCAATTTTCAACCTAAAATTACGAATTTCCAACCAAAAGCATGACTTTTTAACAAAATTGTCGAATTTTCAAACGAATAGTTTAATTTTTACCAAAAAAATTAATTTTTCATCAAACTTCATCTATTTGAGCAAAATTTTAACTACTTTCTTAAATTTTATTTTATTTTTTTGAATTTTTAAAATTCTTTTTCATTTTGAAATTTGTTTTTCTTTGGTTAAAAGTTTAACTATTTTTTGAATTATTTTCCTTTGTTTCAAATTAATTTTTTGAACTTAAAATGTAACTTTTCTATTTTTGATTGAAAATTCCCCTTTTTCAGTTGAAAACTTTTCTTTTTTTGGTAGAAAACTAACCTTTTTTGAAATTTCCTCCTTTTTGGTTAAAAATGCATCGGGCACGTTGCGAAAAAGGATTTACTTTAACTATTCGAAATTTTCATTTTAAAATGATTTATTTTTAACCAAAAATGCAAAAAGTTACATTTTCAGTTTGAAAAAATTAATTTAAACGAAAAAAAAATTTTTAATAGTTAAATTTCTAAACAAAGAGATGAATTTTCAACCAGAAAAGTAAATTTTTGAGAAAGTAGTTTTGAATTTTCAACTAAAATGATGAATCTTTAACTGGAATAGTTAAATTTTCCATCTGAAAAATTAATTTAAAAAAAAGACGAATTTTCAATCCGAAAAAGACGATTTTTATACTAAACTTCATCTATTCGGGCAAAAGTGTAACTACTTTCTTAAAAATGTTTTTTTTAGTCAAGTTTTTTTTGAATTTTTAAAATTCTTGTGCATTTTGAAATTTATTTTTCTTTGGTTAAAAATTTAACTATTTTTTGAATGATTTTCTTTTGTTTCAAATTATTTTTTTGCACTGAAAATGTAACTTTTCTATTTTTATTTGGAAATTCATCTCTTAAAGTTAAAAAAATTTTCTTTTTTGGGAAAACTAACCTTTTTTTAAATTTCCTCTTTTTTCAATAAAAATGCAACGGTCACGTTGCAAACAAAAAATTAGACATAAATTATTCGAAATTTTCAATTTAAAAAGATTAATTTTTAACAAAAAATGTAAAAGTTAACATTTTCAGTTTGGACAAATTAATTTGAAAGAAAAAAAAATTTAAATAGGTAAATTTCTAAACAAAGAGATGAATTTTCAAGCAGAAAAATAAATTTTTGAGAAAGTAGTTTAACTTTTACCCAAAGAGATGAATTTTCAACTAAAATGATAAATCTTCAACTGGAATATTTAAATTTTCCATCTGAAAAATTAATTGAAAAAAAAGAAGAATTTTCAATCAGAAAAAGACGATTTTTCTACCAAACTTCATCTATTTGGGCAACAATTTAACTAGTTTCTTATGAATTTTTTTTTTCTTAGTTGAATTTTTAAAATTCTTTTTCATTTTGAAATTTATTTTTCTTTGGTTAAAAATGTAACTATTTTTTGAATGATTTTCTTTTGTTTCAAATTAATTTTTTGAACTGAAAATGTAACTTTTCTATTTTTGATTGAAAATTTATATTTTTTAGTTACAAATTTTTCTTTTTTGGTAGAAAACTAACCTTTTTTGAAATTTCCTCTTATTTGGTTAAAAATGCAACGATTACGCTATATATATATATATATATATATATATAAATCTTCATTGAAATCTTCATCCAAATTTCTATCGAAAATTTGATAGAAATTTTCATCGCAATCTTCATCAATAGGGGACTTCAATAATTCACGAGGCCCATTTTTCAGCGTTTTTGGACCCCCCCCCCTTCCTTTCGTAAGGCCTGCTTTGTCGACTTTTCCTATAGTTTTAAGCCATTGTGTGGCATTAGGTTGACCGCCTCCGCCCTTAATAAATCACGCGGTTTCTGAAAGGCCCCAAATCTTCATGGAAATCTTCATCAAAATTTTTATCGACATTTTCATCCAAACTTTTATTGAAATCTTCGTCGAAACTTTCATCAAAATTTTAATGAAAATTTTTATAGAAATCTTCATCGAAAAGGGACTTCCGTAATCCACGAGGCCCATTTTCCGGCGTTTTTATGGAAAGTCCCAAATCTTCATCGTAATATTTATCAAATTCTTCATTGAAATCTTCATCAAAATTTTTATCGAAAATTTCATAGAAATTTTCATCGAAATCTTCATCGAAAGGGGATTTCAATAAATCACGAGGCCTATTTTTTAGCGTTTTTGGACCCCCCCCCTTCCTTACGCAAGGCCTGATTTATCGACTTTTCCTATAGTTGTTAGCCATTGTGTGCACGTGGTTTCTGAAAGGCCCGAAATCTTTATCGAAATCTTCATCAACATTTTTATCGACATTTTCATCGAAATCTTCATTGAAATTTAATTAATTTTTTATTATTCTATTGTTTTTTTAATTTATTATTATTGTCACAATTGTCACCGAAAATTTTATCGAAATTTTCATTGAAATCTTCATCGAAATCTTCATCAAGATAAATTTTCGAACTCTAACTTTTCTAATGCAAATATTTCGTTCATATCAAGTAAAGAACAGACAAATATTATTCAGAGAAAATTTGGGATATAAAACAGTTGATGATTTTTTTTTATTTTAATCTAAAAAAACTTTATGTAAAATACGCGCGTATGAAGATCTATGAAAAAATATTGAAAAATAACATGTACTGTATGGATGATAAGATACAATAAACCACTCCTAAACCTATGATACATATGACCATATATGAATGAAATTAATATTATTTTTGTCTAAGAATTGTGAAATATTTCCAGAAAAGGTTATCAAATGAAAAAGTACAGAAAAGTAGAATAATTTCACTTATTGTACAGAAAATTTTTATATCACTCTGTTGCCTGTGAAATACCTTTCTTAGTTTAAAACTGCCCATAAAATATATTTGTTCTTGTGAAAGGGGTGATTTCGAACCAACCCTATTTTAAACAGGCGTTACATGCATTTTTACCATTTTCGGCAATAATTTACCATGTTTGGACAAAAATAAAATTATTTGCATGTATCATATGCGAAAACACAAATTTTTCACTTTTAGGAGTGGTTTATTTTATCTTAAAGATGTTATTTACCATCCATATATTACAAGTTATTTTTAAATATTTTTTAATACACTTTCTATCAATAACATTTTAAAATGTGTAGTATCCGACCCCTAAAGGTGTCTTATATCAAAGGGTTTATATCTAACATTTTCTTAAGAACTTTTGTGATTACTAAACTTGACATAAATAAAATATTCACATTAGAAACTGTGTAGGGCGCTGCAATTAACTTTTTTACATTTTCTAATCACTTTTTACGAATTTTAGTAAAAAATAATCTGTATGTCGACGCCTCCATTCAATGTGAGTTTTTTTGCTAATAGCGCCGCGTATGAGACTATTCGCTATGATTATACATATACTCTCATACACGGTGTTGTCAGCAAATAGACTCATATTGAATGGAGGCATCAATATCGTGTTAGAACTTACGAATTTTTGACGTTGGGGGGTCCTATTTGACAAAAATGCACAGTTTTTTTCAAATGGAAGAGTTCTGGGCGGTGTCACTTCAAATCAAAGAAACCTTTTTCCATTTGGGCCACCCTACTGGACATGTTCAACTTTAAATATTAATTTGGAAGTTTTTTTAATGTATCTAAAGGGACGTCAAGAATCACTTTTCTCTGCCTGCTATAAACACTAAACTGACGTTAAAAACGTTTGCCAGAAAATTCTACAATAATCAAACTTTATAGAATGCTTTTAATAACGAAACAATAATAAACCAATCGCTTGGTCTGATCCTCCTAGGATTAAATTGAAAGAATGAAGAAAATTGGTGAAACCTGATGGAAATGGAGGATAAAAAGAAGCTGTCAGTAGAAATTTGAGGTCGGGTTTATGCGGGACGTCTGGAAGCAATGCGGTTCTTGGATCCTGGAGGATCAGGGAATATCCTCGGGGACAGATACGTCAACATGGACAACAGGAGTGGATACCGGCGACGCCAAGGCGTCTGCAGTCTGCTGACGAACCAGCCACTAGGATACCTATGGTATCATAAGGGCGGCTTTAGTTGTATAGGTTTCTCTTCATGCTCTATAATTCGCCGTTTCTCCGCCCCACCTTTCCTTGCAGTGTACATATATCGCGAGTCGCACGTATTTCGTTCTCGCGGGGTGAGAAACGAGGAAGAGTGGTACCCGATCCATCAAAACTGCATGTCAGTAGCCATTAGCACGCTCCCATCGGTGGCTATACACTTCGTCCGTCCTTCATCCTCCAACCCACTTCGTGGAGCCCTGTACCCGCCACCTTCTTATAAACCCAGAAACTTACCGCCAAACTCTCGAATCGAGTTTTGTTGTAGTATTCTTGCAACTTGATTCTGGACCTTGCGGGAATTGTAGCTTGGATAAAGCAGATGATGTAAGGTCTTAATTATCTTTTGTTCATTACAAATTACGAAGGGTGAAAAGTTTTTGGGAGAGAAAACTTTGTATCTTGGTTTCTTCTTGAATGTTGGTTAACATCTAGAATCTAATCATCTAATCTAAGCTAGAGGCTTCTATTTCCAAAGTTGAGCCACAACAAATAAAAAATTCCAGCTTCTACTGTGTATGTTTCTAATATGCATGTTTGTTGTATGTATGTAGTATGTATGTTTCTAGTATAGTGAGGAAATTTTGACTAAAGTGATCAGTTACGTTCAAGCTTATCTTTAGGTAATCAAACATAGTTTCCCCTTGTTTTTTAAACCATATTATATGAAAGAATAGATATTGCAGACATATCTAGCATCCGGTCTGATACGTGTCAAAGTCTCCTCCTTGTGGCGTTGGTGTTGACATTCTGAGCAAACAATTTGCTTGAAAGCTACCTAGGGTATTGGTTAAATAAACGTGGACTCAGGACTGCAGAACTCCCAGGACGCGTGTAATCCGTCTGGTTTCCGGATCGATGTTCGAGGCCAGGATCGTGACATCGCCAAGGTGAAACAAAGACGTCAAACTCGTCAAACCCGGCTCTATTTTGCAATGGCCGCATTGCATGTGTACGATATAGTTACTAGCATCAGCATCAGCAGGAGCAGAAGCGACGGCAGTAGGAGCAGCAGCAACGCAGCGGCTTTGGCGGGCGGTGGCCATCCATCACCGAGGTGTCAGCCTCCCTTCTCACCAGAAACAACTAACTATGACATTCTTCTCGCTGCCACTGCTTCCTCTTGCCTGTTCCAATCGCTACGTCCGTCTGTCGGTTTGTCCGACCGTTCGTTCGCCTTCTTTCTTTTCCTCCAACCATGAACCAGCTCCCTTTACACGTACAGAAAGAAAGATGGTATAATGGTATATCGTCTACCGGTTGACCGATATGAATATACACGTTACACTCGCACACGCGACACGAATAACAAACAATGCGAGGTCCAGCTGTTTGTTCAAGGGTCTCGACCCGCCGGCAACCAGTGACGTTTTAATTAAAACATCGCCATTGTCGATGAATATGCTAAAGATACCATGAGAAGTATGAGTATCAATCATGCCGCTCTCTTATGTGTGCCACTTGATTAGCTAGCGACAAAGCGTTCATTTTTTACGTTGGAAGAATTAAAATGAATAAGGGTTTCCAAACCAAAGGCGAGAACTTGACGCGAAGATGTCTGCAGCAACATGCATGATCGTTTGGTATTGTTGGTGACCATTTCAGCATTGTGGAGCAGTGTTTTGATGATCTATAGGAAACTCTGGTCATTATGATATTTGTTGATAGTTGTTTCCAGATTCATGACGGTACAGGATCTTGGAATATATGTATCTAGTTATAATTTAGTCATCTGCTGGTGCTTTTTAAATGTTAAATAGTTGAAATCGTTTGATTCATAGAACGTCTGCTTCATGCTAAATTACTGCTGCTACATTGCTAATAGCCTTTTTCAATATGGGATTCAAGCTTTAATATTTTATCAGTTCAATAGATTTGTGGTTGTTTTGTTCACCCGGACATCATGATCTACTTTTGAGTATGAAATGGTTTGAATTCTTCAAAAGAATGAGCTGTCGAAACCATTTGTTATGGTTGGTTTTGTCTGACAGTATTTCGACAAACTTTGAAACATTCCTGATGATTCTCTAATGATACGCTGAGTCTTAGATCTTATAGGTTTGTAGTTGATTCAAACATATGGAAATCTGGCACTGATTTTTCATTGTTGAATGCTTGAATTCGTTTTAAATAATAAGAAATCGAAGCTACTGTTTATTATAGATTTTGTGGAGCAGCTCTCGACGTTCTGTAAACGACTGTTGATGATTTTTTGATCTACTAATAATCCCCTGGTGATCAGCTAATCCGTTTTCAATCAACCATCAATGATCAGCTGAAAAACTCCTGATGATTTACTTATGATCTATGGATGATCTGCAGATAAGGTCTTGCTCAACTGCAAATATAAATGGTTAGATCGGGTCCCACAGTGAGCGCCTAAAATGGAAAACTGATTGTCTTAAGAAACTTTATTTTTATTGATCGTAAAGTTGTATAATCTAAAAATAATGTAGATCTCTGGATTTTAGAATCTTAACATATACAGATGTCTTTTCCTATAGAAAACACATCTTTTCAGAGAATCTGTCAATTTAATATTCCTTTATCCCTTCGAGAAGGATCATTCTTGATGGATTGAGTTGCCTTAGTATTTTTTATGAGCTAAGTTTTTCAGCATTGGAGTCTATAATACTTGACAAATCAATTATATTATCGATAGGTGAAAATCGGTTGTGCAGCTTGAAACGTTTTAAATCAAAAACACAGTAAAACTTTCAGTTTTTAATTCAAAATTAATTTTAGTATTTTAATACTATGTGCCAACAAGATTAAATTTCGGTAAACGATATTATAATTTTAGTTGAGCTTATCATTTTTGATAGTTGTGGCAATCAATAAAATATGAGTAACAGCCAGTTTGACAAGTTCTTTCAGACAATGCATTATATTTTCATGAATTACGTTATTAATAAATATTATTCAAATCCACGTTTATTATTGTTATTAGTTCACGGATAAAAACAGCTTCAAAATTGATAAACACCCATCTAATACAACGGATCTCATCCAAGTAAAACCGAGTCAAGCCTTGCTTAACTTCGGTGATTGAACGAGAAGCCTCAAACAGTATCCAAGCTGATATTTTAATATTAAACTAGCCTGGCTAGAGAAACGCACCGTTCTATTTGTTGGATGATGCCCCCAATCAAATTTAATCCTCATTAGAATTGAGATTTATCAATACGCCTTCATCTATCTTCATTTTTTGTAATTATTTGGATTTCGTATTGAACAACAGCTAATTAAACTTCAGATCCAAATTTTTTTCCATATAATTCCTGATTCCATGCTAATGATTTAAAGAACGATATCGGCTTTCTCCAAAGGTTGTTTCAGCATATTTGGTTTGAGAAAGAAGATATGATACTTCTTAGGCACATTCTATGATCAAACTCTCCGAATCAAATTTAATCCTGATTAGAATTTTGATTTATAAATTAGCTTTCATCCTTCATCATTGTTTTTAATGATTTGGAAATCGTGTTGAATAACAGCTAATTAAACTTCAGATCCAGATTTTGGTTCCACATAATTCCTTAGATTAGATTAATATGAGATATCAGAGGTTGTCTTTCTCGGAAGATTCTTTCAGCAAATTTAGTTTCGGAAAGAAGACATTTTGTCGGTGGATTTCGTGAAGGCATAAAATGAACTGACAAAGGATTATTCTTGAATTTGTAGGTGTTGTTGACAATGATTGACAGTTGTGAAGTTTTCGGAAAACCAGCCTAGATAGAGCAACGCACAATTCTATTTGTTGGATGATACGTCTTAGGCACATCCTGTAATAAAATTACCCCAATCAAATCTAATCCTCCTTAGAATTGAGATTTATCAATACGCCTTAATTTTTTTACTGATTAGGATTTTGTATTGAACAACATCTGATTAACCTTCAGATTCAAATTTTGTCCACCTAATTCCTGACTCCATTGTTATTGATTTAAATATCGAGATTGGCTTTCTCAGAAGATTGTTTTAACACATTTGGTTTCAGAAAGAAGACATTTGTTGATGGATTTCGTGACAGAATGGAAAGAACTGACAAAGGGTTATTCTTGAATTTTGAACGTTGTTGGCAACGATTGGCCGTTGTAAAGTTTTCGGGAAACCAGCCTGGATAGAGCGACGTGCAATAAATATATCTTGGATCATACATTTTAGGCACATCCTGAAAAATCAAAATCCCCTAATCAAATCTAATCCTCATCAGAACAGCAGCTAATTAAACTTCAGATCCAGATTTTCCAACATAATTCCTGATTCCAATGTTAATGATCGAAAAAACAAGATTGGCTTTCACAGAAGATTGTGGAAGGAATTTAAAGAACTGACGAAGGATTATTTGAGAATTCCCCTAATCGAATCTAATCCTCATCAGAATTTAGATGTATCAATACGCCTTCATATTTCATCATTGTATTTAATGATTAGGATTACGTGTTGAATAACTGCTAACTAAACTTCAGATCCAATTTTTTTCCACATAATTCCTTAGATTAGATTGATATTAGATATTAGAGATTGGCTTTCTCGGAAGATTGTTTCGGCACATTTGGTTCGAGAAAGAAGACATTTTGTCGGTGGATTTTGTGAAGGAATGGAAAGAACTGACAAAGGATTATTCGAGAATTTTTAGGGGTTGTTGACAACGATTGGCAGTTGTGAAGTTTTCGGGGAGCCAGCCTGGCTAGAGTAACGTACAATTCTATTTGTTGGATGATTGTACTGCTGCGAAATCAAGTCTGACGAAGATCGATCGGACAGCATTTCCAGCGTCAACATAGGATCGTAGACCCTGCACCCCAAGTTTCCGACCCACCTCCATTCGCAGATGCTGCCAATCTTTCCTGAAGTTTCTATTAAGAAATTCCACGATGAAAATGTCCCTGTATTCAACACACTTGGTTTTCCTCTATGGCTGATTTTTTGACTGCTTTCAGGGCATATTTGGAGTATAAGAGGCTGTAAATATTGGAAAAGATGTCGACCTTTCCGAATTTATTTCAGCAGTTTTTATATATTCTTTTCGTTTACATAAAACTGTGAAATTAGGTTGTTTTTTCATATATGAGTGAAAATTAAAAAGTTAACATAATATCTGCAATATTATAGGCTTGTGTTTACAGGAATAATTTCTTTAATTATAGGGTTTTATTAAGCTCATTTTTATCACAATATCCTTTATCCCAATTATTCTTGGTTTACTCGATATCAAAATGAATTCGATCAAGTATGAGTAATACTTTTGAGACTACAAAAATTTTAATTGAATAATAATTCAAACTTTTTGTTTTTTACCCAATATAAAGAAGAAAATATTTTGAAGATGATGATTATTTTCGGTTTAAGACTAAAACGGTTTTCTTTTTAATACAGTTTGAAAATTATATAGACAACAAAAAAGAATGATATAGAACACAAAATATTGTTAATACTCTATACATATTAGTATTGACAAGAAAATGAAAGTGTGAGCAATAAACATATTACTAAATTATATTAGCATTATACTTTCATGCCTCTTAGATGTGGTCATAAAAATATGAGATTTGATTGAGATCTATAAAATAAGTTTTGGAAAAAGTTAATACTTTTCGGGGAAAATATCATAAAAAATTGTCCTGTCATAATCATGTAACTAAATGTCATGAAAAATATATTTTTTTAACTCTAATTAACATAAAATATATCACTGAAACCCCAAAGTCATGTTACAAGACAAATAGAAAACTCAAAAGTGAAAAATTACCATTTTTTTTTCAATTTTTGAAAACTTTCAAAAAAGGTATTTTGTCATGAAATATTTGGAAAACTATAAGCGCAAAAATTGAATGATGATTTATAAATAAAGTTGGATTTAAATATTGTTGAAAATTTTTAAATAATTTGTTTAAAAATGCGATATACGAAAAAATTGATAGTTTCATTCGATTCAGCTAAACAAAATTACATGAAGTCTATGTGTTTCATCATTTTTTTATGAACTCAATTGATGACGCACTATAAATAAACAATTACATGGCATGGATTTTATATTCATACTATATATGACAAATTGGCTGAAGGAAAAAATTGTCCAATACATGGATTCTATGTAGTTTTTTCCGCAGAATCGAATAGCGTGAATAGTTTTTCCGTATCTCGAATATTCACATAAATTGTTTGAATAATAATCTCAGGGGTAATTATAATTAGCCTATGGATTATGGAAAAGTATGTACAGTCTTAATTATCTTAATACCTTACATTTTTTTCATAAAACAAATTACACTCTATTTTTTATTTTTAGAATGAAAAAATTGTAGAGATTCCTTTTTTACTGAATAATTTTGCTTCTCATATGACTTATATATTTTGACGAGATTCGGTGCTGTTTGTTTTCAATGTTATTAGACTGATTAGATAATATTATTAAACACTTGAAAAGTTTAGTTATGTTTTTAATAAAAACATGCTTCTCCTTCCACAAAAATCAAGAAAATGTTTTATAACATAAATTATGACAAAGTATTTTACAAAAAAGCGTGAATAATGTTAGTAACCATTTAAATTATTATTTTCTATATTATTCAATCTATTATTCTTTTTTTATTGAATAATTTTCCTGTAGTAAAATTGTAGTAAAATATATAAAATATATATATTGACGAGATCCGGTGCTGATTTGTTTTTAATTTGTTTATTAATTTGCGAATATTGATAGATTATTTATATATAATCACAATAAACAATAAAGAGTAACAATAAATGATAATTAACAATAAATAAATAATAATATTCTTTAAACAAGTTAAAATTATTTTAATAATTGCCATATATGTTAAAAAATAAATATCACTCTGGACATTCATCACCTGTATCATTTATCCCGAAAATAATTACTTTCCACAATTTGCAGAGGAGAAAAAACTGTTAAAACAAGTAGAAGTTGTTAAAACAATTCAAAATTAGGTAAAACATACTTGAAAACTTCTTACTTATCGAATAAGAATAATTCATCTTGAAAACATTCTAAAAATTACCGTCTTTAATTGCTTAAACAATTGGAAACTGTCATCCACAAAAAATATAACTCTTAACATGAGCTGCGTTATTAATTTCAGAAAATAGTAACATTTCAAGATTTACAGAGGAAAAATTGTTTAGATAATTGCAAAATTTCATTTAAAAAAATCTGTTGCTCCCTACATTCAATAATTGTGTAATTAATTCCAGAAAATAATAACTTTTTACGATTTGAAGGGGAAAACACTGTTTAAAAAATTCAAATTACAATGATAAATTATTCATTGCATTAAAATAGTTCTTTTTTTTATCTGAATTGTAAACCCCTTATTTTTGCCTCTCGATAAGATCCTAAAGTGATAGTAAATTGTCATTCCTACCTTACCAACCACCTATAATACATCAAGAAGAAAATTTAAAGAGTCTTGCATCTACTATTTGTTCATAAGACTGGATATTACCTTTTAATTATTTTATCATTAGCAGGTAAGACAGGAATCTCCAATTCTGTTATAGGTAACACTTAATACTTTTTCTTTGTAGGCAATACGTTACCTACAATCAACCATCGGTAACATAAATTAAATTTAAGACCTACATTTAAAATATCTTATCATTAGAAGGTAAGATAGGAATCTCTAATTCTGTCGCAGGTAAGACTTGATATTTTTTCCTTCATAGACTCCCTACCTTATCAACTAGCAATATCATATCAATGTAAAAATTTAAAGTCATCTACTATTTGCTTACAAGCCTGGATATTACCTTTCAATTATTTTATCATGAGCAGGTAAAACAGGAATCTCTAATTCTGTTGTAGTTAACACTTAATACTTTTCCTTTGTAGGCAATACGTTACCTACAATCAGCCGTCGGTAACACAAATTAAATTCAAGACCTACCTTTCAAGTATCTCATCATTAGAAGGTAAGATAGTAATTTCTAATTCTGTCGTAGGTAACACTTGATATTTTTTCCTTTATAGACTCCCTACCTTACCAACTAGCAATATCATATCAATGTACAAATTTAAAGAGTCATCTACTATTTGTTTATAAGACTGGATATTACCTTTCAATTATTTTATCATGAGCAGGTAAAACAGGAATCTCCAAATCTGTCGCAAGTAATACTTGATATTTTTGTCTTTATAGGCAGTACGTTACCTACAATCAACCGTCGGTAACACAAATTATATTTAAGAGGTGACTGTAACATGCAACGGATTATTGAGGCAATACACATTACAAATATCCTTCCGTCGGTAAAAAGGGAAGCGGTCATACACTGTACTAACTTCTATTATCATATGTTGATAAAGCAGGAATCTAGAAACCAGATGTAGGTAAGTGACAAAATTTTATATAGCTTCACTATTGGTAAAGAAAATTATATTTATGCAGCGAGGGGTATGTAGCTTAATTTGAAATTTACTAATAATGGTTTTGCCAAACTTCTCTCTTTCCCATATAGATGGCCATGAATGCTATTTAAGGGAATAAGATTCAGGATTGGAATTGGTAGCAAAATAAAAGGTGGGGGTGGATTGCTGTCAGATGCTCCGCCTATAACTCAACCTCGATTCGGTCGGGGGGTGGGGGGGGAGGAGGCCGACGCCATGTTAACACATCTAAACAAACCGTGCGTATTCTGACTGATAAACGGCAGGATCCCGTTCAACAAGCGATGTTCTTTCTCCCATATACTCGTTTCTATTTTTTTTATATTGAGGATCCCTATCAATTTTTCCTTAATGATAATTGTTTTCATTAGCGATCAAAATTGTGTGGCTATTTAAGTTTATTTAACTTAATTATCAGAAAGTAATGGTATAAACAAATTCATGTATCCTTGTAACCAATCCGATTTACATGGAATTGTTTAAGGCTTCTCGCTCAATCACAAGAGTTAAGCAGTGCTTGGCTGGTTTATACTCGGATGGGGGCCATCGTACTTGAAACTAAAATTAATAACTATCTATTACAAAATCAATACGTGGGATTTTCGTGGAATATTTTTTGTTGTCGAGTGCGGTTCTTTCATAGTAACGAAACATTTTGATAAGTTATAAAAGTTAACAAGGTTTAGGGGTGAGATTTAGAAAAAGTTTTTTGTAATCCACCAATGGTTTATCTAAACGTTTAATATACTAAGATTTATTTTCATTTTTCAGGTTAAATTTCGGAAACTCATGATAAATTTAGGAAAATTAAGTTACAAGTTTCTTCAATTTAGGACAAATTTAGGAAAATTCAGTTACAAATTTTGTAATTTTCAGTTACAATTACGGAATTTTCTGATACAGTATATCTGAAAATTCCGAAACATATAATAAAAAAAGTGTTAAGCATAGAAAATTTTATAAAACTTTCCGTTACTTTTGTAATGTAATAACTTTGTAAATTTCAGTATATTTATATAGAAATATGCGGAAATTCACAAGAAACAAAAAAAAACGAAATCTTGTATATCGTTCATGTTTGCCTTTTGAGTTTTGTTGGAAGATGTTCCTCCCGAGAACCCCGGGACTAATCAGGATGAACATTAATCTTCCGTCTGGATCCTCGACCCAATTTTCCTTGTGCACCAGACGAATAGAGACGTTGATTGGTTTTCGCTTCAACTTGACATTCTAGGATTTCAACTCTCAGTTTATTTAAAATAAGAATAAGGGGTTATCCACAAATTAGGTGAGATTTTTTCTGCTATATTTGATAAATCTCGTTCATTCATTACTAACATATTTGAATTTGAGTATTACTTTCTAGAAAAGAGAAGGATCATTAAGAGTTTTTTTTTTATCCAGAATTAAATAGAAGTTGTTTCTTAGAATGTTTTTAAATTGAACTGATCAAGTGATATATTTTTTCAATTAGAAATATAAAACTTTTTAAACATTTAATTGTTCAGTTGCAAATTGTTTTGAAAAAATGTTAACATGTGCTTGAAATTTCTTCAGCTTGAAACGAAGGAGCATGCCATTCTTTTGTTATCGTACAGAAACATTCTTTTCGTGGTGTGCAAGATCTAAAAATTGCTCAAGAAAGGCCAAATTCACCATTTTGAAACAAGGAAACATGTTTTATTCATGATAACAAAACAATGGCGTATTTATTTGAGGGTATGTGATCAGCTGAAGAAATTTCGAGTACATGTTTAAACTTTTTCATATAAATGTGCAGTTAACAAAATCAAAAAACTATTTTTCTTCACATTTTGAAAAAGTTCTAACTTCAAAACTAATATTGGTTTTAATCATACAATTCTATATTATCATTAAATACAAGAAACTGTACGTACAAAAAATTCAACACAATTTTTTGAACAAGAGGAAAATTTTCTTAAATTTTCCCAAATTTAAATGTTTAAATTTGAACCCCCTATTTATTCTGCTAATTATTTTTTTGGTACTTTTCACATTCGGTACTTTGAAAATTCGACAAGATGATTTCATCCCTAAATTTCAAGTATGATTTCCAATCTCTTTCCTATAAATTTGAAAATTTACAATTTTCAGTACTTTGAATTTATTGCTCAACTTTAATATGTCTTTCAGCTTCATATGCGTGAAAACTTTAACGTAATAACAATTTTGTTTGACCTTTAGCATTTATATTTTTCTTAAAATTATGATCATTTATTTTTTTTAAATACTTACTTTTTTCGGATTTTCAGAAAAAGTATGTCTGACATACAAGATTTCATTTTCTCGGTACAGAATATAATTTTTCAATCAAAAATTTGTTATTCTTATTTGGCATCCTCTAGTCGCAGGAGCATGTTTTCATTTGTTTAAAAAATTGAATGCTTGATTTTTAATCGCTATCCAAAGCCTATTTTTGAAATCCAGAACAAAATTAAAAAATTAAAATTCTTAAAATGCTCGACCGATTTTCTTAGAATTAGTCAAATTCTTTTCATTAAACTTTATTTCCCTGAATTTATAAACTCAGTATCTTGGAAGTGAATTTTTATTTTTTAATTTTAAAAGAAAATTAAATTATTTATTTCAATCTGCAGACGAGCCTGCTGCTACTTTATATTAGTGCCGCTTTGAAATTGTCAACTTCTACATCCATTTTCTCGATCCTGGATAAGTTTTTGTAATTAAACTTTTTCTGAACTTGATTTAGCAACACTTTATCTTGTGAGAGGACTTTTTTTCATTTTTAAATAGTGATTTCGATTTTACAGAATGTTTTATTGAAGGTTTTCTGTGACATTTCAAAAATTTAATAATTTCAATTCTAATAAAATTCAGTAAAAAAAATATGTATACTCTAATATTTAGATTGTAAATTTTTGTCATGATTATAAAAAGTTACATATACTCTATTGACGAACTTATGGCAGTTATATTCATTTCTCAGCAAATATTAATTACCAATCAGACATATTTATATTAATTTTCTGTCAGCTACCTGTAAATTGACTTCCTTTCCAATTTTTAAAACCCATAAAATTATCTTACAACTCTCGATCGCTTTTTTTACATTCGCCAACTTTTTTACGTCAAACATTGTTTACTCGTATTCAGAAACTCGTATCAGTATTTTATTGCAATCCGCAGCCGAGCCTGCTGCTATTTTATGTTAGTGCCACTTTGAAATTGTCATCTTCTACATCCATTTTCTCGATCCTGGATAACTTTTTGTAATAAAACATTTTTGGCCTCAATTTGTTGGTTACTGCCACCGTTCAAGAATCTTTAAATATTCAAAGCTTTCTTTAAAGTTTCCAAAATTTAATAATTTGCTATTCTAATAAAATTTTGTCAAAAAACAAAGATTTATACTCTAATATTTAGATTATAAATTTTGGATATAATTATAAAATGTTACATTTACTCTATTGATAAACTTATGGCAGTTGTATTTATTCCTCAGTAAATAATAATTACCAACCGGTCATATGAATATTAATCTTCTGTCGGCTACCTGTATATTAACTTCTTTTCCGATTTTTAAAATCCATAAAAGTATCTTGCAATTCTCAATTGCCTTTCTCTTACATTGGCCAACTTATTTACATCAAACATTGATAACTCGTATTCAGAAACTCGTATCAGTATTTTATTGCAATCCACAGCCGAGCATGCTACTATTTTATGTTAGTGCCACTTTGAAATTGTCATCTTTTACATCCATTTTCTCGATCCTGGATAACTTTTTGTAATAAAACATTTTTGGCCTCAATTTGTTGGTTACTGCCACCGGTTGAATTTTCAACTATAATTTTAAATCCTTAATGAAAAAAAAAATTATTTTTTTACAGGGTTGAACCGAAAATTTGAACTCTCAATTGAAAAAGATACATTTTTAGCCAAATAGTTAAATTTTTAACTAAAAAAATGAATTTTTAAGAAATTATTTAAACTTTCGATAAAAGTGGTGATTTTTCAAGAATATATTTGCATTTTCAACAAAATAATTACATTTTAAACCAAATAATAGAATCTTTAACCAATTTCTAAAGAAATTGGTTCAAATTGTTATTATTTTATTAAAAATGAAACTATTTGATTAAAAAATCATCCTTTTTGGTAAAAAATTAATCTTTCTGGTTGAAAATTAAACTATTTTTAGGAAATTTCAACTTTTAGGTAAAAAATTAATTTTGTAATTAACAATTTTGTTGCAAATTAATGTACTTCCTTCAAAATTCGTTTTTTTTTTGTTGGTAGAAAACTAATTTTCTTAGTGAAGAATTCATATTTTTTGTTAAAAATTCAACTATTTGGTTAAAAATTTATCTTTTTTGGTTGATGATTCAATAATTTGGTAAAAAATTCAATTACTCGGTTAAAAATGACCTTTTTTGTTAAAATTTCACGTTTTTGGTTTAAATTTACTTTTTCGCTTAAAAATCAAACTATTCCTATAAAAATTTACTTTTTTCGGCAAAAAATTAACTTTTCTGTTGAAAAATTATATTTTTGAGTTGAAAATTCAACCGCTTTGTAGATGATTCGTCTTTTTGGCTTTGAAATTTAACAATTTTGTTTAAAATTGATGTATTCTGTTGAAAGTTTTTGTTTTTTTAGTAGAACATTAATCTTCTTGCTAGAAACTTAATCTTTTTGATTGAAAATTTAACTATTTGGTCAAAAATCCATTTTTAGTTGAAAATTCGATTACTTGGTTGAAATTTAAACTAGTTTGTTAAAAATTTATATATTTTTTTAAATTCACTTCCGTGATTGAAAATTTAACCATTTCATTGAATCATATTGTTGTTAAAAATTTCATCTATTTGGTTAAAAACCAATCTTTTTTGGTTAATAATATAACTACTTGGTTGGAGGTTGAATAATTGTTTTAATATTTTTTAAATTCACTTCCTTCCATTTAAAAAAAAATCTTCTGGGGTAAAAAACCATCTTTTGCTGAATATTTATTTGTTCAAGATTCATTATTTCAGATGAAAATTCATCTCTTTTGTTGAAAATCTAGATCGTTTTTTTTTTGAGAATTTATTTTTTAACTAAAAATTTAAATATTTCACTCTTGTTAAAAATTCATCGTTTTTCGAGGCGTTTTTGGTTAAAAATGCAGCCTTTTGGTTCTAATTTAATCAGGTTTGATTGAGAATTCAATAATTTGGTAGTAAGTCAAAATTATTTGGTTGAAAATTAGCTTTGTTGTTAAAAAATCATATTTTTGGTTTATATTGAACTATTTGGTTAAAAATTAAACTTTTTAAATTAAAATTTAAGTTTTTTTTGTAAAAAATTAACTTTTTTGTTGAAAAAACATATTTTTTTTGTGTGAAAATTACCGATTTTGTAGATAATTCGGCCTTTTGGTTTTGAAATGCAACAATTTGGTTGAAAATTGATGTATTTTGTTGAAAATTTGTATTTTTTGGTAGAACATTAATCTTTGAACTAAAAAATCTATCTAGTTTGTTAAAAATTTATATTTTTAAACATTTACTTTTTTGATTGAAAATGTAACTGTTGCATTAGGAAAAATTAATCTTCTGAGGAGAAAATCATCTTTTGGCTTGAACTCTTTTGCAGTATATTTATTTGTTTGAAATTTATTATTTTAGTTGAAAATTCATCTCTTTTGTTGAAAATGTATTTTATTTAAGATTCGTTTTTTTTTGGTTGAGAATCTATTTCTTTTCACTCAAAATCTGAATATTTGTTACAAAATAAAATTATTCAGTTGAAAAGTATATTTTTTGTTAAAAAATCATATTTTTGGTTTGAATTTAATTATTTGGTTGAAAATTGAACTATTTTTTATGAAAATTGAACTATATTTTTGAAAATTAAACTATTTTTATGAAAATTCAATTTTTCTTGTTGAAAATTAACTCTTTGGTTAAAAAATTATATTTTTGAGTTAAAAATTCAATTGTTATGTAGATAGTTCGTTTTTTTGGCTTTATAATTCAACAATTTTGTTTAAAATCGATGTATTTTGTTAAAAGTTCGTCTTTTTGGTAGAATATTAATCTTATCGCTAGAAAATTTTTCTTTTTGATTTAAAAATGATTAACTATTTGGTCAAAAATCGATTTTTTTTAGTTGAAAATTCAACCGCTTATTTGAAAGTTGAACTAATTTGTTGAAAATTAATATAATTTTTCAAATTCACTTCCCTAATTGAAAATTTAACTATTGCAAAAAAAAATTAATCTTCTGGGGCGAAAAATCATATTTTGCCTTGAACTCTTTTGCAGTATAATTATTTGTTTAAAATTGAGAACTAATTTTGTTCACTGCAAATGTAAATATTCCACTTTTGGTTGAGAATTAAACAATTTGGTATAAAATTAAATTATTCGGTTGAAAATGAGCTTAATTGTTAAAAAATCATATTTTTGGTTTAAATTAAACTATTTGGTTGAAAAATAGACTATTCATATAAAAAGTTGAATTTTTTTATAGGAAATTAACTTTTTTGTTAAAAAATCATATTTTTTGGTTGAAAATTAACCGTTTTGTAGATAATTCGTCCCTTTAGTTTTTAAATGCAACAATTTGGTTGAAAATTTATTTATTTTGTTAAAAATTCATATTTTTTTAAAGATTCACCTCCTTGGCTTAAAATGTAATTTTTTGTTGAAAAATCATATTTTTTTTGTTAAAAATTAGTTTTTTATTTTTTTATTTGAAACTTGCACTATTCCATTTTTGGTTATAAATTTATCCTCTATTAGTAGAGAATTGAACTATTTGGTGGAAAATGTATGTATTTTGTTGAAAATTTGTCATTTTGATTAAAAAATTATTATTTATCTTTTTTAAATTTATTATTTTAGTTGAAAATTCATCTCTTTTGTTGGAAATCTATTTATTTTATTGAAGATTCTTTTTGTTTTAGTTGATAATTAATTAATTATTTGTGGTAAAAATTGAACTATTTGGTTAAAAACTAAACTATTATTATGAAAATTTAATTTTTTTTGTAGAAAATTAACTTTTTCCTTAAAAAATCATTTTTTGGTTGAAAATGAACCATTTTGTAGATAATTCGTCCTTTTGGCTTTGAAATGCACCAACTTCGTTGAAAATTTATGTATTTTGTGGAAAATTCGACTTTTTTGGTAGAGAAGTTATTTAATTAATTAATCTTCTTGCTGGAAAATTTTTCTTTTTGATTGAAATTTTAAATATTTGGTTAAAAAATAATTTTATTTTAATTAACAATTCAACTACTTGGTTGAAAGTTGAACTAGTTTGTTAAAAATTTATCTATTTCTTAAATTCACTTTCGCAATTGAAAATTTAACTATTTCATTAAAAAAAAATCTTTTGAGGTGAAAAATCATCTTTTGCTGAATATTTATCCATTCTAAATTTATTATTTTAGTTGAAAATTTATCTCTTTTGTTGAAAATCTATTTATTTTATTGAAGATTCTTTTTGTTTTAGTTGAGAATTCATTAATTATTTGTGGTTTAAATTGAACAATTTGGTTAACAACTAAACTACTTTTATGAAAATGTAATTTTTTTGTAAAAAATTAACTTTTTTGTTAAAAAGTAATATTTTTTGGTTGAAAATTTATGTATTTCGTTGAAAATTCGACTTTATTGATAAAGTAATTAATTAATTAATTAATCTTCTTGCTGGAAAATTCATCTTTTTGGTTGAAAATTTAAATATTTGGTTAAAAAAATTTCTTTTCAGTTAACAATTCAACTAATTGGTTGAAACTTCAACTAGTTTGTTAAAAATTCATATTTTTCAAGATTCACCTCCCTTTGTTTAAAATGTAACTTTTTTCTTGAAAAATCGTTTTTTTTTTTTTTTGTAATTGAATTTTCAACTAAAAAATGGAATTTTGACCAAATAGCTAAATTTTCAATCAAAAAGATTATTTTTTTTTTAGCAAAAAGATTAAGTTTCTACCAATAAATACAAAACTTTAACCAAATACATCATTCTTAACTAAAATTTTTTTATTTTTAAGCCAAAAAGTCGAATCATCTACAAAACGGTTGAATTTTCAACCCAAAAATATAAATTTTCAACCCAAAAATATAAATTTTCAACCCAAAAATATAAATTTTCATCAAAAAAGTTAATTTTCTGCCGAAAAGGTAAATTTTTATTAAAAAAGGTTTTATTTTCGAGCAAATAGGTAAATTTAAACCAAAACATAAAATTTGAACTAAAAAGTTAATTTTTAACCGAATATCAACATAAGAGATGAATTTTCAACTATAAAATGATGAATGTTGAAAAAATTAATTTTCAATTAGAGATCATCCCAAAATATGATTTTTCAACTCGGAAGGTTGATTTTATAAAAATGGAATAGTTAAATTTTAAACCAAGAAGGTGAATCTTTAAAAAATTTGAATTTTCAAAAAACTATTTCAACTTTCAACCAAATAGTTGACTTTTCAACCAAAAAAGATAAATTTTTAGCCAAAAAGACGAATTATCTGCAAAATTCCAAAAATTTATCTAAAAAACGTCTGAATTTCCAACTCGAAAATATGATTCACAAAAAAAAATTAATTTTCTACCAAAAAGTTAAAATTTCATAAAAATAATTTAATTTTTAACAAATATGTTAATTTTCAATTGAATAGTTTAATTTTCTACCAAATTGTTGGATCCTCAAACAAACCAGATTAATTTAGACTCAAACAGTTGCATTTTTAATTCAAAAGGATAAATTTTTTGAAAGAAAATTAATTTTTGACCAAAAAAGGCGATTTTTTCACAAAATATATCAATTTTCAGCAACAAAAGATCAATTTTCAAGGACCAAAAAAACAGTTTTTCAATAAAATAGTTACATTTGAACAAAAAACATGAATTTTCAACTAAAAAAACGTAATTATTTTGTTGCAAATGCAACTATATTGTTCAAAAATCACCACTTTTATCAAACGTTTAAGTAATTTGTTAAAAATTCATTTTTTTATTTGAAAATTTAACTATTTGCTTTTAAATGAACCTTTATAATAAAAATTCTACTGTTTTGTATGAAATTCATCTTTTTAGCTTCAAAATTCAGT
Source organism: Andricus grossulariae (assembly GCA_011634705.1). NCBI lineage: Eukaryota > Metazoa > Arthropoda > Insecta > Hymenoptera > Cynipidae > Andricus > Andricus grossulariae. Next base: position 181,028,365 of record JAABKJ010007545.1, read on the forward strand.
AATTTTATAAAAAATTAAACTATTTGGTTAAAAATTAAACGTTTTTGTTGAAAAATCATATTTTTGGTTTGAAAATCAATTTTTTTTACTGAAAATTTAACTATTCCATCTTTTTTCGAAAATTCACCTTTTTTGATAGAAAATTAATCTTCATGGTTGAAAATTTATCTGTTTAGTTGAAAATTTAACTATTTTGTTACAAATTCATTTATTTTATAATTAATTTATCTTTGTTGGTAGAAAATTCAACTATTGGGTTAAAAATTCCTTTTTTTGGTTGAAGATTTATTATTTTGTTACCATTTTTTTTGTGTGTGAAAAATAAATTTTTTTACCTGGAAATTAATTATTTTGAATGAAAATTTAACTATTGCATTTTTTCTCAGAAATTTACCTTTTTTGATAAAAATTTAATCTTCATGGTTGAAAACTTTTATGGTTTGTTGAAAATTGAACTATTTTGTCACAAATTGATAATTCAGCTGCTTTTTTGAAAATTCATTTATTTTATTTAAAATTAATTTTGTTTTTATTGAAAATAAATTTTTCAATTGTAAATTTAACTATTTCATTTTTTGTTGAAAATTCATATTTTTGGTAAAAAATGTAACTTTTCTTTAAAAAAATCGTTGTTTTTTTAATTATTAATATTCTTTTATCGAGATCGGTATAATTTGACCAATTTTTAATTTTAATTTAGAATAATGTTGAAACTTTCCATTCTATACCTGTAAATTATTGGTCGTTTGAATTAAACAATTTTTAAGTTTTAATTTTGAATTTTAAAATTCAAAAGATTCAAATTCAAAACTCAAAACCTCATCAACGAAAAACATAATAGTTAATATTTGAATCCGAAAAGTTTTCAGTTTTAAATAAAAAACATTCAACCAAAAAAAGGAATTTAAAAAAATCGAAATAGTTAAATTTTCAGTTAAAAAAATTTATTTTTGAAAAAAAAATATTTTTCAATCAGAAAGATGAATCTTCAACCGAGAAAATGAATTCTGAACAAAGTAGGTAAATTTTTAACCAGGATGTAAAATTTTCAACAAAAATTGTAATATTTGACATTAGAAAAAATATAATTTTATTCAAAAACTGTTACATTATACCAAAACCGACGTATTTTCAACAAAATACTTCAGTTTTTCAAGCTAAAACATTAAAAAAGAATTTCGAATCCAAAAGAACGAATTTACTATCCAGAAAAGAAGAATATTAAACAAAATATTTGAATTTTCGACCAAAAAATATTAATTTTCCAAGAAATATTTAAATTTTCAATAAAATAATTAAGTTTTCGATAAAAGAGTTTATTTTTTAAACAAATTCTAAACCAAATTTCAACATGAAAAGATGAATTTTCAACCAAATAGTCAAAATTTCAGAGAATAAAGATTGAACTTCAACCAAAAATAGTAAATTTTTTAATGAAATAGTTGAATTTTTTAAATAAAAGACGATTTTTTCAGAAGGCAGTTAAAATTTCAATCAAAAAGGTTTAATTTTGGCGACTTTGTGAAGCTCTTCACCCGGGGTGATTGCTAGAGAGATTGATCAGCGAACTGGGTCACGCCTAATTTTTGAACGAAAAATATGTCTTTTGGGGTAGAATATTAATCAAGGAGATGAATTTACAACTCAAAAAATTAATTTTAATAAAGAATTTCAACTTTTAACCAAGTTCATGAATTTCTGACCGAAAAAAGATGAATTTTCATCAAAATTATTCATCGTTGGGTTAAAAATTCTATTATTTGGTTGAATATAATTATTTTGTTGAAAATGCAACTGTATTCTTAAAAAAAGTTTAAACTTTTTTGTTAAATAACAAATTTTGGTTCCATTTTTGTGAAAACAAATTATTTTTCCCACTGTGCGAGGCCACTTTGGAAAATGTCTAGTGTCTACTGACGTAGCTGGAAAAGGTCGAAAACCCCTGAGAGTCGCTCAGACCTTTCGAACAAGGTCGACGCGCCTCCTGTCGAGCCCCAGTGACGTCAGCGATTTTAAGAGCGACGCCGAATGCGTTTCCATGCGGGATGTTAAAAACTTGTCAAATGGAATTAACCTTTACTTCAGCGTATGACGAGAGTGATTGGAGACTTCGTTTCCGTATACTCGAGGTCACTTTTTTTTATATTTTATATCAAAGGTGTCTATTTCATGATTTATAATTGGAAAAAACTTGAAAAAAGAGATTCAAGGATTAGTATTTAATTAGATTTACTTTATTGATGTGATTAGATGAGATTATATCTGATTAGATGAGATAAATGAGATATGATGACTCTGTGAAGCTCTTCACATGGGGTGATTGCTAGAGATTGATCAGCGACATGGGTCACGCTTAGCCTGGAAATTGGGAAAACCGGGAGATGACCGGAAAATATTGAATTCAATATGAAACACTTTAAATTCCTAAGATTCCAGGTCGAAATATTTATTGATTTTTTAATAAACAAGATTAATTATTTATCGAAAAATACGAATTTTCAACAAAGTAAATCAATTTTCAACCAAAAATGAAATGGTTAAATATTCAGTGGAGAAAATTAATTGTTAACCAAAATAAAAGAATTTCCAACAAAATAGTTAAATCTTCAACCAGAAAAATTAATTTTTAACAAGGAATTTCAACTGTCAGCTTAATAGTCGTATTTTAAATTTAAACATTTACGTTTTTAACCAAAAATGGAATTACATTTTCAATTAAAAAAATTAATTTCCTACAAAAAAAAAACGAATTTTCAACAAAATATTAAGTATTCGACCAATAAAATAATTTTTTCTAACAACGCAGTTGAATTTTCAATTAAAAAACGATCAATTTTTAACAAAAAATTGAATGGATAAATTTTCGGTCAAGAAAATTAATTGTGATCCAAAATAAAAGAAGTTTCAATAAAATAGTTGAATCTACAACCAATTGAATTTCAAATTTAAAAAGATAAATTTGTAACCAAAAATGGAATTGTTAAATTTTTAGTTAAAACGATTAATTTTTGACAAAAATAAAAGAATTTTCAACAAAATACTTAATTTTCAACTACACCATTTTTAACTAAAATCAAGAATCTTCAACCAGAAAAATGAATTTTTAACAAAATAGTTGAATTTTCAACTAAAAACGATAGATTTACAAAGAAAAATGAAATAATCAAATTTTCAGTTAAGAAAATTAATTAAGAACCAAAATAAGTTTTGGTTTAACAAAATAGTAAAATCTTGAACCAATAAAATAAATTTTAAACAAGGTAGTTCAACTTTCCACTAAATAGTTGAATTTTCAATTAAGAGAGATAAATTTTTAACCAAAAATGGAAATTAAGTTTTCAGTGGCAAAAATTAATTAATTAAAAAAAGAATTTTCAAAAAAATAGTCAAAGTTTTAATTTTCAAGCAGTCAAATTTTCAAACCAAATCAAATGAATTCTCAATGAAGAATTTAATAATTGAATTTTCAACTAAAGACGATCAATTTTCAACAAAAAATGGAATAGTTAAATTTTCAGTTAAAACAATTAATTTTTAACAAAAATAAAAAAATTTTCAACAAAATACTTAATTTTCAACTACACCATTTTTAACTAAAATTAAGAATCTTCAACCAGAAAGATGAATTTTTAACAAACTAAAAACTTTCAACCAAGTAGTTGAATTTTCAACCTGAAAATCTCATTTTGGAACAAAAAAGATAATTTTCTACCAAAAAGTTCAATTTACATAAAAATAGTTTAATTTTTACCCAAATAGTTAAATATGAATAAAAAATATAAATTTCTAACAAAAAGTTAATTTTCAAGTGAGTAGTTTAATTTGCTATCAAATTGTTGAGTCCTCAATCAAACCAGATTAATTTAGAACCAAGCAGTTGTATTTTCAACCAAAGAGATGAATTTCAAACTAAAATTATAAATATTAAAAAAATGAATTTTTAACATAAAAGTTTAACTTTCTACCAAGTAGTTGAATTTTCAACTGAAAAAACATTAATTTTCAACCAAATAGTTAAATTTGTAATAAAAAAGTTAATTTTCTACCAAAAGTTAAATTTTCATATCAATAGTATATTTTTCAAACAGATAGATAAATATAAACCAAAAATATGAATTTTTAACAAAATACAAGAATTTTCAATTAGAAAAGATTAATTTTTAATAAAAATATCAGTCTACAACCAAAAGTGGTATAGTTGCATTGTTAGTTAAAAAAATTATTTCTCAAAAAAGAAAAAAAAAGTTTAACAAGAGTGTAACCCAAAAGATGATTTTTTAACCCGCAGTATTGATTACAAAAAAAAATGGAATAGTTAAATTTTCAACAATTTTCAACAAAATTGTTCACTTTTACAGCCAAAAGTGACTAAAGTGATGAATCTTCGATAAAAAAAAATTAATTCTCGACAAAAAGTGTAATAGTTCATATATCCACCAAAAAATATTGTAATTTTCAATCAAAAATTGTTGAATTATACCGAAAAATACGAATTTTTAACAAATTGATTGAATACTTCAACAAAACAGACTAATTTTCGAACCCAAAAACGGAATTTTAATGAAAGAGTTGATTTTTCAATACGAATTAAAAAAAAAAGATTGATTTACGAGTCAAAAATGTGGATTTTCTACCAAAGACATTGGATTTTCAACAGAAAAAAAAGACAAGTTAACAAGAAAAAAATGAATTTTCGACCAAAAAAGATCAATTTTCTAAAAAAAAGGATAGCTATGTTTTCATTGAAAAATTTCATTGTTAACAAACAAAAAAAAGTAATTTTCTACCACAAAAAGACAAATTTTCGACAAAAGAAATGAATTTTCAACCAGGAAGATTATTTTTCTACCAAAAAGGATTAATTTTGAAAAACAACAAGAATGCATTTTCAACCAAATTTTGAATTTCTAAAGAAATATTTAACCTGATAAAATATTTTCAACCAAAGAAATGATTTTTGAATCAGAAAAATTAATTTTGTACAAAAAAAGGTTAATTTTTTACAAAATGCCTCCATTTTTAACCAAATTTTGAATTTTTCAAGGAATTTTCAACCTCATAGGTAAATTTTCAACCACAGAAATACATTTCCAACCAAAGAAAATAAATGCTCTACTGAACATGGAATAGTTAAATTTTCGGTGATTAAAATTAATTTACCAAAAAAAATCAACAAAATAGTTACATTTTGAACAAAAATAGTTTTCTCAACTAAAGCGATGAATTATCAAACAAAAAAATGAATTTTTAACAATGTTTTTTTAGCAAGATTTAAAAAGTTTTCAAAAAATTTAAAGGATTTGAAAGATTTCATAAAGATTTCAAAGACTTCATTATGGCTTTTTACATCAGGTTTTGAAGATTCAACAGATTTTTAAACATTTCAAAAAATTTAACAAAGATTTCAAAGATTTCAAGAATTTTAACGGTTTGAAACAATTTCAGAAAGATTTTAAAATTTTCACAAATATGTCAAAGATTTCACAAAGATTCTTGAAGGTTTCTAAAGAGATCAAAAAATTTCACAAAGAATTCAAGGATTTTAAAGATTTCACAAAGAATTTACAAAAATTCCAAAGATCTCACAATGATTTCAAAGATTTCACAAAGATTCAGAAGATTTCACAAAGGCGTTGTACATCAGGTTTTAAATATTCCAAAGATTTTTGAAGATTTTTAAAGATGTAAAAAATTTCACAAAGATTTCCCAAAGAATTCACATACATTTTAAGGATCTTAAAAAGATTTCACAGATTTCACAAAGATTCAGAAAATTTCACAAATGCGTTTTACATCAGGTTTTAAATATTTCAAAGATTTTTAAAGATTTTTAATGATTTCAAAAGATTTTACAAAGGCTTCAAAGAATGTAAATATTACAACCGATCTTAGAAGGATTTCAAAAGATTTCACAAAGACGTCAAAGGTTACAGAAGATTTCACAAAGATTTCAAAGATTTCACAAAGATTTCAAAGATCTCACAAAGATTTGACAAAAATTAAAGAGATTTCACAAGGGTGTTTTACATCCGATTTTGAAAATTCTAAAGATTTTTCAAGTTTTCAGAAGATTGCACAAAGATTCCAAGGATTTTAAAGATTCAAATGATTTTTGTGAGATATAAAAAGGTTTCACAAAGATTTCAAGAAGATTTCAATGATCTTACAAATATTTTCAAAGATTTCACAAAGGCATTATACATGAGTTTTTAAGATTCAAAAGATTTTAATAGATTTTTAAAATTTCATAAAATTTTACAATGATTTAAAGGATTTTAAATATTTTAAATGATTTCAGAAAGATTTCAACAGATTTCAAGGATTTTAAAATTTCACGAAAGATCTCAAAGATCTCACAAAGATTTTCAAAGATTTCTCAAAGCTGTTGTACATCAGGTTTCAAAGTTCCAAATATTTTTTCAAGATTTGTGAAAAAATTTTAATTTTTCATAAGGATTTCAACGATTTTAAAGATTTCACAAAGGCGTTGTACACCAGGTTTTAAATATTCCAAAGAGTTCTGATGATTTTTAAAGATTTAAAAAATTTCACAAAGATTTTCCAAAGAATTGATATAGATTTTAATGATCTTATGAAGATTACAAAGATTTCACGAATAATCAGAAGATTTCACAAATGCGTTTTACATCAGGTTTCAAATATTTCAAAGATTTTTGAAGATTTTCAATGATTTCAAAAAATGTTACAAAGGCTTCAAGGAATTTAAATATTTCAACCGATCTCAACAGAATTTCAAAAGATTTCACAAAGATTTCAAAGATTACAGAAGATTTCACAAAAATTTCAAAGATTACAGAAGATTTCATAAAGATTTCAAAGATCTCTAAAAGATTTCACAAAGAATCAAGAGATTTCACAAGGCCGTTGTACATCAGATTTTTAAAATTCCAAAGATTTTTTAAGTTTTGAGAAGATTTCACAAAGATTCCGAAGATTGTAAATATTTCAAACGATCTTAGTAAGATATAAAAAGGTTTCTCAAAGATTTGACAAAGATTTCAGAGATCTCACAAAGTTTTTTGAAGATTTTTAAAGATTTAAAAAAATCTACAAAGATTTCAAGGATTTTAAAGATTTCACAAAGAATTTACAAACATTTCAAAGATCTCACAAAGATTTCAAAGATTTCAAAAATATTTCAAAGATCTCACAAAGATTCAGAAAATTTAACAAAGGTTTCAAAGATTTTCAAAGATTTCACAAAGGCGTTATAAATTAGGTTTTTAAGATTTCAAATTGAAGATTTTTAAAATTTCATGATTTTTTACAATGATTTCAAAAAAATTTTTAAGGAAAATTTTAAACATTTCACAAGGATTTTGAAGATTTAAAACAATATCAGAAAGATTTTTAAGAATTTACAAAGATTTCACAAAGATTATTGAAGATTTTTAAAGATTTGAAAAAATTTCACAAAGATTTCAAGGATTTTAAAGATTTCACAAAGAATTTACAAAAATTTCCAAGATCTCACAAAGATTGTCAAAGACTTGCAAAAAGGCGTTATACATGAGGTTGTTAAGATTCCAAAGATTTTTTAAGAATTTTAAAATTACATAAAATTTTACAATAATTTCAAGGATTTTAAAGATTTTAAATTATCTCAGAGAGATTTCAAAAGATTTTGAGGATTTTAAAAATTCACGAAAATTTGGAAGATTTCACAAAGATTTCATAGATCTCTCAAAACCGTTGTACATCAGGTTTTAAAATTCGAAAGATTTTTTAAGATTTGTGAAATTTTTTTATTAATTTGACAAGGATTTTTAAGATTTCAAACAATTTCAGAAAGATTTCAAAGAATTTACAAAGATTTTTAAGATTCTTGAAGATTTTTAAAAATTTGAAAAAATGTCACAAAGATTTCAAGGATTTTAAAGATTTCACAAAGAATTTCAAAGATTTTAAAGTATTTACAGAGAATTCACAAACATTCTTGAAAATTTGTAAAGATTTTAAAATATTTCACAAAGATTTCAAGGATTTTAAAGATTTCACAAAGAATTTACAAACATTTCAAAAATCTAACAAAGATTTCAAATATTGCACAAAGATTCAGAAGATTTCACAAAGGCGTTGTACACAAGGTTTTATATATTCGAAAGATTTTTGAAGATTCTTAAAGATTTCAAAAAAGTTACAAAGTCTTTAAGGAATGTAAATATTTCAACCGATCTCAGAAGGATTTCAACAGATTTCACAAAGATTTCAAAGTTCTCAAAAAAATTTCACAAAGATTTTACATAGGCGTTACACATGAAGTTCTGAAGATTCCAAAGATTTTTGAAGATTTTTAAAATTTCATAAAATTTTACAATGATTCAAGGGTTTCAAAAATTTTAAATGATCTCAAAAAGATTTCAAAATCTCTCAAGGATTTTAAAAATTTACGAAAGATTTCGAAGATCTCACATAGATTTCATAGATTTCTGAAAGCCGTTGTACATCAGGTTTTAAAGTCCCAAAGACTTTTTAAGATTTGTGAACATTTTTTTAAATTTCACAAGGATTTCAAGAATTTTCAAGATTTTAAACTATTTCAGAAAGATTTTGAAGTATTTACAAAGGTTTCATAAAGATTTTTGAAGATTTTTTAGGATTTCAAAAAATTTCACAAAAGTTTCAAGGATTTGAAAGATTTCACAAAGAATTACGAAATTTTTAAAGATCTCACAAAGATTTCAAAGATTTCACAAAGATTTTCAAAGATTTCTCAAAGCCGTTGTACATCAAGTTTCAAAGTACCAAAGATTTTTTAAGATTTGTGAAAATTTTTAAAATTTTCATCAGGATTTCAAGGATTTTAAAGATTTCAAAGCATTTACAAAGATTTGACAAAGATTCTTGAAGATTTTTAGAGATTGTAAAAACTTCACAAAGATTTCACAAAGAATTTTCAAAAATTTCACAAAGATTTCGAAGATCTCACAAAAATTTTCAAATATTTGACAAGGGCGTTACACATAAGGTTTTTAAGATTCCCAAGATTCTTGAAGATTTTTAAAATTTCAACAGATTTTAAGGATTTTAAAAATTTACGAAAGATTCCGAAGATCTCACAAAGATTTCACAGATTTCTCAAAGCTGTTTTACATTAGGTTTTAAAGTAAAGTAAAGTAAATATTTCAACCGATCTCAGAAGGATTTCAAAAGATTTCAAAGTTCTCCAAAAGATTTCACAAAGATCAAGAGATTTCACAAGGGCGTTGTACATCATATTTGAAAGATTCGAAAGATTTGTGAAGGTTTTTGAAGATTTCACAAAGATTTCAAAGATCTCACAAATATTTTCAAAGAGATTTTTTCATATTTTTATTTTATTTATATTTTATTTCGAATTTTTTTCAATATTTATAAGGTTTTTAAGATTCCCAAGATTTTTGAAGATTTTTAAAGTTTCATAAAATTTTTACAAACTTATTTTCTATTAATGGGCTCTCGGCCAAAACATACTATTTTTATATATCTTATTTGCACGAAGGCTTCTAATTTCGTTTTATAGCCGCAACGTCAACCTGGTATAGAGTGGTCCCTGAGACTCTTCTCTTATTTTCGCCCGCTAAAATCAGGCCTGAGTCGAGTCGCTCTCGAACTACAAGTGTACGACTAGCTGCGTGGGGAAAAGACAGGGTAGGTACAGAAAAATAGAAACACAGAGTGGTCGAACTGGATTTATCTAGATATTTGAGAGACTCACTCTCTAGACATTTTATTGTGGGCTTCAAAAGACACTTTACTTTATGAGAGATCTCGGAGGCTTTGCCTTCAGACTTAACTGCTTTCTTAGCCAGGTGAGGGAGTTTTGGGTCCCGCCAAAGAAACAGACGAGAAAGTCTACCAAGTAAGACTAACGCACTCTCCCCACTCGCATTCACACACACTATTCTTTGAACCCAGCGCACCCTTGCGGTTCAGTTTCAAGGCGCGAAATTCAATTTAAATTTATAGTCTAACCAACTCCACACATTTCCGCCTATCTTTGGAGCATTACGGTCCAAATATTGATAATTTAACAAATTGGACATACGTAAGTACCTGATGCAGTACAAACGGTTACTTCCCGTATAAGATCCTCTGAACTTCTTTTTAAATCAACCATTTAACCTAGTGCCCATTTAGTAGGTGGTAAACATTCAGCCTTGACTAAAACTATTTGCCCAATACACAACTCCTTCTTTCGGAAGTGCCACTTGTTACGTTGATATAACGATAGAATGTAGTCTTGAGACCAAGTCTTCCAAAAGACTTCGAGTAGTTGCTGCCACAATTGCCATCTCGACAAACGATTTTTTTTAACATTTTCTAACGATAATTCAGGCACTGCAGTTAACTCTCCACCAATTAAGAAATTTGCGGGAGTTGATACTCTAAGATCTTCTGGATCATCTGACAAAGGACACAGTGGTCTAGAGTTTAAAGAAGATTCAATTTGACATAGTAATGTGGCAAGTTCTTCGAAAGCAGGCGTATGTGCTCCGATGACACGACGCAAATGATGTTTTACGCTACGAACTCTAGCCTCCCAAATCCCTCCAAATGAGGCGCAGCTGGTGGGATGAAATCCCATCGAATTTTATCTTTTATCAAATACGCTTTAACATCAGGCGATTGTGTTACCTCTCGGAAAGCTTCTTCGAGTTCCCGATTACCACCCCGAAAGTTCCTTCCACGATCACTATAAATGGTATGAGGTAAACCTCGACGCGACACAAAACTTCTGAGGGCAGCAAGAAATGCCTCAGTGGTGTAGTCACTTACTAGCTGGAGATGTATGGCTCTCAGTTCGAAACAAACAAATACGGCCATGTATGCCGAGTGCGAGGTGTAGCCTCGATAGCGATGAATAGTTATTTTAACAGGACCGGCGTAGTCAATGCCTACATGTGTGAAAGGTCGTCCGGGTCGTGTAATACGACTCTTAGGCAAAGCTGCTATCAACTGATTAGATACTTCAGCACGCAATCGTACACAAGATATACAATTGTAAATTACCGATTTAACGGTTTGTCGACCTCAAATAATCCAGAATTTTTGTCCTCATAAACTCAGGGTTAATTGCGTACCTCCATGTAAACATTTGTCATGAACATGACGAACAATGAATGTCACTACTGGATGTGCTTTCAAAATGATTGGGAACTTTAGATCTAACTCTAGATTCGCGTGAGCCAACCTTCCTCCGAGCCGAAAAATTGTGTTGCCATCAACGAATGGGTTTAATGGTAGCAACGGATTTCCCCGTTTGAGTTCAATCTTTTCGTTTAAATTGTAGATTTCTTTGGAGAACAATTCAACTTGAATATATCTAATCCAAATAATCCCGCTTTCAACGCAATACTTGACAAAAGTGACATCGTTTAGATTCCTGACTTTTACAGGAGAAAATCCGACTTGTATGTCAAAGAATTTGAGAACATATGCTAAAATACGCATAAGTTTCGACCAGGAAGAAATTCGACTTGCAAGATTGTCCAAACAAAATTTAGTTCGATCATGCGCATGATGCGCTTGCACACAGGAATCCAAATCAGTTTCTAGATTTCGAACATCCAATTCTTAGGCCAAAACTCTTCAGCTTGGCTTAACCAAAACGGGCCATGCCACTATAATTGATTCTCGACGAATTCAGGAGCAGAAATTCCAAGAGAGGCCAGATCGGCAGGATTATCTTTAATGGGAACATGACTCCAGGTAGCAAATGGTGCTTCAGTTTGAATTGCGTCGACACGATTCGCAATCAATGTTTTCCAAGCCGAAGCATGTTTATTCAACCAAGCTATTACGATAGTAGAATCAGTCCAAAATTGCAATTTTAGGTTTGAGAATTGTGATATAGCTTTAACAGCTGAATTCAGTTTAGTCAGCAAAAGAGCTCCGCACAGTTCCAACCCGGGAACTGATTGCGTTTTTCTTGAAGCTACCTTGGTTCGACTTGAAAGTAAAACGACTCGTATTTCACCAGTATCAAACACTAAACGTAGGTAAGCTACTGCGGCATATGCGACTTTTGATGCGTCTGGAACCCCATGAATCGAACTGTCAGTTACGTTTTTTCCTTGGCCCGTCCAACGCGGAATCGACAATATATCCAGCTTGGACAAGCTATTTCGATACTTGTTCCAGTAAGTTGGAAAGTCTTCAGGTGATGGTTCATCCGATGAAATCGATCTAACCCAAAGTTTCTGCATGAAAATTTTAGCAAGAATCACAACCGGTGACACCCCGCCTAGAGGATCATATAAACGAGCAATTAAAGATAAAACCGAGCGTTTAGATTCAATTGATAATTCAGGTAACTGAACTTTAGAGCAATAGATGTACAAAAGAGGAAGCCCAACAATACCGAGAACTTTCAAAGTGTCGCTTTCATCTAAAGGCTTTTCAATGGCAAGTCCATGTTCTTGCTTATCAATATCTTTAAGTAACGAAGGCGAATTAATGGCCCATTTTCTCAATTTCAAATGACCCTTTGCAAGTAAAGCATTAACATCTTCTCGAATCTCAATTATTTCAGCTTCAGATTCTGCCTCAAATAGGCAGTCATCAATGTAAATTTGTTGATCGAGAACAGCTGAACCTTAGGATGCTGAGACCCTTCGTCTTTAACCAACTGTCGAAGGACTCGCAATGCAAGGAACGGTGCAGCCGTTATACCGTGAGTCACGGTATTCAAACGAAATTCAATTATTTCTGATTTAAGTTCCGAAGTCCAAAGAATTCTCTGATATTCACGGTCTCTTTTATCGATTAAAATTTGTCTATACATTTTAGTGATATCTGCCGCGTAGATGTATTTAAAAGTTCGCCATTGCAGAACAATTTCGAACAAGTTTGTTTGAAATTTAGGCCCCACGTTCATATGATCGTTTAATGATGTAAAACTCGACGTCAGTCGAGATGCATTGAAAACCATAAAATGTGAGCCATACAATGTGACTCACCAGTTGAGACACTTCACAAACCGAGGAGTTTAATTTCTTCTAATGACCTGGGACGAATTTGCAAGGCATTAATCAATTCTTTTGTCACAAAAGTCCAAGTTGACCCTTGATCCAAAAAAGCGCGAACTGATATTGAACGACCTGAATTAGAAGACACAACAACTTTAGCTGTTCTTAATAAGACTTTAGTCGTGGTTACCCGATTTGCAGCCGCATGAAGCGATTGGGCGGCTGGAGTTAAGCTCTTAGACGAAGTCGGCACTTCTTCACTAGAAGCGGTTTTATTTTGTACCGATACCTCTTTCTTTCCTTCTACATTTCACTTAAAATGCGATTTTTTCGGTTACATGATTACGCATAGCCTTAAGTGCATTAACAGAGTAACTTTTTATTGCTAACATTGAAAAGAGCGATTTTAATTCCGCATTCACGAGAGCGCGAGGATTGTCAGAACGACTTTTCAATTGATCCCCTGCTGTCTCAAAATTATTCGCAGTTAATGGTATATTTTTTATTAATGAATCAGCTTCTCCTTCGACCGAAGATTTTAGATAATGTAATTTTCATAAATTATACAAAGCGCGATTTTTAATAATAAGCGAAGTAAAATAATCGCGGAATGTTGCCCAATCTGTTGGCTTTCCTGAAAATTTCGGAAGAGAAGTCAAAGGTAACGATGACATTTGACGTTGTTGAGCCGCAGAAGGAAGTTAAAAGTTGAAAGGAACTCCATCATTCCCCTGAGAAGGATTCGCTGATGTAGACTTGTTGTCTTCTAATGCTTGTAGTTGACTCATAACTACGTCGTTAAACTCAAGGAATATATCTTCGGCAGCTTCAAATTCCTTATCGACAAAGTATCCATTTTCTACGTCGAAGTGCTTCAAATTCAATATTTGAGTACAGGTCATTGAGCATAATTGCCACATTTGCGATACAAGATGCAAACGATTTTGCAAAACTTTCAAATTAGGGTTTTCAGCATCCAGTTGCTCAAGAGATTCGTAGTGGCTACTCAATGTTTCCAAATATTGTCTCTGTCGCAAAATAAGGCCTTGAAGCGAAAGAAACTGCGTTTGTTCGTCAGTCGAGGTATTCCCATTACTCATCTTGATCAATTTTTTTTTGTAAACTGACAATCAATAGATGATAGTTCCAATGAACCAATTTTAATTTAAAAAAAGAACGAAACTGAAATTATTTCAAAAAATGTTCAATAGTTTTAGACGTAGAATTATAACGATTGCAACTTTTCAAGCAATTGCACCATAGTCAAAGAACAAAGAAAACATGGCTGACCATTTCAGTGAATTTTTAAAAACTGCGGAATTTGACAACATTGCGTAACATTCCAATAAATGCACTATTCACATTTCACACGCGCAGATAGATCCTGGCAAGATCGCCACATGTTTAAATTTGTTGAGTTAATCACCTAAATTTTTATTCCAAATCGAAAGGGTTCCGGATCTTCGATTGCTGATAAGCATTCTATTCGGCGCGTTGAGGATTCAAAAAATTAACATCATAGTTTTCCCGAGCACAAAGTGATCTATTTTAAAATTACAAACCAACAGCTAAACGACATTAGCTAGTTACAGTGTTCGAATGAAAAAAGGTTTCACGATAGAAGCTATACAGAGTACTTTTTCCACCATGTACCGTTTCACAAAAGAAAGAGAGCCTACCAAGCAGGACTAACTCTTCTCCACACTCGCATTCCCATACACTATTCTTTGAACCCAGCGCACTCTTGCGGTTCAGTTTCAAGGCGCGAAATTCAATTTCAATTTATAGTCTAACCAACTCTACACAAGTGGAATATGCTATAATTCATATTATATCCATTATAAATATTTAAATTCATCTATTTCTATTTCTTCTTACAGAATTAATAACTTCACAACGTGATGGTGCACAACCTACTAATTTAAGGAAACTATTTCCTAAATCCAAAGGGGTCCATTTTCCTCCTATCGAAGAATTGGACCAAGAAGCTGCTCATTCCTTCCCTAAATTCCAAATACTCAATGAGCACCCGATGGTTGAACCAGCTGTAACTTACTTAAAAAGGGGTGATGTCATCTTTGGATATGTGGAGGAAGGTGATATTAAAACACTAGATTGTTTGTTTCACCAACCAGATCTCTTTGCTGTATTTAACACAAAAAATCAACGGTGGTATACTCTGTCCTTTCCTGAATTAGAGAAGTTGGGTGTGAACCGTCGTTTGACACTAGTTATGGCGCATGATGCGGCTCATGCTGAGATACACGAGCGCACCTATCAAACAAACCGAAAAGCACACCATGCAGCAAGCGAAGTAGCATACCTTGCAACAAAGAAACACGAAGAACCTTTAAGAGCACCTGTATTTAGTCATGCAGATAGCATTAGGTCAGTCCAACAATTCTACCTTCAAAAATATCATGAAGAATACGATCGTCTTGCAGGAGGTCCATTAGGAGGACGCTTTCTATTTATTTAAATACATCGGTGGTCTAGTGGTTAGCACGCTTGCCCCCGAAATCTCGGTGGATCCGTAGACCAGTTTTTCGAGAACTAATCGCGAATTCAATTTACTTGTGTACCACAGAGTAATTCAAGTTTAGGAAATTACGTTAACAAAGCAAATATTGTACCCAGGGTGTGAAATCATTATAGTCTTTCCTTCGGGGGAATATAAAATCAGAAATGTGCACTAAAGTGATTTTGTTTATAACAATGGTTTATTGCGGTATATATTATTGTTGTATGTATCTTGTATGTAATCTTGTATCAAGCTATTATCCTTGAAATACAAATAAATGATTTTGCAGAAAATTTAAATGTTCTATATTCAGAAATACGCTATTAGTTAATTTGTTTATAACAATGACGATTAATTCAAATAGCGAGAATGCAGCAAATTAAAGCCACTTTTATCAATAAAGGGAACTAATTTATTACCTTATTTTATATTATACTGAATATTCTAATAAGTTGATAAATTCCGTCAATTAATGAATGAAACTGACATTAATTTGCTTTATTTGATAATATCATTATTAAATAGGAAGACATAATAAAGAAGAGTAAAAAATGTTCTTGCTGGTAATAAATATTTGAGGTATGAAATTGTAAGCACGCTCCAGTTTGATGTATAAAATGTTTAAAAATTACACTTAGTTAATCTTTTAAATGAAATTATTTGAAGAAAAGTATTAAACTTAAGCCACAAGCAATTGCATTCTCAACCAAACATTTAATTGGTGTTACATGCTTCAAAGTCAAATGTTTTAGAAAAAAGTTGACATTTAACCCCAAAAGTCAATTTTTCATCAAACAAGTCATTTTTTGATCAAGAAAGATGAACTTTTAACAACAACTAAATCAATCTTCAACAAAACAGTTTCAAGCCAAAAAGACGTTTTTTTCAGAAGACAGTTGAATTTTCAACCAGAAGTTAAATTCTTATAGAAAAATGTAATATTTTACATTTAAACAAAACGAATTTTCAACCAAAGAGTTACATTTTCAACAAAAGAATTAAATTTCCAACAAAAAAATTGAATTTTTTACCACATTCTCAACTAAATAGTTTAATTTGTAACCTACAAAGATGAATTCTCAACAAGAATGTAATAGCTGATATGTCACTCAAAGAGCTAAAATTTTTACCAAAAGAGATGAATTTTATTACCACAAAAATGAATTTTCAACCAAGAAGATTCATTTTCTACCAAGACAGACAAATTTTCAGCAAGATGATGAATTTTCAACGAATAATGAAATAGTAGATATTTCATCAAGAATACACAAAGTAGTTGAATCACCCACCACAGAAGATTAATTTTCAACCAAGCAGTTGCATTTTCATTTGAAAAACATGCAATTTCTGCTGAAACGTGAAGTTGTAAGCGAAGAAAACGAATTTTAAAAAAATACTTAAATATGCAACCAAGAAATATTTTAGTTGTATTTTCCACACAGAATATCAATTTTCAACAAAAAGTTTATTTTCTACCTAAAAGATAAATTTTTAACAAAACAGTTGAATTTTCAACCAAAACTTATGACTTTTTAACAAAGATGTTGAATTTTCAACCAAATAATAAATTCTTTGACAAATAAATATAATCGTCAAGAGGAACCAGCTGCACATAAAACAGAAATAGAAACACAAGGCAAACAACTTAACAATCTTTTATTTTACCTAGCCATCAATATTCAAAGGCCAGAATCCTAATATTGTAACATTTTTAACATAGAATCTTTTTTAAGCGGAATAAAACAATTTAAAACTAAAATTTTTAATTTGGAATTTATCATATTTAAGAGTTATTTAAATTGTCTCTTATAGCAATTTCCAGACTTTTAAAAGATTTGTTTCAAAATCCTCGACATGAATTTTCACTCGAATAGTTGGATTTCTAACTAAAAAGGACAAATTTTCACCCAAATAGTTAAATTTTTCACTAATAAAGATAAATTTTCAACAAAAAAAATAAAAATAAAGCAGTTACATTTTCGAATGACGAAATTAATTATTTACAGAAAAACCGAGTTTTCAACCAAAGAGTTAAATTTTTTACCACAAAATACGAGTTAAATGATTTTTCAAAAAATGACTCATCAAGAAGATGAATTTTCAAACTAAGAAGGACAAATTTTCATAAAAAATGAAATGATTCAATTTTCACTCTAAAGGAATAATTTTAATTCGAAAAACGAATGTTCAGCAAAATAGTTAAATTTTCAACTAAAATGAAGAATTCTAGCAAAATCATCTTTTCGAAATCTTACGCTCAACTCATCGCCAAATCTAGTAAATTTTTCCTAAAAAGTTTTTAAATTTATAAAATCAAGAGCAAATTATACTTTTCAAGTCTGGACCAAGGACACGAATAAGTATGACGTGATTGCTGAGTAATCATAAAAAATGTTTACACGTGGAATGGAAATTTCGGCGAAGAAAAAAATACGGGATTCGTCGCATGCGTTAATTTCTTATCATATAATCATTATTTGGATATATTAATGTTTGATCTTTATAAATGAAGGTAAAGAGTTTTTTTTTCGAATTAAGAACTGTAAAAGACAAAATTTTTTTTGTAACTATTACACTAGGTTTTCGCACGTGTGCAGTATGATTTTTTCATTTTTTATGTGATATTAAAGTTTAACCTTGAATATATCCAAAAATATTGATGCTAGGAAAAAATGTCTGTTTTGGTTGTGGATTCGACTATTTTGTTGAAAATTGTATTTTTTTTTTATTTCGATAAATTCAACAATTTTTAATTTAAAATAAAAATATTTTTTAGTTGAAATTTCTAATCTCTAAAACTTTGTTAACATATCTGAATTTATTTAAGGCAAGTAAAAAGTTTGAAAAAAGAACGTGATTGTGTAACAGCGTAATATATTTATCTTTATTGAAGCTGTGAGTAGTCAATATTTACAATACGCCACCTCCACCAACAAAGCCGTAGCCAGGGGGGTGAGGGGTCAACAGAGCTTGACCCCCCTCCAAATTCTGGAAACACATACATAATATACATATACTTTGCTGAGTGTGCGCGAATATGCCGCTGCGAATCCCCGCCCTCCATTTTTTCTTGCTACGTCCTTATCCACCAACACAAGTTCCTGTTTTGAAATGGGAAAACAAGAATTATTCACACCATGCACACGTCTGTCGTTATACGACACACAGCCAGAAATATTGGATGCCCTGGCGTGCGTGATTAGGCCTCGGCTTCGCCTCGGCCTTCATATCACACGTGCCCGGAAATCCAACTTTCTCGCCATATGTTACCATGGTAACACATAGTAATACTTGACAATCTCCCCCCACAATATTTCATCTCACAATTATATACAATAATTTAAACCTTAGCAGGGATAAGCTTGGACCAATAAAGATCTGTTTTGCTCTAATCTTTGTTTGAACTGTAACATCGTGCGTACACGACCAAATAGAACTACGGTCTAGGGCTCGCAAAATATTCCACGTAAACAGTTTTTTTTTTGTGAGAGATCTAAAAGGGGGATTCTAAAATAAAAATCACCTACGTGGTATGTGGACAGCCTCCCTGAATATATATGTTAATACCTCGTCGAAAATTAATTAGTTACGCAGTTAACATATTTCTCCATAAATAAGTTTCATCTACTGTTGAATCTGCTGTAATAGAAAATGAAGATAGCCGCCGGCACTCTATTCTTCGGCTTATCCGTTTTTCTTCATTCGATTGGTAAATATGTTATTATTATTATTATGCGATTTACATTTTCTTCATCGCTAAGGTCCGTAATATTCAACTTTCTTAGATACACTTGATTCTTTTCGTTAACGGCTACGGAAATATCATCATTCCGCCAAGCAATACCATTCGTTCTTCATACAAGCGCATTGCGATACAATTCAGACTCGAACCTATCAATGATTTCCCGGAGCATAATCCATGCACCCTCTATATCTTTTTTGCATGTTAGCGTCTCCAAAATTGCCCTATGTATGCATTCGTTAATCTTATTCTGAAAATCTATTCGCTTTTTCGGTTTTTGTAAATTCTCAATTATGATTTGCGTCTGTTTCGTCTTTTTAGTTTTCTTTCTTCTCCATCCTTGACCTTAGTTCATCTTTCAAACTAAGAGGTAATGATCCGTTCCACATTCAGAACCCCTCATAACCCTTGTATCTTTTACTAGATTTCTCTGAATCTCATCTGCAACAAAAAAGTCAATCATACTGTGGCTTTTACCTCAGCATCAAGTGTAAAAGTAGATCATTTTATGCCTTAATCAAGTATTTGTTATAAACAAGCCCTTCTCTAAGCATAAGCTAACCAATCTGTCCCCGTTTATATTCGTTTTCGGATCACTGAAATGACCTAGCATTCTAGCTGTCCCTTCTCATTGGACTCGAACCTATCCATTTATATCTCCTAGTGGCATGATTCTTTCCCCATAATCGCAACTACCTACAGTATCATTTAAAATGTCTAAGAAGGCGTCTTTTACTTCACTCCTTTCACCATCAACTGGAGAGTAGCAAGCTATGATAAATAATAATCTCATTCCCATTTTCATTCTAACCCACAACGATCTGGGAAATCCACATTTATCGAGGGGCTACTCACTACGAAATCTGGGAATCTTAAAACTGTGAATGCGACAATCTGTATTAAATTCTTGCAGAGATTTCCAAGATTTCGTTGAGGTGGCGGGAGTTCCCTGATTTCGACGCACCTCGCGATCAGAACTCACATGTGGTATTTTGTAGACACGGCTAAACACTCAGCCAAAGATATCCAAGATTTCTCACGAATGCTATATTGCTGATAAATTTCCAAGAGTTTCTCCAAGACTTCTCTTAAGATTTGCCGCCCAGCAATCTAACATTTCTCAGTGGGTAGCCCCTCGACATTTATGCTCCCTGAAATGTTGATGTGTTCTCCCATTCATAATCAGACCGACTCCTTGGATACCGCGTGATTCACTATTTACTCCTGACCATAGCATCCATTTCTCTTTGATTCCGACACACATAAAATATCCAGCTTCCTTACGTGCATTGTTTCTCATAACTATCTTTCTTTAGAATTATTCAACTCTCTAACATTCCAAACACCCAGTCTCCATTCATCGCCTGAAACTTTTCCTGATGCATGTCTTTCGTCAACCGAAGTTTCAATCCATTCCGAGGCTACTCTATTGTTTGTATTATCCATTATTTAAAGTATACGCCCAAATACCAACTTGATGCGCAAAATTTATTTCGCGAGTAAAAGTCATGGTTGGTTTGTGTTGCATACTGAAGAGGGCACCAGTCTTCTGCAGTTTAGCAGTAGGTGAAAAAATCTGTACACTTCCCGAATTTTTCATATTCATGCGTTTCACAATTTTCCAACATTTTCAGGACCATTCTCGATTAGAAACGCAGTTTTATATGGTTTCTTTTTCTAAAGAGTGAATGACCGCTCAAAATATGAAAATAGTCCTTAGAATCTAAAATTCTGTTCCATTAAAATATCAGTCTTCATTATTTCATTTTTCTTACAAATTGGAATAATAACAACATATGGAAATAACGAGTTTTTGTTTAATGAATGTTGAAGACCACCATTATTTACAGAAGTGAAGTCAATATAAATGAATCTGATTTACTTAAAATAAACCAATGAAATCTCAGTGATTTCCAGTGAAATCTCACTGGTTGAAACAGACAGAAGTGTGTCACTGACAATCAGTGATATTTTACTGATTCACTCAGTGGGATTCCATGCCTGGTTCAATAAGTGAGGTTCACTGGTTTCTTAGGAGCAGTAGTCATCCTGTCGTACGCTTTTGTCGTCCGCCAGCTGGTTAGGTATGACACTTACCATTCATCACTATCGTGCTAACATTTGCAAAATTATTTTTTGAAAATGAAACTTTACTCCGAGTACCTCCTCAAAGTCATGCGATGCGCTCTGACTTGCGCTAACTCGCATTGACTCCATATCTACTCTTTTTCTTCTCTAGAGTCGCGCTCGCACAAAATCTGTTACCATGTCATTTTTAAGATTGAAGAAAGATCATCCGGGAGATAAATGTTTCATAATATCAAAATTTTGTTGAAGGAACTCTATCATTTAGGTTCTCTTTTGCATAAATATATATGTTTCGTGTTCCGATGGACTGATGGTTTATACTATATTACTGATACCAAATAACTGATATTGTTCAATATAGTAGGTATATTTTTATTGGATCAGGGATCGAAAGATTTATTAAAAAAAGATTGCCAGATGTATTCTGACTCTATAATCGAGAAAGATGACAAAATAAATCAATTTTACAATGAATACATTGTAATGAGCATTCAACTCTATACACATGTATGCATTAGTGGTTATGAAGGTGTCTGTCATTGAATATTCGGGGATTTTTTTAAGCCAAGCTCGCCACCGATGAAAGAAAAAAACGCTATACCAAATGAAATATATCCTGTTTCTGATAGTTAGAGATGTAGATAAATAGGATACGGTCAAGCAAAAATTCGTTTTATCTTTAGATGACAAATCTGTTCGAAATAGCAGATGTTTATGTTTCCAAACTGAGTCCAACAAAACTTTTAAATGCCCAGTGCAGATAACAAATTTGCCCACAGGCAGTATTATTGAAGGTTTTTTCAATTCCGAAAACAATCTATGACCGGTGTGAACTGTGTCTTGAGTGCAAATAATCTCTGCAAAGGCTGTTGCATAAAAATCCGGAATTTGAAAATGCGCGCTAATGATATTAAAGTTTGATTTTTTAATTGCAATTTTAGACTTGATTCGCATAGCTTTCATCAATCTGGGGTCACCGTCTGAAGACATTCCAACTGCTGTTATACCATGACTTTGGAAAGTTTTGACTGAATAATCCCAACGTTTTTTCACGTGTTCAGCGGTGAATTTGTGGTCAGTTTCATACAGACAAATAAAGAAACAGGGAGCATTGTTTTGTAAAGGTTGAAACATCATCGTATATAAAGACGATGAAATTGTGCTATTTTTGAAAAGATTCTCGATTACTTTTTCCGACGTAGCTAAAAAGGAATACGTGATTGGCATTCCATGTTCATTATAGGGTAAAACAAATCTTACTTAAAAAACAAAACTCACATTCGTTTTCAGAAGATTGACAAGAGTTGATTCGGTAAAATTCGTAGCTTCGTTGGATTTCACGGAAGATTTTGTTAGACGGGATCTTTTTGACGTTTCTTCGGTCTTTTGATAATGAACATCTTTCACATGTTTTTGGACATTGGCCGCGTAACACCTCCCTCGAGGGCTACTTTTAGATGTCGTATTTGTCGTCTGCAAGACATGCCTACAAATTGGGCAAGTTACCTGTGCTTTGTACAGTGGAACAGAAGTGCTATCTTCGAAATCGTGGAAGGCTTACTACGAACAAACGCAGCTAATCTTCGCAACAATCGCTTTTCTCCGTGCATAAAAACAAATTGTTCTGGTGTCCTGAAAAAATTGCCACAGTAATGTTTCAAGTTTACATTACCTTCATCAATCGAGTGTGACATTGATGTCCTTGCGAACATTTCTAAATCGCTTATAGCCTCTTCGGAATCATCCATAAATGACACGGGGTTGTCGAAGCCGCCTGAAGAAAGAATATTTCTTACATGAACGGCGACAGTTAGTCCCAATTTATGTTTTATTTTATTGCAAAAGTCGATACGTGACTTGTTTTCCTTGTACTTAACCGCTTCTGAATCCTGCTGCGTCATTGAATATGGCAATGATATCGACTTGTGTGTGAGTTCTCAACGAAACCTCTGGTCGCGTTCAATCTAATAAAAAAAGAGGCTTCTAGTTTTGCTGGCTTTAACCAAATCGTATACAATTTTGTTATTTTGTCAGCAGTATGACGAAACAATTGATATCCAAACTTCCAAAAGTTGAGTAACTTAGTTAAATTTTCATAAATTTTAATCGACGTTGATTGAAGTTGATCCACAACAAATTTTTCGAAGAAAGCAATCGAAGAGGGAAAGATAAACGTTGATTGAAAGAAAATTATTAGCAATTGAAATAGAAAAAGATTGATTGAATCTGATCGTCTCTTACTCACGTTAGTCGAGTTTTTATAAAATTCCATTATTCCCTAGAATTTTCGAAAATAATTTTTTTAGACATGTATTTATTTTTGATTACATATAATATGTAATTAGAAATGAATAAAATTTAAAAGAATTCACAAGCCAGTGACAGATTTGATGATTCAGAACCAATTATTTTCTCAATTTGGAATATCTGGAAATGTCACAAAAAAATTGAAAATGACAAAGCAGTGTATGGAACAGGATATCGTAAATATGTTAAAACATAGGAAATGTCTGCAACTAAATCTACAACAACCTCAACAAGAATTATAGTAAATTCCACGTCCAAAATTGTTAAAAAATAATAAGTTTTGGAAATGACAAATTCAAAGATTGTTTTGAAAAGTGAAGTTTGAAAATTTTTCAAATATGTGAGTGTCCAAAAATAACGAAACATTATCACGTTTGCTTTTATTAGCATTTTCAATTATATATCGCAAAAATTATAATGTCAAAAGGTATACATTTCATATATATATTCGGTTTCGGTTTCTATTCCTTTCGAATAGAACTGAAGGGCCTATGACAAAGCCACCGAACGCGTCCACTGGCAGACACCCTGCTTATAGTAATGGTTGCTAGGGGATTATGATTCTCACCACATAGAATTTTTTTCGGGTTGTCAATATTTTTCACTCAATGTTCTGGTGTTCATAAATATTCACACAGAATTCGAACCCAATATCTCGAATGATTTATACTTTATGAGTTTCTACCCCGGGGCTAAGAACTCATAAAAAAAACTAAAAAAAGTGGAGCGTGGTTCATGAAATTTAAAGCATTTATTAATTAAGGTTTGAGCCTGATCAGATGAGAAATTTATTTATCTTCTTTTTATTTTAGATTTTTTTCAAAAATCGTTTTAGATGGGACTTTTTCCGCAATTCAGAAGTACTTATTTTTTGATATAATTTGATATAATGTTTATAACCATCTCTATAAAAAATTTCAACTTCACCAGTGAAATTTGGTTTGAATATTAGGAATATAGCAACATAAAAATGTTTTTTTTTTTGGGATAACAAAAACTTTTGAATTAAAAATTTAACTACCCCATTTTTGAATGGAAATTTATCTTTTTTCGTTGAAAATTCAAGTCAAAACATAAAAATCCAAATTTGTTTATTAATTTAATTATGAGACAAAACGAATTTTATATTTAACAGACCTAATATACCAAAAAAATTATTATATATACAGATTTTTCATCCCTTCAGACTCCTTTTATAATCCGAGATCGCCTTTTCAATCCCCCTGACCTAATAATTTTTCTTAAGAATTATTCACTCGAAAATTACCTGTAACATGAAAATTATTATAGAATTCAGAAATTAAAGAAGATTTTGAAATTAAAAATTAAAAAATTGCCATTCCCGCCAAAAAAATACAATTGAAAAAATATGGGCGATGGTCAATTCCGCCCCAGCTACCTGTACACGGTTCCCTCACTACGCAGCTTTCCCTCACTCAGCCGAGCTTTCACCACTGAGCCTCGTCAGCGGGTGTCCTTTGTACCTAATTATTAATTATTATTCAATTAATTAATTATTCAATTAATTATTTAAGGATAACTTTAGAAAATGCGATTGATTGAGAAATAAAGCAAATATATGATGTTGGATAATAAGTTTTCAAATCTGGCCAAATTTGAGCTTCCGGAATTTTTCCAAGTTAAGTACAATATCGCAATAATATATTAGAGCTACTTCAGTTGATTTAAGTTAAATATACTGCAAAATTTTCTCATAACATTTTTTATAAACTTGAACATTTATTCTTTAATTTTCAACTTTTTAAGTCACTTAAAATATCGTTGAAATGGTTATATTTCGCAGATTTTGAATATGACATTAATAAATTACCAAGTGCTGAATTAAAAAATGGTATATTCCCTACTTTAGTAATTATGAGGTACAAAGGACGCCCGCTGACCAGGCTCGCTGGCAGCAGTTCGGCTGAGTGAGGGGAAGCCGCATAGTGGGGGAACCGTATGCAGGTAGCTGGGGCGGATTCCCAGGCGGAAATATTATATATAGTTTATATATAGTGTAAAGTATTATATATAATATTCATTTGTTTTATGTAAAAAATGTATAAAATAAATGAATTTTAAATATGATACTTCACACTACATATATATATATATATAAACTATATATATTATTTCCGCCTGAGATTGTCATCTACCTAAAAATATACCGATACTTATACTTGCATCAACAATAAATACAAAACAATCCTTGATATGGAAGCGCAGTGTTTATGAAATAACAATCCTAAATAATATTAATGAATGCATTTTTTGAAATATAAAAATTATTATTGTAGTTTATTACAATTTTTGTCAGTTTTGAAGTTTTTGACTTATAATTTTTTTTAATCCGTAATCCTTGATGATATTTATGGATAAATCCCCAGAAATATAACAGTGTCCGTAAATTATCATTTTATTTCATATGTGAATTTTTTTTCAAGAATTTGAAAGCATGTTTTTAAAGAACCTTTTATTAGTTTGAAGCTTTGTTTTAATGAAATAATGTTTGGTAACTATGAAATTTATCAATATCACCTAAAGCAACCCCTGAAATATAAATGAGTCCTGCAAAGCAATATATAATATACTTCAATATTTTATCACTATCAAATATTAAAATTCATTAATAATACTATTACCAGTAATATGAGCTTATTTTTATTTATGAAAAGAAATTTTTATATAATTTTATGTTAAAATTACAATAAAAAAATATTAACCTCAGTTTAAATTTAAAAATGTTGTTCTAAGTCGCTTGAAACTGTTCAATAATGCGTTTACATACCAATACGATCATCAAATTCTATTTTGAAATAGAAAATAATCCACTGTATGGGTCTTACCTGAAACACAAAATAAATGTTCACCTTAGTATTTAGTACAATAATATTTTTGTAAACATTCAAAATATAAATGAACTTACTAGGAAGATAATAATATTTAATTAAGTATATTATTATTCATTAACTGTTCAGAGAAACTACTCAAATTCCGAAAAAAATTCCCTGACAATTCCATTTTTTTCCAGAAGTCTTTAGCTTTTTCCGATGCCATTTTTCCTTCTTGCCATTTAATTAAAAATAAGGGGGTTTTCCAAGTTTTTATAAATATAGAATTTTATAGAAATGATACTTTTTATATATTAAATTATATAACGATGTTCCTTAATTCATGATAGTAACTTCATAAAAGCACAAAAAATTTCCTAATAGCACAAGCTTTTAAAAATTGTATGGTTTCAAGACATTCTTAAATGTACTTGTATTATCACTATCACATATCTTATAAAATATAAATTATTATTGTTTTTTTTGTGTCATCCAATTTTTAAATCGAAAAATAAAAGTTATATCAATACAAATTTTATACATTTCATCATATCTAAAATAAAAAAAATAATCGAAAAGAAAAGCAAGGATAATATTTTTGATAATTGATAAGTTAAACAGGTAAGTGGTTCAAAATTTCAATCTTTACATTCAAGTGATTTTTGTATGTAATAATTGATTTCTGGTAAGAAACGTATTATTAAAATATTGTATGGATTATTTAAAATTTGAATACTTTTTATTAAACAATGGCAATTTTGAAAGAAAAAAATTAACATACCAAGAAATGATTTGAAATTGAAAAATACCATTTTAGGCCTAAAATTCTTTGTTTAAAATAACTTTTTTTTTGTGAAAAATGTTAAGATAACTTGGTATTGTTCCAAAATTATAAATCTTCTCTAAAGTCTATACCGATTTCCAGTAAAAAAACCCAAGCATAACCTAAAATTGTGCAAAGCTCTTTTATTTTCTTTGAAATCCAATGATTTAAATGAAACTGAAAAGTTCCGAAATGATATACAATAACAAAAACTTGTTTAAGACTGTAATTTTCTTTTAAACCAGTGTTTTTTGTTTAAAATAACTGATTTTTGGACAAAAACGTTAATATATCCTCAAAAAGATTCAAATTAATAAATCTTCTTTGAAATCTTCACCGACCTTTTCGGTGATAATCGCTAGCTTAACCTACAATTGTACAAAAAAATTATATCCTTCAAAATATGAAGATTTTTTCATTAAAAATACCAATATCTGATTAACAGCGCCAACATGACGTAAAATTGTTCAAAATTAGTGAATCTTCTTTGAAATATAATTTTTTTAAATTAAAAATGAATAGTTTTGACAAACAATCCTAGCATAATCCAACATTGTGAAATTGATAATATTATAATGTTAATAATCTTTTAGAACAGTGGGGAGAGGAATCCATATATCAGAAGCATGGTGCGGTCTGGGAGACCGCACGTCCATACTTGAAGGATAAATGTTGTAAAGTTTCTGTGAACGAGACGAGAAGATATGTCGAAGAAATTGTTGAAAATTTGAAATGTCTATTCCTTATCTATTGACATGGTAGCTCTTGAATTATTGGTCCAGATACTTTGTCGCTCACTCGATTAAACCATTCGAAGATGGTATCATCCAAAAGCATATCACCTTTTTTGTGATTGTGTATGCATACACGAAACAGTAAACAAACACTTCATGTGGGAGAGCACGCACTTTTGCGTAATCGCATAATGCATGCGACGCAGTTTCATGATCAGACAGAGGAAAAAGATATTGGACAGAAAATCACTGAATTTTATAAATAATAAATTGACTGTCCACGGAAAACTCATTTTTTCACTATTCTCACGTCAACACTTGACAGTTGGAGGTTATAAAACACAACAGTGGGACTCCGATGCTTGAAAACGATCGGACCTCGAATAACTTCGAGATACTACTTCGCGATATATATTCGCGTGTCAGATAACGCTGTTTTCAATGTCAAAGACACTCATTCGATTGCACGAAATAATTCGATCAGTCCCATCGGTTTCAGGTAGCTGTAGAATTCAAAGACACACCGTTGGTCGACGCAATGGCGAACTAGCCATCGTTTTCATTCGCTATGTATGTGCTTCCCACTTCGAGTGAACTGCCGCAACGTCATACTTTCACAGGTAGGTCGTTAGGGTACAGCGCCTTACCGCAACGCTCCTGCTTTGTCACGAATGAGTGAACACGTCACAGCCCCGCAGCTCTTCATAAGTACGACTAGTATAAGTACGACCCCATTTCAGAAATGCAGATTGCAGAACTTAGTCGAAATTCAAAAATCTACGCTCCTGTTAAAGGAGGCCCTGATGAATGAGGTCAGGAAGAGTAGAGTTAGAGGTCCATTATACGATAACTGTTAAACAGCTACGAAGCATATCCTGTTTCGCTAACTATGCTCATGTCCGGGAAATAGTGGCGACGCGTTCTATGAAAACGGAATTGAATTTCGGGTTGGATATACGAGAAGAGACAAACAAGCAATCACCTTCACCCCATCGAGGGGTTCTACTCCTCCGAACAAATTAGAAAATTTTATTGACAATGTCGAGTAGGGTGGGTTTACCAGAAATAATGTTTGAAATTATTGTGTTTACCTAAAAATCAAAAACAGAATTGATGAGTAGGAATAAAACTGCCCAGAAAATCATTGCGAACATGTCATATTTCTTTCAAGAAAGACAAAGAATTGCATCAAATCAATATTTCCATTGTTAATATAAATATAATTGCATGCGAATTCTCGAAAAATGTAACCAAAGATGTAAAATGGATATCAGACTTGACAGCTAAAAATGCTTTCAAAACAGGAGACATAGGGTAATTTTTCTTGAAAATAGAGAGTAAGGTGAGTTTGAAAACAACAGTTTTTTAAATTATTGCGCTTATCTAAACCCCAAAAACAGGATTGATTAGTAGGAAAATGCTGCCCAGAAGAACATTGCGAACATGCAATTATTTTCAGAAAAACAAATAAATGCATCATACCAATATTCGCATTGTGGACTGAATACAGATATAATTGGGTGCAAATTTACAAAAAATCCACCAACAAAAGTGAAATGGATCTCAGACTTAATAGCCCAAATTCTCTCAAAATAGAGGAAATAAGGTGATTTTTTACGAAAATAAGGGAATAATAGATGACTAATTTCTTTTGAATAAAATTAATATATACTTAACATATAAAATTCAATACTGAACAAAATAGTGGACAAAAATATTTTTATGCCCGGAAAGAAACATTGTCAAGAAAAATATTAATTTTCAACCAAGAAAGATAATTTTCAACCAAATAGTTGAATTTTCAACAAATAATATAAAATGATTTTCGATCAGACAGTTGTATTTACAACCAAAAAGTTGAACTTTCAAGTGAATTAAATAATTTTTCAATAAAGCAGTTACGTTTGCAAAGAAATAGTTAAATTTTCAACAGAATAGACAAATTTACAACTAAGAACTTGTTAACCAAAAAAGAGACATTTTCAAACCAAAAAAACTATTTTTTTTTTTTAGTTGAATTTTCGACCAAAGGAGATGACTTTTGCACATAATAGTTCAATTTCAAACGTAATACTTGAATGTTCAACTACAAAACATACGTTTCTAACTAAATAGCTACATTTTCAATATAAAAAAATTAATTTTGAAACAAAAACAGAATAGTAGACATTCCAACAACAAAATATTCAAATTTTGATTAAAAAACAGATGAGTTCAACAAAAAGTATGAATTCTGAACGAAAAATGTTATGACTATTATTTGGATTAAAAATGCTTTTTAATTTTGAATAAAAAAAAAACAGTAGAATTCAATAAAAAAATTGAATCCTCAACTAAAGCAGATGAATGCCTAACAAAATCGTTTAATTTTCAATAAAAAAGATCAAATTTATACCAAAAGATATACATTTTTAAACCAAAAAGACGAATTTTCAACAAACGAGTTGAATTCAACCCAGTAAGATTTTTCAGTCAGGAGGGGGAAAAAATTTCAATCAAATTGTTGAATTTTCAAGCCAAAAAGCCGAATTATCCGCAAAACGGACGAACTTGCAAATCGAAAATAAAGATTTTTTAATAAAAAAGTTAATTTTCACAAAAAAGTTCAACTTTTTGCCAAAATAGTCGAATTTTCAAGCCGAAAAGAGAAATTTCGTACAAAACACTTGAATTTTTAACCCTAAAATAAGAATTTTAAATAAAACAGTATATTTTTAACTGAATAGTTGAATTTTCTACTAATATCATACAATTTTTAACCCCAATAAAATAATTTAAAAAAGCAGTTCAACGTTTGAGCCAAAACGACGAAATTTCTATAAAACAGTTGAATTTTCAACCCAAAAATAGGAATTTTCATTAAAAAATTTAATTTTCAACCAAATAGTTGAATTTTTAACTAAAAAATAAATTTTTAACAAAAGCTGTTCTTTAACCAATGAACTACATTTTCAAGAAAATAGTGTAGCTTTCATCAGAAGATTTATATTTTCAACAAAATAGTATAATTTTCAACCAAAAGAGATGAATTCTAAGCCAAAAATATAATAGTGGACTTTTGAACAGAACTTTTAATTTCAAGATTATTGTGCTGCAATTTCTAACGTCTAGTCTATCAATTTATTTTTTAAATATTTTTTTTTCACAAAACATGACAACGCAAAGGTTCCACAATTAATTTCTACACTTATTTCGATGGAACAGACAATAAAAAAGTACTTGTATGCAAAATGAATAGTTTCTCAAAAAATTGCAATTTTTAGATAAGATCACGTAAGTGTACCACTTTTGGCCAACGATGATGAAAAGCTCGGGGTCCGAAGGTCTAGAAATGAATTGTTCGGAAAAATTTTAATTTACAGAAGACAGTCAAAATTAGCAAAAACTTTTAAAAAAACTCCAACCACGAACATTGACAGTCAATTTGGGCTATGTTCCGCAAATCAAAGCTTTTTTATTTTATTTTTTCATTTTCTGTGGTTTTTGTGATTGGCTTTTTGTTCGTTAGTTTCTAATCATTCTTAATGTCTTTTGCAAAATAAAATGTTGGTAACCAATTTTTTTCCAGACCTTAGGACCCTTGTCTCTCAATCGCCGATGGTCAATAGTAGTACACTTATTTAGGGCTTTACCAAAATTGACTATCAGTGTTGATGGTAGGACTTCTTTTTCAGGTTTTGCTCATTTCTACTGTGTTTTGCAAATCAAAGTTTTGGTTAATTATTTTTTGTTTAGACACTTGGACACCTATCAACTTTTAATTTACAACCAGACATTTAATAGTTAAATTTTCAACCACCAAAAGATGGAATGTTTAACAAAATCGTTGAATTTGTAACAAAACAGTCAAATCATCAACAAAATATTGGAATTCTGAATCACACTACGATAGTACACTTTCTAATTGGAAAAAATGTACATCCAATAAGAGTTAGTTTGATTTCACTTTCAGGTTCTATTAATTCAGTTGGAATATAAGTCCGGAATCTACTGTCAAAAAACATCGAAGCATAACATTTTATATCGTTTTGAGATTGCAACACTCATGAGAACCCAGTTTTATAAAATTGCATTTCAGCATGATGCTGCCAGTTGATCCACATTTACGAAATACAGCAGGATATCGTTTTCCGAGAGAAGAGTAAGTATAGAACAAGTATTAATCAAGTTCTCTGGCAACTGGAAGTGAACAGTTTCGATGCTCGTTGCTCTACATTGGTACACATTCGATATTACCGCTAAAGGTTCTGATGATCGAATACGATTCAACATGAAAAACGGAAAGTATAGGTACACAAAATGGCATTAGCAATATTACTGACCAGCAAAAAAATTCCACTGGCCAAACATGAATAGCGGGTTTAATATTTGCTCATCCGAATTGCACTTTGAGTATAACATAGAAATCATGTTGACACTCTTTATACAACCAAGAGTAGACTTTAATCTGAAATTAGGTTTGCTTACTTATATCTATATTCTGAAAGAAGCTTTTGGTAATGACTACCGCGGATTGCAAACTATAATGTGTTCGTGCATTTATTGAGATTTGCACACATAGTATATAGTGATGATTGATTTACCAAAGATGAAGATTGATCAAGCTTTTCTTTACTACACGTATAATGATAAGTATCTAAGTTAGGCTTGATAGAGATACTTTCTTCAGATTTTCAGTTGGTCATTTATGGACATCACAAAGAGTGAACCATGGTTCGAACCTTGTGGAAGTCCAGTTGTTGGCATAAAAGATTGATATTGATATTTTAGAAACGCCTCCCTATCAGATTCATAGTGCGAATCAAATATGTGATATCAGATTTCATATCACATAAACCTGATTGTATTTTAGGAGTTATGACCGAGTAAATTGAGTAAAAGATAATAGATTTGGCATAGTAGATATGTGTGGTACAAATCTATGCTACTGTGGCCAAAATACTGTAAAAATTGCGGTTGTTATTTTGTCATATATACAGATCTAATAGACCTTTGACAATTCACATGATATGGATATAGTTGTTTTCCACATTTTTGGAAAATAGCCGTTTTTCAGAGACAAGTTGAATATAATTTGTACAGTGGTTGTACCAAAAAGTTAGAGTGACTCTTGAGTAGTGTACCAGGGATTTTATGAGAACCAGCTGTTCCCTTATTGAAGATTTTTTTGAATAAATTCAGGATATCTTTATTAGTGATCAATGTAGCAGGAGCAGATGAATCATTTGGATACAGGTCATTTGATAGATTATGTTGATTCAAGAAGAACGCATTCTTCGTTTGTAGAAGCGGTGAAGCCTTTTTTTTCTAGGTGGGGGCAGAGGCATAGACTTATAATATTAAATGGCACAATTTTCACGTAGTATAATGATATACTATGTAAAAATTTGACATGAATCACAAATAATTGATAAATAATAGACAGTAAATAATAAATAATAATAAATACAGGTATAAAATTAATATTTCCAAAGATTTCACAAATATTTCAAATATTTCGCAAAGATTTCCGATAGATTTGAAGAATTTCACAAAGATTTGAATGATTTTGCAAAGTTTTCACAAATAATTTAGATTGATTCAAAAGATTTTACAAAGACTTCAATTATTTCACAACGATTTCCTACAGATTTCAAAGATTGCACAAATATTGCAATAATTTCCCTAAGATTTCATAAAGATTAGCACAGATTTTGAATAAATTGATAAGATTTCACAAAGACTTCAATGACTTTTCAAAGATTTCACAAATTTCTCAAATTTTACCAAATATTTCAAAAATATTTTAAATATTTCGCAAAGATTTGCATGATTTTCCAAAGCTTTGAAACATTTCACAAAGACTTCCGATAGATTACAAAGAGTGCACAAAGATTTCCATGATTTCCGAAAGATTTCATAAAGATTTCAATGATTTTTCAAAGAACTCGCAAATATTTCCAATATGTCAAATATTTCGGAAAGATTTCCGAAGATTTTAGAAAAATTGCAGAAACATTTCACAAAGATTTTAATGATTTCACAAAGATTTCAAAAATTGCAAAAAGATTTTAGGTAGATTTCAAAGACTGCACATACATTTTAATAATTTCCCAAAGATTTCGCAAAGATTTCTGATAGATTTAAAGGATTTCACAAAGATTTTAATGATTTTGTAAAGTTTTCAGAAAGAATTTGGATTGATTTAAAAGATTTCACAAAGATAAGCACATATTTTGGATAGATTTATAAGATTTCACAAAGACTGCAATGATTCTTGCAAAGATTTCACAAATTTCTCAAATATTTCTCAAATATTTTAAATATTTTGCAAAGATTTGAACGATTTTTCAAAGTTTTTAAAAATTTCAGAAAGAATTCTGATAGACTACAAAGATTGCACAAAGAATTCCATGATTTCACAAAGATTTCAATGATCTTCCAAAGATTTCACAAATATCACCAAATATATCAAATATTTTGCAAAAATTTCCAAAGATTTTAGAAAGATTTCACAAAGATTTCACAAAGATTAAAGAAATTTCACAATGATTTCAAAAATTTCGTGAAGATTTCAGGTAGATTTCGAAGATTGCACAAAGATTTTAATAATTTCCCAAAAGTTTTACAAAGATTTCCTACAGATTTCAGAGATTGCGCAAAGAATGCAATAATTTACCAAAGATTTCACAAAGATTAGCAAAGATTTCAGATAGATTTATAATATTTCACAAATTTCTCAAATATTACCTAATATTTACAAAATATTTTAAATATTTCGTAAAAAGTGCACAAAGATTTCTATGATTTTCCGAAGATTTCAATGATTTCCCAAAAATTTTAATTACTCAGAAAAGATTCCGGATAGATTCAAAAGATTTCACAAAGACTTCAATGATTTTTCAAAGATTTTCCAAAGATTACAATAATATTATCAAATATTTTCAAAATATTTAAGATATTTTCAAAGATTTCAGATAGATTTCGAAGCGTGCACAAAGATTTCAATGATTCCCCGAAGATTAAAAAAAAATTCACAAATATTTCGCGAAGATTTTGGATAGATTTAAAAGATTTTACAACAATTTCAGATAGATTTCGGAAAGTGCACAAAGATTTGAATGATTTCCCAAAGATTTCACAAAGATTTCAATAATTCCACAAATATTATCAGATATTTCAAAAATATTTTAAATATTCCGCAAAGATTCCCAAAGATTTTAGAAAGATTTTACAAACATTTCAATGATTTCCCAAAGATTTCAGAACGGCTGTACAAAAAATTTAATGATTTCCCAAAGATTACACAAAGATTTTAAATATTTCGGAAAGATTTATGATAGATTCCAAAGATTGCACGAAGATTTCAATGATTTTCCAAAAGTTTTAATAATTTCAGAAATATTACAAATATTTAAAGAATACTTCAAATATTTTTCAAAGATTTCACAAAGATTTCAAATATTTAGGACAGATTTCAGATTTATTTCAAAGATTGCACGAAGATTTTGGTGATTTCCCAAAAATATAAATAATTTCACAAATATTACAAATATTTCAATTATTTTGCAAAGATTTCGAAAGATATCAGAAATAGTGCATCAAGATTTAAGTGATTTTCCAAAGATTTCACAAAAATTTTAATAATTTAACAAGTATTATCAAATATTTCAAAAATATTTCTCAAAGATTTCCAAATATTTCAGAAGGATTACAATGATTACCCAAAGATCTTACAGATTTTGGGTTGAAAATTAAACTACTTTGGTAGAAAATCCAACTCTTTTGTTGAAATTTAGAATTAAAATCTATTTTTTCAAAATATATGTACAATATTTTTGTTATCGTCATCTTTCACCTAAAAAGGTAGCCAAATGATTAACGTATGTCTTGTATTTCTACATTATTGATGAAAATTAAACTATTTTGTTGAAAAATCTTTGTTTTTTGGTTAAAAATTTATTTTCAAACTGAAAACTTAACCATTTAATTTGAAGATTCATTATTGTGATTGAAAATTTATTTATTTTGTTAAGAAGTCTACTTTTATGGTAAAAATTAATTATTTTTGCTTAAAAATTCATCTTTATTGGTTAAGAACTTATTTTTTTGTTGTTAAAATTTCACGGTTCGATTGAAAACTTAACTACTCCATTTTTGATTTTATAATTGTCTTTTTTAATTCAATATTCAACTATTTTATTGGTAAATCATGTATTTTACTAAAAATTGGTCTTTATTGGTAGAAAATTAATCTTCTAGGTAGAGATTTTAACTATTTGATTGGAAGTAGATCTACTTTTAAAAAAATTATTTTTTGTTTCGAGATACTTCATTTTATTGGAAAATTCATCACCTTGGAGAAAAATTCAACTTATATTTCGAAACTGAATCTCTTTAATTAAAAATAAACAACAAATTCAATTATACGGTTGAAAATTCGTCTATTTGTTTAAAAATTCGACTCTTTTCGGTCGAAAATGATTCTTCTTGGTCCGAAATTCATGTTTTTGGTTTACAATTCGATTATTTTATTAAAAATCAATCTACTCTGTTGAAAATGAAACAAATTTAGTTGAAAAGTGTCCTTTTGGGTAAAAAATTCAACTGTTTTGTTAAAATTTTTTTTTGAGCATTCAACTATTTTGTTGAAAATTCGTCTGTTTTGGTTGCATTTAACTGTTACATTTTTTGTAAAGAATTAATCTCCTTTGGTTACAAATTAATTTACTTGTATAAAATTTTATTATTTTGTTGCAAAATTGGTCAATTTTGGTTGAATATTGATTTTTTAACTGAAACTTTAGTTATTCTGTTTGAAGATTCATCATTTCAGTAAAAATTCAACCATTTGGTTGAAAGTTGAAATACTTGGTTAAAAATTTAACTATTCATTTGCAAATTCGCCTTTTTCCGTAGAAAATTATTCTTCTTGGTTGAAAATTCAGGTTTCTGGTTTAAAACTCAATTATTTCATTAGAGATAATTTTACTTTAATAGAGATTAAATAATTCTGGTAAAAAGTTTCCTTTTCTGTTGAAATGTCAACTGTTTTGTTGAAAAATCGTCTTTTTCTTTAAGTATTCAATTATTTTATTAAAAATTTGGCATTTTTTGTTTGAATCCAATTGTTTCTGATCTAAAATTAAAATCTCTTTTAGTTGAAATGTCAACTATTACATTTTTGGTTAATAATTCATCTCTTTTGGTTAAAAATTTATATACTTTGTAGAAAGTTTAACTATTTTGTTGAAAAATCGTTTTTCTATTTCTGAAATGATAATTTAAACTATTTCAGTTACAAATTCATCATTTTAGTTGAAATATTAACTCCTTGGTTAAAAATTTAACTATTTGGTTTAAAATCTATTTTTTAAAAAATTCGTCTGTTTCCTTGTAGAAAATGATTTTGCCTGGTTAAAAATTAATATTTTTAGTTCTAAATCTCATCATTTGACTGAAAATTGATCTAATTCGTGGAAAATTGAACAACTTTGTTAAAAAGTATCATTTTTGGTTAAAAAGTCAACTGTTGTGTTGAAAATCGTCTTTTTGTTTGAGTATCCAACTACTTTGATGAAAATTCGTCAGTTTAGGTTTGAATTCAACTATTTTTTATTTGAAATTAAAATCTCTTTTGGTTGAAATATCAACTATTATATTTTTTGTCGACAATTCTTATCTTTTTGTTAAAAATAATTTAAATCGTAGAAAATGTAACTATTTTATTGTAAAAATCTTTGTTTGTTGATTGCAAATTTATTTTAAAAATAAAAATTCAACTATTCCAGTTGAAAATTCATCGTTTTAGTTCAAAATTCAACTACTTGGTTAAAATTTAATTTATTCTGTTTAAAATTCCTAATCTTAGGTGTTATTATTATTATTATTATATCATTAAGCCAAATCCCTTTCAGGGTAAGCGTAATCATATTAGAATGAAGGAATACATATGAGAAAAGTGAAAAAGGGAAATCACAGGTAGCAGATAAATCTCTCTAGCAATCACCCCAGGTAAAGAGCTTCACAGAGTCATAGGTAATCCAGAGTAATTCTTTATACGGAGTAAATTCAGGATAATATGCTATAATCCAGAGTAATACACCTCCGTTGGACTGCATTTTTACGAGTTGTTTCTCTCTCCAGGTGATCTTAACTCGTTTCCGTGCAGTTCCCATATGTAAGCAAGTGCATGTATCGATGTGCTAATTGAAATGCAAATTCAAATTCAGGCGCAATCGGAAATGAGAGCATGGGTTGCCAAGCGAAATAGCTCGAGCGACACAATCTATGAGAATCTCAGACCCAATTATGCCAGTGCATGTGTACGTGTAAAGTACATGGAGTGGATTGCCATCCAGTTTGCAGGACATATCGATGACGATAAGCAGCATGGAACATTGACTTGACAGAATTCACTCACGTGGAAACTGAACTGCGTGGTAACTTATTCACTTCACCAATTTACATCAATTCCACAAATTTACATTCATCCACCCAATAACATCCAATTTCAGACCTCACAGTCCAAAATACTCACTGTTAGAAAAATCTGTACTGGATTTAGTATACATGTAATGGAAGCAAGAATGCACAACATAAAATTAAATTCAGTATACTAGTTGACAGTAAATTTAGTATATGCATATAATGAATTTGGTATGCACGTACATAAAATATAGTTTATGCGTATATTAAATTCAGTATGCATTTATACAAAAAGTATACGCATATACTTAATTCAGTATACGCGTTCCGTTTCGCGTGGGTTCCGTCTTCATCATATGTAAACATGATCAGATGAAAAATTAAATTAAAGAACAAAGTTTTAATTTTCAAATAATCATATGGTTAAGGATTAATTTTTTACCAGAAATGGCAAATTTTTCAACAAAGAGTTGAATCTTCAACTAAGGGTGAAATTTTTTACCCGAAAATGAAACAGTTAAATTTTCAGTTAAAAACATTAATTTTCAAAATAAAAAAAAATTTTTTAATGAAAGATAAATTTTCAACCAAGAAGATTAATTTTCTATAAAAAATGGCGAAATTTTCAAAAAAATGCCTCAATTTTCAACCAAATAGATGACTTTTTGAGTAAAGAAGAATCAATTTTAACCAAAAATGGAATAGTGAAATTTTCCGTTCAAAAAATTAATTTTTAATAAAAAATATACATTTTCAACCATGATGATAATTTTCTACCAAAAATGGCGAATTTTTAGGAAAATATTTTAATTTTCACCCAAATAGTTGAATTTTTAACTAAAGAAGAAACCTTTTTAACCAAAAAGATAAATTTCCAATCAAGAAGATTAATTTTCTACTAAAGAAGAAAACTTTTTACCCTGAAATGAAATAGTTAAATTTTCGCAGTTGAACAAATTAATTTTCAACAAAAAAGATAAATTTTTAACTAAGAAGATTAATTTTCTACCAAAAATGGCGAATTTACAACGAAATACATCAATTTTCAACCAAATAGTTGAATTTTTAACTAAAGAA
Organism: Andricus grossulariae; assembly: GCA_011634705.1. Lineage (NCBI taxonomy): Eukaryota > Metazoa > Arthropoda > Insecta > Hymenoptera > Cynipidae > Andricus > Andricus grossulariae. The sequence continues at coordinate 181,067,866 of JAABKJ010007545.1, forward strand.
GAATTCTTTTGACCAAAAATGGAATAGTGAAATTTTCAGTTCGAAAAATTAATTTTTAATAAAAAAGATAAATTTTCAACCATGATGATGAATTTTCTACCAAAAATGGCGAATTTTCAACAAAATACATCGATTTTCAACCAAATAGTTGAATTTTGAACTAAAGAAGAATCCTTTTGAACTGAAAATGGAATAGTGAAATTTTCAGTTAAAAAAATTAATTTTTAATCAAAAAGATGAATTTTCAACCATGATGATTAATTTTCTACAGCAAAAGACGAAGTCTGAACAAAATAAATAAATTTTCAACCAAATAGTTAAAGTTTTAACTGAAGAAGAATCGCTTTTACCCAAAAATGGAATAGTTAAATTTTTGCAATTAAAAAAATTAATTTTCAACTAAAAAGATCAATTTTCAACCAAGAAAATTAATTTAAAAAAAAAAAATGGCAAATTTTCAACGAAATAAATCAATTTTTAACCAAAGAGTTGAATTTTCTACTAAAGAAGAAAACCTTTTACCCAAAAAGGAATAGTGAAATTTTCAGTTGAAAAAATTATTTTTAATAAAAAAGATAATTTTTCAACCATGATGATTAATTTTCTACCAAAAACAACGATTTTTTTAACAAAATATGTGAATTTTTACTTAAATAGTTCAATTTTCAACTAAAGAAGAAACCTTTTTAACCAAAAAGATAAATTTACAACCAAGAAGATTAATTTTTTACCGCAAAAGACTAATTCTTAACAAAATAAATCAATTTTCAACCAATTAGTTGAATTTTATACTAAAGAAGAAAACTTTTTACATGAAAATGGAATAGTTAAATTTTCAGTTAAAAAAATTTAATTTTCAACTAAAAAAATAAATTAAAAAAAAATGAGAGATACATTTTCTAACAAAATGATTAATTTTCTACCAAAAATGGCAAATTTTCAACAAAGATATCAATTTTCCACCAAATAGTTGCAGTTTTACTAAATAAGAATCCTTTTTAACCAAAAATGAAATAATGTAATTTTCAGTTGAAAAAATGAATTTTTAATGAAAAAGGTAAATTTTCAACCATGTTGATTGATTTCCTACCAAAAATTGCGAATTTTTCAGAAAATATTTGAATTTTCAACCAAATAGTTGCATTTTTAACTGAAGAAGAAACTTTTCTAACCAAAAATATTAATTTTTTACCGCAAAAGACGAATTCTTAACAAAATAAATCAATTTTCAACCAAATTGTTGAATTTTCAACTAAAGAAGAAAACTTTTTACCCAAAAATTAAATAGTTAAAAAATGGCGAATTTTCAACAATTTACATCAATTTTCAATCAACTGGTTGAATTTTTAACTAAAGAAGAATCCTTTTTAACCAAAAATGGAATAGTTAAATTTTCACTTTAAAAAATTAATTTTCAACAAAAAAGATAAATTTTCAACCAAGAAGATTAATTTTTTACCAGAACTGGCAAATTGTCAACAAAATACATCAATTTTCAAATAAATAGTTAAATTTTCTACTAAAGAATCTTTTTTATCCAAAAGTGGACAAGTGAAATTTTTAGTTGAAAAATTAATTTTCAACAAAAAAGATCAATTTTAAACCAAGAAGATTATTTTTCTACCGAAAAAGACGAATTTTCAACAAAATAATAAATTTTCAACGAAGTGGTTCAATTTTTTACTAAAGAAGATACATTTTCAACCAAATAGTTGAAGTGTCAACGAAAACAGATCAATTTTCTACCAAAAATTGAAAATTTGAATTTTTGTTGAAAATTAGTTAAATTTTCAGTTACTAAATTAATTGTCATTTGAAAAAAATATATATATATTTTCACCAAAAAAAGAATTAATTGTATTTTCAATGTGGAAAATTAAGTGTTTACCCAAAAGAAAAACGAATTTTCAACTAACTAGTTTTTCTACTAAAATTAAGCATCTTCAATAAAAAATGAATTTTTAACGAAATAGATGTACTTTCAACCCCGCAATTAAATTTTCGAAAAAAAAAAATTCAGACAAGACTAATTTTCTAACAAAACAATATATATTTTCAACCCAATAGTTAACTTTCCAACTGAAATAAAAAAAAATTTAACCAGAAATGAATTAATTATATTTTCAATTTAAAAAATAAATTTTTTAACGAAAAAAGAAGATTTTTCAACAAAATAGGTAAATTTCCAATCAAAAAGATGAATTTTTCAATTCAAAAATAAATAAATTTTCAACCAAAAATGAATTATTTATATTTTTAATTTAAAAAATAAAGCTTTTACCAAAAAATTACGATTTTTGATCAAAATAGTTAAATTTCCAATTAAAAAGATGAATTTTCAACTAAAAACAATAAATTTTAAACCAAAAGCGAATTAATGATATTTTTAATTTAAAAAAATAAGTTTTCACCAAAAAAAGAGGATTTTTCAACAAAATAGTTGAATTTCCAATCAAAAAGATAAATTTTCAACTATAAACAAAATTTCAACCAAAAATGAATTAATTACATTTTCAATTAAAAAAATTAAATTTTACCAAAAAAGACGATTTTTCAAAAAAATAATTGAATTTCCAATCAAAAAGATGAATTTTTAACTAAAATGAAGAATATTTACAACAACAAAAAATACTCTTTAGCATAATTGTTTAATTTTCCACAAAGCAGATTAATTTTCAACAAAATAGTTTAATCTTTATTGGTTAATTCTTAAACAAATTGAATTTATTTACTACCAAATAGTTGAACCTTCAACCAAAAACATGAATTTTCAACTAAAAAAGATAAATTTTCAATCAAAAACAGCATTGTCGACATTTCAGTAAAAAAAATTAATTTTCAATAAAAAAAAACGAATTTTAAAAAACATAGTCAAATTTTCAACCAAAACGATGAATTTTTAACTAAAATGATGCAAACAAACCACATAAATTTTCAACGTTTTTTTTCAAATTTTCAACAAAAAAAAGTTAATTGTCAACCGGTTAATTAAATTTTCTACCAAAGAACTTGAACTTTTAACCAAATATGTAATAGAATTTTTAACCAAAAACATGAAAGCGTCAGCCAAGTAGTTAAATTGTTAATTAAAAAAAATACATTTCTAACCCAATAGTTACATTTATAATTAAATTTTTTTTACCAAAAATGGAATAATTATATTTTCAATTTAAAAAATTAAGTTTTTACCGAAAAATGGGAATTTTTAACAAAATAGGTAAATTTTCAATCAAGAAGATTATTTTTCAGCCAAATAATACAAATTTTGAGCAAAATATAGGAATTTTCAACATAATAGTTAAATTATCAATTAAAAACATTAAGTTACATTCAGAAATAGAATAATGAAAATTTCAGTTCAAGAAAATAATTTTCAACAAAAAAAAAGTACGAATATTCAACCAAAAGGATATTTTACAAGCAAGAATTTGATGAAAATTCATGTATTTAATTAAAAATGTATCTTTTTTGGTTAAAAATTAAACAATTTGGTGAAAAGATATTCTACTTTGTAAAAAATTTAATTGTATTATCAAAAATTAGTTTTTTTAGAGAGTAATTAATTTTTTAAGTGGAAATTTGCAATAAATGTATCTTTGTTAGTTTAATTATTCTACTTTTGAGTGTAAATTAATGTTTTTTAACTAATAATTTAACTATTATGTTAAAAATTTGTCTTATTTGGTAAAAAATTAATCTTCTTGGTCAAAAATTGAACTATTTTGTTAAAAATCCCTTTTTTTTGTAAAAACTTAATTTTTTAAATTTAAAATACAATTATTCAATTTTTGTTTGTTTTTTCAATTTAACTATTGGGTTAGAAATTTATCTCTTTTAATTAAAAATGTAACTACTTGATTAAAGCATTCATATTTTTGCTTGAAAATTCTAACATTTGGTTAAAAGTTCAAGTACTTTGGTAGAAAATTTAATTTCTTGGTTGACAATTAACTTTTTTTGTTGAAAATTTATGTGGTTTGTTGAAAATTCATTTTTTTTTAAAATTCAACAACTTGGTTGAATTTTAAACTTTATCACTTTGAATGTTTGACTTTGTTAAAAATTTAATTTTTGGTTGGAGATGCAACATTTTAGTTAAAAATTCATCTTTTTGGTTGAAAATTTGTCTAAGCTTTTGAAAATTCGTTTTTTTTTTTATTGAAAATTAATTTCTTTACTGAAAATTTGACTATTCCGTTTTTGATTGAAAATGTATCTTTTTTAGTTGAAAAATCATGTTTGTGTTTTAAGGATGAAATTAATCTGCTTTGTGGAAAATTAAACAAATTTGGCTAGAAAGTCTTTTTTTTAGGTAAAAATTTTTCATTTTAGTTGAAAATTCACCTTTTTTATTGGAAAATTAACTATCTTGTTGAAAAATCGTATTTTTTTGTAAAAGCTTAATTTTTTAAATTGCAAATATAATTAATTCATTTTTGGTTGAAATTGTTTTTGTTTAATTGAAAATTTATCTTTTTAATTGAAAATTTAACTATTTTGTTGAAAAATCATCTTTTTTGGTATAAGTTTATTTTTTAAATTGAAACCATAAATAATTCATTTTTGGTTGATTTTTTTTTGTTACTTGAATATTCATCTTTTTTTATAGGAAATTAAGCTATTTTGTTGAAAATTTTGTTTTATGGCTGAATTAAGTGCTTTTGATCGAAATTTTTTGTTGAGAATTCATCTCTTTTGTTGAAAATTAATCTGCTTTATGGAAAATTGAAAAATTTTGTTAAAAAGTCGTTTTTTGGGAAAAGGATCTTAATTTTAGTTGAAATTTTCATCTTTTTGATTGGAAATTTAACTATTTTGTTCATAAATCGTTTTTTTTTTGTGAAAAATAAATTGTTTAAATTGAAAATATATTTAATTCATTTTTGGTTCCAAATGTATTTTTTTCTTTAGTTGAAAAGTTAACCATTGGGTTAAAAATACATATCGTTTCGTAAGAAAATTATTCTTTTTGGTTAAAATTTTATTTTTTGAAAATTCAAGTACTGGGTTGAAAGTACAACTACATTGTTAAAAATTAATCTTTTTGGCTGAAAATTTGACTATTTTGTTGAAAAATCGTATTTTTTGGTAAGAACTTAATTTTTTTATGTTGAAAATATAATCAATTCATTTCTGGTTGAAATTTTTTTTTTATTTAAAAATCAACTATTGGGTTAAAAATATATTTTAACTAAAATTAAGCTTCTTCCAATGCTTAATTGTAGTTAAAATTATTTCTTGGCTAAAAATGAAACTATTTTGTTGAAAAATCTTATTTTCTGGAAAAAACTTAATTTTTTTAATTGAAAATATAATTAAGTCATTTTTGGTTTAAAATTTATTTATCTTTTTAGTTGAAAAGTTAACTATTGAGTTGAAAATATATCAATTTTGTAAGAAAATTAATTTTGTTTGTTAATTTTTTTTTTGAAAATTCAACTACTGAGTTGAAAGCACAACTGCTTTGTTAAAAATTCATTTTTTGTTGAAGATGCTTCATTTAAGTTGAAAATTCATCTTTTTGATTGGAAATTTAACTCTTTTTTTTAAATCGTATTTTTTGGTAAGAACTTAGTCTTTTAAATTGAAAATATAATTAATTCATTTTTGGTTATTTTTTTTTTTTTTTAGTTGAAAAATTAACTATTGAGTTAAAAATATATATTGTTTTGTAAGAAAATTAATCTAGTTGACTAAAATTTGTTGTTGTTGAAAATTCAACTACTGGGTTGAAAGTACAACTATTTTGTTAAAAATTCATTTTTTTAAAGATGCTTTATTTTAGTCGAAGATTCATCTTCTTAGCTGAAAATTTAACTATGTTGTTGAAAAATCGTATTTTTTGGTAAAAACTTAATTTTTTAATATGAAAATATAATTAATTCATTTTTGGTTGACATTTTTTTTAGCTGAAAAGTTAACTATTGGATTAAAAATATGTATCGTTTTATAAGAAATTTAATCTTGTTGGTTGAAAAAATATTTTTTTTTCAAAATTCAACTACTGGGCTGAAAGTACAACTACTTTGTTCAAAAAATTCATTTGTTATTGAAGATGCTTCATTTTCGTTAAAAATTTATCTTCTTGGTAAAAAATTTAAATATTTAGTTGAAAATTCGTTTTTCTTTTGGATAATCGCTTAATTTTCCAAATTAAAAATATAATGAATCCATTTTTGGTTAACATTTTTTTTCTGTTTGACAATTAATTTCGTAACTGAAAATTTAACAATTTAATTTCAGGTATAAAATTGATCTTTTTAGTGGATAATTCAACTACTGAGTTGAAAATTTATCTTCTGCAGTTAAAAATTTATCTACTCCGTTGAAAATTCATATATTTTGTTAAAAATTCATTTTTACGGTAGAAGATTATTTTTTCTTGTTTCGTTTGATAATTCATGTTTTTGGTTGAAAATTCAACTATTTGTACAAAAATTTATATATTTTGTTGAAAATTGATAAATTTGGTTAAAATAATTCTATCCGGTTTAAAATTCGCGTGAATCTATAATAATTTAGGCGGAGTAATCCACTGTAATTTAATGTAATCCAGAGTAATCCCATGTGAAAAAGAATTATTGGTAAGTACAGATTCCAGTACATTTTTCGCGGAAAAGTATTGTATAGACTATTATTATATATTATATATTATATATTATATTATATTGCTTGTGAAGATTCATATTTTTTGGTTGAAATTCAACTACGTAGTTGAAAGTGGAAATACTTTGCTTGAAAATTCTTTTTTTTTTCTTGGAAATTGAACTATTCCATGCTGGGTTGAAAACTTATCTTCTTCGTTGAAAATTTATCTCCTAGATTAAAAAATTTACCTATTTCGTTGAAAATTCATCTGTTTTAGGTAAAAATTCAACTTTGATTCAAAATTAACTTCTTTGGATGAAAATTGTGCTGCTTTGTTGAAAATGTTATTGTAAATCCATGTATTTTGTTGAAGCTTGATCTTTTTTGGTAAAAACTTAATCTTGTGAGTAGAAAATTCAACTATTTGGTTAAAAATTAATTTTGGTTCTTGAAGTTTATTAGTTTTATTAGCAAGATGTTAGGTCAAAATTTATTTCTTTGACTGAAAATTGAACTATTCCATTTTTTGTGAAATTAATTTTTTAAATCACAAATTTATTGATGCCATTTTTACTTAGGAAATTGTATTTTTTATTTTAAACTTTATTTATTTTGTTGATAATTCGTATTTTTTGGTTTAATTTAAATGTTTTTTATAGAAAATCAAAATACCTTTTGGTGGAAATATCAACCTTTATAAAATTCTGTATTATCGTCTAGGTGTGAGGTTGTCTTTATACCAAAAAGAGAAATTTAAAACGGTCAGGGAAAATACAAAATTTGTCAGCAAGCAGTGAGGGAATTTCGAAATTGAGATTTTGTAGCAACCCGCCTTATCAATTGTTTTGTATTTAGTAAATTGTCTATATTTGAATTTTGCTCAATTCTGAATAGTTCTAATTTCCTATCGTTAAGTTTTGAACGCTCTAATTTCATATGTATTTAAATTTTCATAGCTAGAATTTGAAATTATACCATTTTGAAAGTTTAATTTGGTAATGTTTAATTTTAAACATTTGCAATTGAAATTGGTTAAATTATTGACACACCCAGTGAAAGTTGCCAAGACTCACCATTCGTGCAATATCGGACCATTATCGACCGCTAGTATATTAAATAATAAATTATTGTTAATAATTTGTGTTTAATAACAAATTATTATTGTCTCATATTGGCCATTGTATTTTTACAAGCCTGGGTCCAATTTTGGGCGGATATTGGCAAGCCGAGTTGCAAGAGCAAAATACAGCTCAGCAAAATGAACATATTAATCGATCGATCAGAAATATAATGTGAAGTGTTCTCAAATTGTTGACATTATTTTTCCTAGCACTTTATTGTGGAATATTTCAATGGGTCCAGGTAACTTATTTTAAATTAATATTGTAAAGCTTCTATTTGGATAGATATAAAGTGTTCAGAATGAATCAGGCATAAGTTTTACGATTTTGCACTATTTTTTTTATATGATTAAGCTATTAATGAGCTTATATTTAAAAATTCATTATGACAATGTATCATTGTCAACAATAAAGTGTGTAACATGATTTTTGTTGTATTTTTTATTTAAATAAGTTATAGGTAGGTATCTAAACCTTGAATGTAGGAAATATTTAAAGTTTATGTAATTTTTTAAATTATTATTGAATTACTTATCTTCCATTATATAATATTTGCAGAAAGCTTTGACTCAATATGAAGCATTAAGAACAGAAAAGAATGTTCAATTTTTTAAAATGTGCATACAATAGAAGTAATTTCAAAAGAACTTGAGTGTATAATCTGCATTGAACTTAAGATAATTATTACAAATTTACACTGACATATCAATTTATATATGCATACGTGTGTGTGACGTGTGCTATCTTCGGAAAACCCGCATCTAGGAACCTGCATTGTGTGCTAAATTATTTCAAATGTCTCTTATATGCATAAAATCACGTGATATTGAGCATTTTCATGCTCGGATTCAGTGCAATGTCATTTGAAGTATTTTCCGAGCAAGCCCCTTTTATTTTTTCCTAACTCATGCACACTGTTGGAAAAATCTGTATTAAATTTAATACAAATGTATATGAAGTCATTTGCATACACGGTAGTTGAAATTTAATATACAATAAAGTATGAATAACTGTACACTTTATATTAAATATAACATACAGGCAGGTATAGCAGCGTGCTTGAAAACTCAAAGTGCTTTTATTTCTTTCAATCTAATCAAATGTTCGCAATTGAAGTAATAATCTAAAATTCGTCACTTGAATTGTTTTTTATGATCAAAGTGCAACGCATATGTGGAACTCTTTTCAAAATTTGCCCTGAATGGTAGAAATTTAATGTGAGTACAGTTGCTTGTAGGTTAGGTCTGTCATTTATTTACGTAATTGAACTTTCGACTTTTAATCCAATTTTATTTTTAATTAATTGTAAAAAGGTATCATGTTTTATTATTAAGAAACGAAAATTACTGCTAATCTTATTTTAATTCTATTTAAAATGGAATTATCTGAGCGATTATCATGAACGCATATGAAAATTAATAAACACGGACACAAATAGCGATTTGATATGTTTGAGATATTAATTTTAATATTCATTGGTATTTTTCATATAATACGATTTTTAACAGTGTACGTATTTTATCCATAACAATATGCAGCAATATGAAACTTTTTAAGAATAATTGTGAAAGATTACAAAAAAAAGTTTTTCAAGATTTCTAGGGAAAGTTAAGATTATTTTTTATTTTGAAAAATTAATTTTATGAAAATATTTCGAAAGATTTCAAAAGATTCCCAAAATTGTCAACACAGAATCTGAAAGATTTGAAGGAAATTTTTTTAATAATGTAGAATTTTGGTAATATTTGAGAAATATTCAAATCCGTTTAAAAAAAAAGTAATTTTACAGTATAAATGCATTGAATTAAAATTTTGTAATTTAGAGCGTGTTAACAGCTTTCATTTTTCACGTTTTAAGTATTGGGCTTTTGAATGAAAATTTTTTTTTCAATTTGAAAAGTTTATAGTTACAGAGATTTTAAATTTTATTTACCGTTCAAAAGATACCATGGAAATAAGTATGATCAGATTGTTTTTAAATAATAAAAATATAATATAGGACATTTAGATGTTCAGAACAAATTTAAAAATATTTTATAAATTAAATTAAAATCTCACAGATTTTCTTCACATTTTTAGAAACCTTTTGAAATCTGTTGACATTTTCTTTAAAAACTAATTCTTTCAATTAATCTTTTCAAATCAAAGATTATTTTTAAGTCTTTTCAAAACTTCTGCACCTTCTAAATATCTTTTAAAATGATTCGGCTCTTTTTTTAATTCTGCAAAATGTTTTCAAATTGCCTTAAAATCTTCCGGATGCGTTTTTGACAATTTTGGAAATCTTTCAAAACGTTAAAAATTTTTTTTTAATATTCTCTGAGAATTAATTTTAAAAAATAAAAAGAATTTGAAATTCTGCTGGCAATCAAAAAATTTTTTTATTCTCTTAATACTATAGAAGTACCGAGCGGGGTCAATTCAGAAATCATTCAAAAATCATCAGAAAATGCCGGTACTTCTACTGTTAAAAGCTTTCAAAATTCTGAAGATTTGCCTTATTTTCCAATCTTTTCAAAACTTCTAAATATCTGTTGAAACAATTCGTTTTCCTAACATTTTTCTAAATTCTGGAAAATTAAAAAAATGTTATTAATATTTTCCAGATTCTTTTTCGACATATTGTGGAGTCTTCGAAACTTAAAGTAATTCTTTTAAAATAAAACCTAAATGATTTTACATTTTGCCAGTTATCTTATTGCCATTGCCAGGATTGTTTGGTTACAGCTACCGACGAGGTAGCAAAATGTTAAGGACATAATTATTTCCCAATTTTAATAGGTCATTTACACTTACACTTTTTCTTTTATTAATACTGCTTAGAAATTTTCAGAAATCAATTTTATTTTTTAAATGACTTTTAGTCTAAAATATTATAATTTTAAATCTCTCAATTATAAATTATTCAGATTCAAAATGTTATGCTTTTAGAAATCACACTTATTGCACTAATTTTATCAAACTAATTCATTAGCACTAATTACAACAACAACAAAACAATTTCAAAATATCGAAGACTAAAAAAACATTTTTAATTTTCAAATTTAGTGTTCAAACGAAAGAATGGATTTTATTTAGTTTTGACAGATTTCAAATTTCGGTGTTTAATTTCAAACATTTTTATTTTGAAACCAGTTTTATTTGAAAATATTATATTGTTGAACGTAAAAACTGATCAATTTCTAAAATTTCAGGATTATGAAATCTACAACTTTTATTTGTCTACAATATTTTATTTTGAATTTTTCAATTTAAAATGATTAAGATTCAAAATTTTGGGTTTGAGAAATTACACTGATCAGCTTTCTGCCTTTTTAGGAAATTATAAATAAATAATAAATTCAAAATCATCTTGAGAATCGACACCCCTTTTATTGAATATATCTATAGCAATTACGTTTACGCATATCAGAAAAGGATCTTTTTCCATCATTAGATTTTAAATACAAAAGTCTATTAGAAATGGATTAATTATAAAATAATTTCATTGTATATTTGAAGGTCACATTTTCTAGTCAAGTTAAATGAAAAGATTTTTTTTACTTGCTCGAAAGTTGGCCAAATAATGTAACTTTATACGTATATTATCATCAGTACTTGCCACGATAGTGATTTTTCTCCGATAAGAGATCATAATTACTGTAAACCTATCAAAGTTCTACAAAAAATAAGCAGAAGCCAAAGATGAAATGAATACTTACAAATTATGAATTTAATCATTTTTCCCCTTACTTTTCGTTATATTTAAAATATCTTCTAAGTCAATTGACCCGCACCTTGAATTTATTTTTCGTAAGATCATCATAGAGTAATTCAGTAAACAGACAGTAGCTACGGCATAATTAAAAATGTAACAAGTTAATTTTATAAAATAACAATTAGAGGTTTTCAAACATATTGTTGTTTACTTAACTATCTAATTATTTTTTAAATTCGTACTTGAAATCCTTGAAAGCCTCGGACACTCATGACTTTCAAGATACTGTACTATCTCCGGAGATAAATCATCATTTTTATCTTTTAGAATTGGCTTGAAGCGTAATTTTTATAATATAGACTCATATCTCTCATTAGCTTAAAAATAATCCGGTCTAAATATTTCGTCTCTAGAAAACAAGTGCATTTTGTGAAATATAAACCAACTTAATGATCAAATATTTGTATAACTAAAAGAAATATTAGGTTGATTTTTATTGGGATACATGAATTCACTTTTGACCTATATGAACCGCAATTGTTGTTTCATTATTTCTCGTATTTTCTTATTTATAGCAGTTTTACTGAAAAATGTCAAAGTCAGGTAGCCCCGGAAATTTCGAGGTGGGTACCTCCGGACAGATTTTTTCATGCTTGACTTCATTTATTTTCTGTCAAAAATTATCGAATGATAAATAGACTAATGAAATAAATTGAGACGGTAATAACCTACATGTGTATTGATTTTCTTACTTTCGGTGAGTGTTTTTGTTCTGTTTAAGGGTTCTTGTAGTTTTAAAGTAATTTTTTTAATAAAATTATACTTGCTGCTTTCAGAAATGCCTAAATTAAAAAAATAAATCTACGAAAATCTCGGTGTCTGGGGCTACATGACAGCACTTTTTCTCAACCTATTTTAGGCCTGATTTCAATTGCCTTTTTCTTTTACAGCAAGTTTGTTTCTTACACCTAAGTGATCGGTACTACCCGACTCTCCCCTGTTTAAATTTCAACCTTAAAATTTGTAAATAATAAATATCAATTGTGAATTATTAGAATGTTTGCGCTTACCGATATTCTGTACCGATTTTTAAATTAAATCATTTTTCTGTATAATTTACATTATTTTACCAGTAATTATAATTTAAAAAACGTATGTACTACAAGAATAAATGATACATGTTTTTTTTTTATTGCAAAAGTTACGTCTGTCACGTTGTGATTAATGCCCTCTCAAAAAAAAGGGGGTTAAGCAGGGATAATCCAAGGGACCAATGGTCAAGCTCTAATAAATGTTGAGCGCAACGTTATTTTAGAGGAATAACGAAACCAAAACCGCGTCGCCGCCCGTTTAGAAAACTTTCAATTATTCTTTAGATAACTTACGTGAGTTCATTTCAAAGCCGAGAGATACCCCCTTAACTCGAAAATTCAGCACAGAAAATCTTCAGTAGATACAAATTAATAACCAGGGAAATATTTTCATTTGCTCCCGAATGAATAAGGCAAATTTTATGGATCAAAGTAGATATGGCACCAGAATTTATTTTGACACAATTCCTCTCTTGGCAAAGTACAAAAGAAAAACTCCAACTTACTCGGTACAAATTTTGTTCCATTTGCAACTCGTCGCTAGCCCGAAGTCCATTCAGGAAGTACCGGGAGCCAAGCCTCTCATAGCCTCATGGATTATCCGGATTTCCCACCAATCATTTCATAGAGCAGTCTCATACAAAGCCCGACTGGGATTGGCTTGTAGCATGACAATATTTGCCACTCGAGTGTGGTTGGTAGATTCGGACTTCAGCTTGTGATGATTGTCCAGGTTATTTATTAGCAGGTAACTGGACATAGAAGGCCCTAGTCGGCGACCCTAGGAATGGACAATTTCGAACAGTATTCGTTCTTGAATTGATTTGGCTGAACGCAATGTAGCTCTTGTGACTCTACATTTTAATATAGGTAGAATGGGTGACTTCCTTTCTGGATGACAGACGAGAATTTAAGTATAACGTTACACGTCAAAGCGTCATTTAATTTTGCACTCTTAAATTGTGCGGGGAATTACGAAGCCAATGAATGCTTATTCCTTGCACATGCGCACGAAGTTTAAGATGGATGCCGGCTGTTACCGCCATGTTACTAGTCTGGCAGGTAACGGTTGCAAACAATCCTCCCTAGTGAACTACGGCGATTATCCCGTTATCAGCTAGGAAACTGAAATACAAGTAACAATTCCTCTTATAACATGTGATCACTTAGGAACTTTCGACGATTTAGCTGGGCTACGCAACATTTTAGGACTTGAAATATTTTTTACTTTCTAGTACGATTATACTAAAAAACTGAAATGATTTAATTTAGTAAAGTTCAACTAACATCCTTTAGTGCGTTCTTTGGTACCTCGTTTCTGACGTCATTTCCTATTTGAATCAAAGAGCTGTTTTTAAACAAAAAAAAGTTTTTTTCTCAGTGTCACGTTTAACAGATTTTTGCCTGTACCGTTGACTCATATAGCGCGCTTCTCGAAACGATCAAACGCCAAGCTCCCAAGATTTGAACTTGACTAAGAAATAACTTTTTTAAAGGCAGAAAGGGTACCCAAAGTGACATTAGTAATTAGTGCGCACATTTCGATAATAAGATTGTACCCCTCCTTTCACTTGATGTCAGCTCGTTGTTTACAAATATCCCTTGTAATTTAGTTTTACAAAGTTTAGAAAAAAGGGTTGAATATATCCACAATCAATGTAAAATTCCATTCAACGACATTATAAATTGTACGAAATTCCTTTTTGAAAATACTTTATTTTTATTTTTAATAACGATATTTACAAACAAATTAATGGCACCCCAATGGGCTCTCCAATCTCACCTTTGTTTGCTGATGTCGTAATGGATGATTTGGAAGTGACATGTCTAAAAAAATCAAAAGAAATCTATGATTGTGTTCCTCTTCTATATTTCAGATATGTGGATGACACGATTATATGTATTAAAATTAAAGATGTTGATACAGTTATTCAAGCCTTTAACTCTTATAATAAAAATTTACAATTTACCTTTGAATTGGAGCAAAATAAAAGTATTAGTTTTTTGGACATGACGTTAATTAGAAAACATAATCACATTATCACCAATTGTTTCCGAAAACCAATGTCATCTGGCAGACTAATTAACTTTCTTTCACATCATCCTATACAATAGAAAAAAAATATCGTGTACAATCTTGTTGACAGAGCTATATTATTATCTCACAATAATTTTCACTCCAATAATTTGAAAATAATTACAAAATTATTGATCGATAATAATTATCCAATTGCTTTTATTAATAAAAACATAAAAGTCCCCATGAACGAAATTAAATATCACTCCCACAACAAGGTAGTACATAATAATCAGATTCGTTCCAATGTGTATGAACTTAAAGTTTGCCTTCCTTTTTTTAATAATTTTACACAATTATCTAAGATGTTAAATAGTTATAATATTAAATAAGAAAAAATTATTTTATAAAATTAAAAAAAGTTTAAGTTCTGTAATAAAAATTAGGAAAAGATACTTCTAAAAAATGGGATGAAACGAATCTAGTTTATAAATTTTCTTGTAAACAATGTTCTGCATCTTATGTGGGTGAAACAAAAAGATCTTTAAAAACTCGGATCAATGAACATATCAATAGGAAAAAAGCAGAGTTGGTTGTTTATAAACATCAACATAATTTTGGTCATACATTTGATTGGATCAATGTAAAAATTATAGATCGAGAACCCAACTATAAAAAAAGAATGATTCCAGAGATGATCCATATAAACAGCAGTTCAAATAATATTAATAAAAAAGAAGATATTTATGCTCTTAGCAAAATATATTTTCCATTATTATAGAAACTAAATTTGGGTGTTTAACTTTCACTAAGTTATAATTCAATTTGTATTATCCACGAATATGTGTATGAGTGCAGGTATATGATAGCGACACAAGGTCTTGTTTCTTCAGTTGAATTTAGACTGTCATTTCATCCGAACAAAATGGGTCCTTCATATTTAATGTAACTTGAACGCGTTAAAATTTATGTTTGACTAGTGAATGTCAGCGGTAAATTTTTTAATTTGTTTTTACCTTATACTATGTGCCTGTAAAAATATGTGTTATTTATGTGGAATTTCTTTATTTTAATAAATTAGCCTGATGAAGTTGGTGAACCGATGCCAACGAAGCGTCGCACACTTTGACAAACAAATATGAATTTTTAACTCACTTGCCTTCATCCAACGAAATTTCTTCATCAATCTGAAGCTTTGTTTTAATTGCTTTAGAAGTAACCATATCGTGGAAAACTGTAGAGCGACGGCATGTAAAACATACAATAAAAAACACCACAGTCTTTTACATCGAGAAAGTAATGCTTCACAGCCAACTTTAAACGTAAATTTGTGATGTTTACATAATTCCGTATCTTCTGAAGTATTATTATCAACAGCGATTATCCACGTCTTAGATCAGAAGGGTTACCCTCACGTACACAGATCCCTTCTCGATAATGGTTCGCAAGTTTATTTCTTAACTGAAAGAATGGCTGCAAAATTAGGTTTTAGTTTAAATGAAATCGAAATCTCACTCGGTGGCGTAAGTCAAATGAGTTCAAGCATTAGCAAAATAACACGTACCACAATCCAATCCCACCTAAATAACTTTTCCAAGGATCTAACTTTCCTTATTACTCCAGAAATCAATTCCTTTGCGACTAGCGAGCCTATAAATCGCGCTGAGATCAAAATTCCATCTGCAATTGCTTTGCAATGATCAAGTAACTTTAGCTAACAAAGACGCGATATTACAAAAAACTAAATTGGTATGGATATATATGCAAGCGGAGGAAGAAAGGCCCGAATCCAAATTCGAAACTTCAAAATTAGCTACAAAGCAAACGATTAACGTAAATTTCGTATACGTGAACAAAATCGCGATGACGCTTTTTGAAAACGCGAAAACTTATCAGTCTGAAACGCACTATAGCTTAATGCCAACGATGTATCAATATTAAAATTTTCATACGAAGTATATCGGGTTATCTCACTTCAATCGATCTCAAAAAGCACACACGTGTATAATGAAAATCTTTCAGTGGCAAGCATTTTCAAACGAATTGAAAATGCTAGAATCGAAGCAAAACTTTACGGGGAATTCAACGGGACTTGCGCCCTTGAAGGACGTTGAAGGCATCCTTACGGTCGGAGGTCGACTTACTCAATCCGATTTCAGTTACTCGAGAAAACATCCGGTCCTTCTGATTACGCTAAACGCTACTCGCGAATTCTACTGGATTGTCAACGGGAAAAATTCAGTCAAAAATATAATTCGGCATTATGTCACTTGCTGTCGCGCAAAACCACAAACCCCGATCTATATCATGGGAGATCTGCCAAAAAATCGCACAATCTTTATAAGGGCTTTTTTGCAATCCGGAATCGATTTCTGCGGTCCGTTTTACATTAAAGAAAAGAAATTTCAAACTCCAAAGACAATTAATATCTATGTTTGCGTTTTCGTATGTTTCGCAACAAAAGCTGTACACATTGAGATCGTCACCGACCTGACCTCTGAAGATTTTGTAGCTTGTTTAAGTAGATTTTTCTCCAGACGAGGAAAAAGCTCAGATCTGTATTGTGATAACGCTACTAACTTTGTAGGGGCAAAAGACGAACTTGCCAAAATTTCAGAATTCTTAAGATCTCAAAAGGTTAACGCAACAATCTCTCGTGTACTTGCCAACCATAATATCAATTGGCATTTTATACCCCTGCGTTTGCTTCACTTTGGTGGACTCTGGGAAGCTGCTGTTACATCGTTTAAGTATCATCTCGTATGTGTTATCGGCAACCAACTTCTAACCTATGAACAATTGATTACACTCGCAACTGAGATCGGAGCAATCTTAAACTTTCGACCTATGACACCGCTTCCTTCAGATCCTAACGACATAGCAGCCTTATCTCCTGGTCACTTTCTCCTGGGTGCCTCTTTAACAAGTATGCCAGAAAACGATTTGGAGGACCTGCCGTCAGGTCGGCTTTCGTCCTGGCAGCAGGTTCAACAAATGAAGCAACATTTTTGGAAGCGCTGGGGTAAAGAATATCGAAATGAGTTGACTGTGCGAAAAAAGTGGCACCGAAGTGCCACAAATGATATCAATATCGGTCAAACTGTAACACTCCGAGACGATAATCTCCCTGCAATGCAATGAAACCTTGGACGTGTTATCGACACTCATCCAGGTGCAGATGGGGTCGTAAGAGTCGTCACAGTAAAGACTGCATTGGGCGAATACAAGCGCAGTATAAAACGCATTGCTCTACTACCTATTGAAATCTAATCTTACTCCTGCATATCTTATAATAATTGCAAAAAAATGTTATTTTTTGTCATCAACTGCGATGTTTTGCAACCTTACGTATCTACTATGTATATTATTCCTAGCCTTATAAAACCTCTGCATTTATTGTCTAAATCTTATCATGTATGAAGCTATAGTTTAATGAACTATCTTTCATCTTACGAATCATGGTAATAACTTAGCGCATAATCACTACCGTAATCAAATTTTATTGAACCGTTTGTTCAAAGGAGCCAGCATGTTGAGATTTACTTAAGCTAGGATTTACGATTTAAAAACATCTGTCCTGAAACGTGTCTGCATCCATTTTCCTAGGATAAATTTTATCACTCAATCTTCTCACTCTTCACTACCTAAATTTCGAAATTTAGGATCTTTTTAAAATCTCTTTCAAATCTCAGAATATATGTTTTTATCACTTGTAAGCGTTAAGTCTTTTAACTTATTGACCGTTTAGGGTTAAATTTCTGTACCTGAGCGTTAATGGCGTTTGCCGTGCAAACTAGTGACCGTACCGCGTAAAACCTTTTCGGACTTTTCCGTTTTACATCGTGCATCATCAGAACTTGTAACGCCTTCGGGTACTGGGGTTTCACCCCCACCTTCAAAATTTGTTAATCTCCTCCGTTTTTTGAAGTCTGCAACTGACCGACGTCAGTCGAGTTTTAACACCGCAACCGAATACTTAACTACTTGCAGCGTACCTTGCAGTTCTCTCAGCTCCATATCATTATTGTGTCACTTTATGTTTTTATATCAATTACGTGAAAGTTTAAATTAAGTAATCATCACTCATTAAATTAATTTATTTTTTAAACTACCCTTCTCATCGCGTAAAATCTATTAAATCATAATACAAAACAAAATAACTGTGGTACGGCTCTTCGGATAACGAGAATTCCGGGCAAGCAGCATGCCCACAAATACAACTTAACATAATTTTTCATATTATATTAATATTGTATTTAATCTAAATAAATAAAAAATCTTACACGATGAATAATATTTTATTGAATATAATAATTTGGACATCTATATATTGATAAATTGTTATTTTATTAATTAATTTATTATTAATATTAATAATTTTATTAAGGTTAGCTTTTTTAACTTTATTAGAACGAAAATTATTAGGATATATTCAAATTCAAAAAGGCCCAAATGAAGTTAGTTTTGTAGGGATTATACAACCATTTGGAGATGCAATAAAAATATTTTCAGAAGTATTATTTTGAATTAAAAATTAAAATTAAATATCCCAGTTCTTAGAATAATATTAATTATATGATTAATACTACTTAATTATTTTAATGAATATTATCTAAATTCAAATTTATTATTATGTTTTTTGATGTTAGGAGTTTATATAATAATAATAATCAGAAGGTGATCCTCTAATTCTATATATTTAGAACCTATTCGTTCAATTGTTCCATCAAGTTGCAGACATAAACAAATAATCTAACCTCATAAGTGAATTTGAAAACATCAAAATGCACATACGCTATGAATTTTGACAAGAACTGAAGTGACATGAATTTCAAATTTACGTGAACGGGAAATGGAAGTGAAATAAAATTATACTTACATATATTTGTCAAAAATTGATATTAGCTGTCAATTTTGACAAAAAAATCTTTTGCTGATGCCAAGAAGAATTTGGCTCGAAGCTGTCGCCAGCAGGTCCTACCGAAGAGTGAGGAGGATAATTAGTCATCGATAAAGCTTCTTTTGACTGCGGTAAATACCATCTTTCGAGGTTTGAATGAAATATTTTGGTAGTTAGCAGCCAAAGTAGTCGGCACTACGACCCGGTTCGTCATGGGATTCAGTGTCCCGTCAACTTCGCCATTCAGCATCCAAGTCACGAGAAGGAAAAAGCAAGGGTAAATGAACGAGCCGAGACCATGCCGAGAATCGTCGTCTTTTTCGTTGACGTTCCCGAGGTGTTAAGTCGTTCCGAGTTAGTTCCTTTGAAATCTCGAGTTTTTTTTGAAAATCGCTATATTAGATGAGGAGAAACGACGTTGGTCTGCAGTGGAGGGTCGCCGTATCATCTTGATCTGGATATCCGTCATTGCAGAGGATACAGAATTTTGCTGAGAAGCAAAGTCAAAAGTCTTAGTCGACACGTGGCCATTTCATCAGTTATTGAATTTTGTTGTAGTGATTTTGGTTTCAGTGAGGTTATGGGTTTTGAAGAAAATTAATGGCACGTGGCGGAATATAGGATGGGATGGGGGTTTTATTATGGTTTTTCATGGAGGCCGCTACATGGATGGATTTGTAATTAATATATAAGGAGTGCGCAGTAGTTTTATATACTAGCTATGGCTGCGAATATTTTTTACGAGGTTTAGTATTACTGTATATACGTCTAAGACTTTTGAAACATATTTCCTTAAAAAAAAAGGTTCCTTCCATGTGCTATTTCATTTAGGAGCAATTAGTAGGTTTCCATAACGGTATTCATATAAGAACCCATGTGGAAACCCGCAAATATTTCCCAGCCTACCTCAGATTGTAATTTGTGACAGGAATTCAAAAAACGATTCCATATGGGTTCCCACATAGATTCCCATGTAGCTTGCTATGTAGGCTTTTTAAAAAGGGTTGTTAACCGCTTATTCGACATAAGTCTCATTTTGTAAATTGTCAGACCCCGATGTATTATACCTGTGATTACCCAGGACTCCTGAGTTTTGATCATGCCCCTTAGTTTATGACCCCCAATTTATTAGTTTTGAGATCTTACCCCTGAGTTTCGACCGTGCCCGATAAATTTTGAATATGCCCTAATTCTCGATCATCCCCTTCTGAATTTAATCATACTCCTAAGTTTTTGACCACATTCGATAATTATGACGATATTGCCTCTGAGCTTCGACCATACCCTGTGTTGAACCTATAACATTGCGATACCCCAGAATTATCCGATATGAGCCTAGAATAGTAAAGTTAGGCCAGTTAGGGTGATAATTTAGTTTTGGACAATTTCGTGCAGTATCCCACGGAAAGAGCC
The DNA here is from genome assembly GCA_011634705.1 of Andricus grossulariae. Lineage (NCBI taxonomy): Eukaryota > Metazoa > Arthropoda > Insecta > Hymenoptera > Cynipidae > Andricus > Andricus grossulariae. Next base: position 181,088,693 of record JAABKJ010007545.1, read on the forward strand.
TAATCTCATGTAGATTAGTGAGGTTAGGAATGATAGAATTTATGTTCTCGAGAGGTGAAGATAGAGATATTCTAATTTAGGTTTAATTAATTGTTAACATGCTGATGACAAGAGGTCACATGATTAGTTGTAGAATCGTTTAATTGATTATTAAAAATGTTAGGTAAATGCTACCAGGAAATTGATCTCCACTGATAAATCACCAAACTGAATGAATCCATTGTTTATTATCTTAATGATTTCTGAAATTTATAATTTATCTAATTAAGGGATCTTTTCTTACGTTGCCGAACACCGTCTTTACCATTATCCAGAATTCCGAGACTGAGCTAGTGAAATTGTTCGGTATGCTGCGCCTTCCTCTGATTTGAATTTAAGCTTGAGATGAAGTTTGTAGTTAAGTTTCGAGCGTTTTGTGGTTATTGAGTTTCGAAGTTATGTTCATTTTTGTAGTAGCTAGGAAAAGCTTGGCCCTTAGATTTGATAAAGTTGAAGGGTTTTAAGGTTTGAGATTCAAGAGGCGCAGTACTGAATGTTAGTTATCATTGTATTAAATAGTAATAACAATAACAATACAGTTTTTAACTCGTCAAAGGTTAGTTTCAAATTCCTATATAAAAAGTATCAAAAACTATATACATAATACGAAAGTAATTAACGAAAACCTTTATTGTTACTTTTTTTTGCAACATTTGCATGAAAATGGCGATTTTCTATGTCTGTAATTTGTCCGTGAAGTATCAGATTTCTCTACTGCGAGATTAGCGTGCGGAAATATGGTATTTCTGCACAGTTTTTCAGCACCGAAATATTTCCGTACATTTTCACCAATGGGAATAGTAACATTTAACAGTGTTGCTTTCAATATTGACACGGCAAATGTAATGCCATCACGCCACGTAGCTGAAAAACACGGCTGGCATGGAGTCATGACATGTAGTCCAGCTCTTATCCGATATTGTTGAATCAAGCATTTAAACGAAATAGGAAAAAACTTATCTCTAGCCATTGTGTTTTGACATACAAAGGGAATTACATTTAAGTAATTCCCATTTTATTCGTTCCTAGAATTTGAGTCTTCTGCATTTTGGTGATGCGGAGACCGCGGGACCGAGAGTGTGAGGCGGTGTTCAGTTAAGCGTGATAAACAGCATGAGGACAGTACTTTCAGCGTGTTAGTTGCGTGGCTATTAGCATGCGTCCAAATCCAAAAGAAATAATTCACGCGGCCCTGAATGTTTACGTTCGGAGCGAGTGAACCTTGTATTCGATTGAAGTGAAGGCTATTTAGGACCAGACCCGTGACCGCACTGAAATGGGATTCCCAGTGTAGTATGAAGATGCATTATTTCACTTCGACTGTAATTCGACATAGGTAACAATGCGAGTTTACTAGCCGGGTCGTAATTTTAAAGTCGACTGCAGTTTAATAGTATATTGTGTACATACACGGAGAAAATTTGCTCATCAAAATTTACCCAATTAGTTCGGTAAATGGAGGACATTATTGCATTTAGATAAAATTGACATTTATTTTAGGATTTAGTACAAAACAGAACTATGAATAATAAAAAAGAGTTATGTAAAATCTCAAGTCCAAAAGTGAAAATTCTGATATGTAATAATTAATATAAGGGTTGTATTATTTCCATACCAGTATATTATAAAATAACGCAAAGTATTGGAAATTTTTATTAAATGTATGATATAAAGTTTACTTTTGTGTTATATTAACGATTCAATTGAAAGAAAGTATCGATTGCAGAATTTTTAAAGAGATTTTCACTTTTATTAGGAGAGGAATTACACAACAGTAAGGTCAAATGAGAATCACTAGGGACGTCAGCACTCTCAGGGCTGAAGTTTAACGTCAAGTCCCCCTAGAAACTTTAACATTTTTAAGTTTCTGTTAATATTGTAGGATTTCAGAAAATATTCAAATATGTAGACTATCCTTTCCTCTCAGTAGATAATACTTATTAAGTTACTAAATAAAAGTAGAATGTCTGAAAATTGACGTGTAAAGATGCGGGTGATGAAAAAACATCGGACGGCACTGGAAACATAACTTCGAACTTCGAGGCGGGAGATCCCCGATGCGATATTTGATCATGCCCCCGATCATCAAGTGTATGTTGTCTGGTGCTGGTTTTCCCGGGTATTTACGAGTTAGCTATTATTATGTAAGATTATTACGATCAAAAAGTCACTTTTTTCAAAGCGTTCTTCAGTCATCTAAGTGTACGTTATTTGTAAATCATCCGCCAACATTTAGTAAGTACCCTCTGCATATTTCTGTGGTAAGGAAATCTTTCGTTTGAGTGAATTTGAGGTTATGTTAGATTTTTTTGTTTCAATTAAAAAGTTTGCAAATATGCACGTGTTAGAACGCTAAATTTACACCTATTAATTCAGAGGAAAAATTACAGGCCACTTCGAGGATTTATGTTTTTCTTCTATTTCTCTTTAAAATTTTGAAATACATGTGAACATTTTATTTGTGTAATTTTTTAGAATTGTTTCGTGCATGATAGTAATTGATGTTTCAGTTTTTCCCGAAGCGGATAAGTTTTTTGTAGGTGAGGTCAGCCGGCGTAAAACAAATGTTAAAAATCAGTCATGAATAATATTATTTTTAATTGTAACATAAATTTATATTGAAATCGATGTTTCTTACAGTCGACTTCGAAAACGCCGACTGAAACGCTCGAATATACGAATTTACATTCTGAATTCATTCCTCCTGTAAATTCGCAGCCTGCTCCGTAACAATTGCTAACTAATTGCTACCTGAATAATTGAATCTCTCATAAAACAGAAAATGTTTCTAACTAAATAAGTGAATTCTCAACTCAAGAAGATCAATTTTCTAGCAAAAAATGAAGTAGCTACATTTTTCGTTGAAAAAATTATTTTTCACAAAAAAAACAACATATTTTCGACAACATTTGCTCAATTTTTAACAAGAGAAATCAGCTTTTAACGAAAATAATGCATCTTCGAACAAAAACAAAAAAAAAAAAGATTTCACCAATTACCCACTAAAAAAAGTTGAATAGATATAACGCGAAATGAATTCTGCAAGGTGCAGGGCGATGAACGCGGTGGGTTACCAACTGTCGTCAATGAAGTTACCAGTTACCCACCGCGCCAATCGCCCTACACCTTGCAGAATTGAGTCCACAAATGATGTGTCTTGCCGAATTGGAGTCAAAGTTTGGTTAATATCACTCTGTTCAGTTAAATATTTAATATCGCTCGCTCAAACCGTAAAAATGTATTTGAGCAACTTTATTTTTCATAATTATACTCATTGCTACCCTGAAAAACTTATAATTTCCCTTCATTTCATCAAATAAACTCGGCTGAATAGAGGCTAATGCACTGTAGAATTGAATTTGAAGGTCCAATTCGATAATGGTAGCAAATCGAATACACCAAACCTAACCTGCATTCGTTTTCGCGTTATATCTATTCAACTTTTTTTACTGGGTAGGTGAATTTTCAACCAAAAAAAATTAATTTTCTATCAAAAAAGTGAAAATTACAACTAAAGCCATACATTTTAAACAAAGAACAGAATAGTTTAATTTTCAGTTAGAGAAGTAAGTTTTTAAACAAATAAAATAAGTTTTCAACCAAACGAATGAATTTTCAACCGAAAAGATGTAATGGCTATAAAAAAAAAATTCGACGAAAAATGGAATATATTCAAATTTTTAGTTAAAAAAATTAATTCTCAAATTTTTATTGAAAAAAACAAAATTCTGATTTAAAAAATAATTTTCAACAATAGAAATGAAAAATTCAACCAAAAAGATTAATTTTCTACCACAAAAGAATAATTTTCAAGAAAATCCATGAATTCTCCATCAACATTTTTTATTCTTAATGGAATTTTCAACCCAATAGTTGCATCTTCAACCATAAAGGTTGATTTTCTATTGAAAAAAACATAAGTTTTCAACTACATGGATGAATTTTCAACTAAACCCCATAAATTTTTTACCAAGTATAGAATAGTTTAATTTTTAGTTAGAGAAAGAAGTTTTGAAGCAAATGAAATGAATTTTCAGCTAAACAAATGTATTTTTTACAAAAAAGATTAAATTTGTATGAAGAAGAATCTTGATAAGAAATTGAGTTAAATTTTTAGTTTAAAAAATTAATTTTGAACAAGAAAAAACTATTTGTTAACCACAGAAATTAAATGAAATACATGAATTTCAACTGAAAAGGTTAATTTTCTACCAAAAAAAGACAAACTTTCAACAAAATAGATAAATTTATAACTAAAAGTCATAAATTTTTAACAAAAAATAGATTAGATGAATTTTCAGTTAGAGAAATAAGTTTCTAAGCAAATAACTTACATTTTCGTAGAACTAATCAACTTTTCAAGGAAACAAATGAATTCTCTACCGAAAAGATTAAATGTCTATAAAAAAATTTCAAAACAAAATTTAGTTGACCTTTTAGTTAAAAAAAATTATTTCCAATAAAAAAACTTATTTTCCACTAAAAGAAAGAATTGTAAATAAGTTGAAGAAATGTTAATTCATATTGAATTCCCTGAAATTTTCTCGCTATTATAAGGAAACTTCTGTAAATAATGTACAACCTTCTCAAGTAATACAAGATTTTCTGTGAAATCTATAACAAAATGTTGGAAAATGAACCGAGTTTTTTTTCTAAAGAAAGGGTAATTAGTGCGCGCATAGCACGAACAATGTTCTAGTATTTTTAAATAGCAGGCCATGCAAAAGTTTGAAAGATTGAAAATTAAATAATTTAAAGTTTTAAGGTTAAAAAATTTTTAATAAGAAATTATCCAATGTTTTTATCTACTTCCTACAAATTTATAAGCCCGCTTATTAATAAATTTTACAATAACAAATTTCGATGAAACGGGGACCAGATATTTTTTTGTACGGCACTGACGTACTAGTACTTTTACTTTATAGCCGAGATTTTTTTTCTCGATATTCCAATTGTTAGGTTAGCCGTGAGATTTAGTTGTTAGCGATAGAACGCGTTAAACGTAGCACGGGTGGTTCGAAACCCGTCACAGCGTTTTCGGTCTGAAATTTGAGGTTAGGTTGACGCAGCCATAATCTTATACGAGCGACTGCGCATGCGCATGCGCATATTACGATTATGAGCCCATAATACTTCTAGGAGTATTATGGATTTATTATTGTACTACGCGCACACGCTGATAAAACGTGTAAATCATGACAGGGTTGCATTAAACTTTTTTTGCAGAATGAAGTTTTATGTTCACCATTCTTTAACAGCTTAGTATAAAATGTTATTGATTGCAATCTGTAAAATTTCGTTAATTATTAATTTTTTATTGATGGTATTGAATATTTACATTTGATTTGGCCACCGCAGACTATAATATCGGGTGAACTTCATTTATGTTAATTAAGGTGTCAAACGATTACAGCTCGATGTGTTGAGAAGGAAATTTTTTTAAAACTGCTTGATATAAGTTATAAAATGCATAAAAACTGACACTCAAAATTACAACAAGTGCACAGCCGAATATCCAGGAAAGGAAATTGCCATCAATAATGGTAGAAGTCTCTCTTCGCTTTCTAGCGCTAAGTTCTCCTAATGTAGATCCCTTGCGCTCTTCCATTAATTTTTTCATTTTTGACAGTTTTTCTCGTAACTCATCCACTGATTCTGCTACTTGCTCCATTTCTCTCCTTGAGGTATACTTCCTAAAAATAAAATAATATTTTCATAAACATACAAAATCGTGTGTCATATCGTATTCGGCTGTGTGCTACCAGAAACCAGTTCAAAATTCCCATATAGGAACATCTAAGGATCGTGTATAGTTGATCTTGACGTATCCTGTACAGAAATTACGCAAAGGAACTAAACATGATCCTGCAAAGGAACTTGAACCAACAAGGCAGAAAAGTAGGGTATTGGGGTCCTAAAAAAGTATAATTAATTTGGAATCTGTCAACATGTAGCTTAGTTACCCGCGCCCGAAAAAAAGGTTTTAAAAATTTCTTACTTGGAGAGTTTTTAAATTTTATTGAGCTTCAATATTATTTACATACCGGGAAGTCAAAAAAGTCTTCTCAATTTTTTTTCGGATTTCAATCTATCATTTTCTGAGAGATAATTCCTATTTAATTTACAATTGTTTTGGAAAATTTCTCTTAACACGTTTGCAAATAGGAGGAGAATTTTTTGAGGTACATGAAAAACTTTTAGTGACAAAATTGCATTAGAAAAGAAATCCCCAAACCCAAAAATCGCAATTGGCAATAGAGCGAATTTTTAAAATTTTCATACTGGTTTTTTATGAACTTATCTTCATAACTTATAGATTATACATTTTTGTGAGCATGTGTAGATTTTTCAAACATAGAAATACACTAGAAAAAAAGTCAATAAGACCCAGGAATCGAAATTGGAATGACAGAAAATTTTCTTATTTCAGAATTTTGTATCTAACAGTATTTTTTTTTTTTTTTGTTTATAAGCTTAACATTTTTCGAGATTGTGTGGAATTGGTAAGCCTAGAAATATACTAAAAAAAATAGACGAGACGCAAAAATGAAAATGGGAAACGTTCAGGTTGTTTCTTTTTTAAAAAAATTTTTCTAAGGTATTTCTAGGCTTAAGAATTCCACACAAACTCGAAAAATGTTAAGCTTATGAATAAAAAAAATTAATTCTGTTAGATACAAAATTCCGAAATAAGAAAATTTGCTGTCATTCCAATTTCGATTCCCGGGTCTTGTAGATTTTTTTCTAGTGTATTTCTATGTTTGAAAACCCCACACAGGCTCAGAAAAATGTTTAAACTTCAAGTTATAAAGATAAGTTCATAAAATACCAAAATAAAAAATTTAAAAATTCGCTGTAATGCCAATTTCGATTGCTGAGTTTTGTGGAATTCTTTTCTAGTGTATTTCTATGTTTAAAAAAACCCACACAAGCCAACAAAAACGTTTAAACTACATGTTATGAAGATAAATTCATAAAATGCCGAAATCAAAATTTTGCAAATTCGTTGTATTGCCAATTTTAATTCCTGGGTCTTGGCGATTTTTTGTTTAATGAATTTTTGTCACTCAAAAGTTTCGATATACCTCGAATAATGCTCCTCTTATTTGCAAACGTGTTAACCAAAACTTTCCGAAAAAAATGTTGAATTAAATACGAATTATCTCTCAGAAAATGATAGACTAAAATCCCCAAAAAATTAAGAAGACTTTTTTGACCTCCAGGTATGTGGAAAATAATTGAAACTCAATACAATTTAAAAGCTCTGCGAACAAGAAATTTTTTAAAACTTTTTTTCGCGCGCGGGTAACCAAGCTGCATGTCGATCGATTACAAATTAAATATACCTTTTCAGGAGCCGAATACGGTACATTTCCGCGTTGTAGCGGTTTCGAATTACAAAAGTACTTATTTCAACCCACCCTACTATATATATAATTGAAAACTGAAGGTTAACAACCACCGCAGGGTCCCCCTGGGAGCAACTGCCATCTAAAAGTGACATCGGCTCCCAGTATGACAGCGGTAAATCCCACTCATGGCCACCTCTCACAACCGTGAGATGGCTGGTTACAGGACACGACAAAATCACAACGACAGGTCGGCAAAAGCCTCGTGTGTTTTGAGGACACGAAGCGACCCAAGGATGACAGCTTTCTGCATCCATCTCTCAAGTGCCTTAGTATATATTTGGCACACGGGTATGGCTTCAGGGTTACAAACCAGTAATAGCTTCGCACCTCCGAAAGTACCTATCACAAGGACAATTATTTGTACCGAATATTTTGGGAACAAGCATTGCAGCTTCCTTTTAAGGTTTTTATACCTTTCCTCCTTTTCTTTCTCCTTGGCAGTGATGTTGTATTCGGAAGGAGCCGAGAATTCGATCACGAATATAGTCCTACCCTACATTAAAGGTATCACAGAACAAATAGGAAGAATTCTCAACAAACACAACATCCAAACCATATTTAAAGCACCTGCGAAAATAGGACTACTTCTAAACAACCCTAAAAGTAAAAAGGCACCTTTCAGAGATCCGGGAGTATATAAAATCCCTTGCTTTTGTGGCAAAATCTATATTGGAGAAACCGTGAGAGCGGTGAGCCAACGTGTAAAGGAACATAAGAGTAAAGTCAGGCTAAAACATTGCACACAATCAGCACTTCTATACACCTCTCGACGATCCTTGAAACATGCTGAAGCTACTTTGCTCCAGAGGCATAGATCTTCATGTAATCCGTATAAAATACATGAATGACCTTATGCTCGCGATGATTATTGTTGCCGTAGAAGTACCCAGGAGAATTACGTAGTGCAAGAGATAGTGGCAGAAATGTTCTGCACAAGAGGAGAGGGCTCATGGTGTCGCCCTGAAAGACGCCCCTCTGGAAGGTGACGCTATTAGTTGTCACACCGCAGAGAGTGGCATGTGCTTATCGCACCGTCTTGGAACCAGCGACATTGGTAATTGTAGGAGGCATACCAATTGATCTGCTTGCAGCAGAGCGCAAGGCTGTATATGATCGAAAAATCGAGTGCAACAAATTCGAAGCCAAACTAGAAGCCAGGGCACAAACGATGCATCATTGGCAGACAAGATGCAATCGAGAAACGAGAGGAAAATGGACCTTTAGCCTTATACACGACATAAACGCGTGGGTGAGCCGTGATCATGGAGAAGTAAATTTTTACATGACACAAATGCTCTCTGGGCACGCGCTGTTCCGGGCCTATGTACACAAAGTAGGAAAAGTCGAAAAACCAGACTGCACATACTGCGGGGAAAACCGCGATGATGCGCTCCACACTTTTTTCGAGTGTGACAGGTGGATAGAAGAAAGACACAGGCTGGAAAGCAAGGTCGCACTTCTTACACCACATACTCTGATGGATGTGATGCTGGGTAGTGAGGACAATTGGTATCTCATAACCAGCTATGTAGAATCGGTCTTATGTCAGAAGAAAAGTGACGAGAAGAAAAGTGGGGCCAGAGAAGATGTAAATTGAGAATTTGCAGCCCGTAAACAAACAGCAACAAACAACCATGCCCAAACCATGATGATCGAAGGCCGATGAGCCCGTTGTACGACATTGTCGTGCTATTGAGGACGATGCGTTTCATCTTTGTTGGGATATGAACCTGACTAAATACAGAAGAAGTGAACCAGTAGGAGCTCCTGACGGCACGTGAGGCGTACATAGTGGCAGCCCAAACCCACTACACCCAACCAAGATGTCGAAGGCCGACGAGCCCGATGTGCGGTACCACCGCTCTACTGAGGACGATATATACATCTTGGTTGGGAGAAGCAGCTGACAAAGAAGAAGACCAGCAGAAAGCCTCTACAGGTCAGAAAACGGCACCCCCTGAAGTAATGCGAAAGCAGTTCCGGGGAAATCATGCCAAGGAGAAAGGGTGATGTTTTTTAGTGGGTCGTTGATGACGTTACTATAATGATCTATTTAAGATCTTCATGTATATTTATATATATTAAGATCGTTGTAGTGACGAAATCAGCATCCCCACACTGCCGAGGAGTGCGGACCCATCTCGGTGTGTTATAAGAACATTTTGCACCAGCCCTCGTAAAAAAAAAAAATTAGTTGTCACACGATGTGTTCCAGATGAGATAGCAAATCTGGTTTTCCAAAGGAGCATTAATCTCTCTATGCATCTCACTATATGTGGATGAACCTTCAAGTTTTCCAAGAGACAGATGATAAGTCTATGAGAGATTGGATCGGAGGCTTTCCGGTAGTCAATCCAGGCCATCAACTGGTGGCGTTGGTGGAATGTTGTGTCTTTGCAGACGCATCTGTCGATTAGCAGGTTCTCCTGACCGCTTGCTACACCTTTTTTCGAACCACGTTGTTCGTAAATCTCTTCCCACATAGGTCCAACTGCCGGAAGAATCCCGTCGTTCAGGAAAGCTGTAAAAGTCTTACACAGCGTGTTCAGACAAGTTATTGGCCTGTATCCTTGGGCTGGAATGGGCGTTTCTGATCTTACATAACAGGTGATAATCCTGAGTCAGATGCTGATGTGTAGAAGTAAACCTCTTCCACTATATGATCTTGATACTATCTGGCTCTGCAGTGTATAAGTTCTTCGCGCCCATAGTTCTTTCTTCATCTCTTCAGCATTGATTGGTGGACATTCTTCCTCACATGTTATGAGGTTGTCAAAAAGCTCCTTGAAGCGGATTATATTCTCAAAGTCTTAGTTCATGGTGTTCAAAGAAGAATTTCATGTTTCAGTCATATGGGTTTGGCACCCCTAACACACCCCCAGGGTGCCCTGAAAACTACCCTTAAAACCAAAAATGTTATGTCTTCATGAATTCAACCTTGTGCGTACTTTATTATCCTTTTTTTTTAAGTAAAAATTATTTGTATTGGTCTAGTGGAATATTTATCAACATTGGTTAATTAAACAATAATTGGAAAATAAATTTATGTCACTTACCGATAATAAACTGCCGGTTCGATGAATTTTTGGAAACAAGAATTTTATAAGCATGGAATTTGTTTAAATAATGAAAAATTAATTAACCAATATTCATAAATATTCCACTAGACCAATAGAAATAATTTGTGGTGAACAAAAAACGAGAATGAAGTGCTCAAAAGGTCGATTTCATGAAGAATTGACATTTTTAATTTTAAAGGTAGTTTTCAAGTACCCGTGGGGTGTGTTTGGGATGTCAAACCCATATGTCTGATACATGAAATTTTTCGTTGGATAAGTCTCAATAAGCATCTATACTTTCCCGTAACATTTTCCCAGACCCTGAAGAATTATTCCAAAAACTCAAAACCGGCACCTGTAAAACTCAAAATAAATACAAAAATAGGCAATTTCTTTTTCAGAATTAAAAAATTAATTTTTAAGGGCCGCGCAAGCCCATTTTTGCAAAATAGAAATCCTCTTTGTTTTCAATAAACTCTTCCTTTGTCCCTCTTTTTGTGTTTTGCCTCATTGCAAACTGAATTAATAGAACCCAATAAGAGAATCCAATTATTTTTTGTTTAAAAGTTAATTCTTAATAAAATAAGTTTATTTAATTTTTTTCCGTGGAAAACCCCATTTTCTTTGTTGCAGATGAACTTTTTTGATGAAAATTCAACTTTCTTATAAAAGATTAAACTTTTTGGCTGAAAAAGTTAACTACACTCGAACTCCAAAGATACGAGCACTCCACAGATACGAGCGTCCCGACTCTAAAGGTGCGAACGGAATTTTTTCCCCTGTAACCCCACCCTAATGGAGAGTGGGGCGCGCGCATACGCGCGCTGTTTTGAATTCGACGTTTGTTCACTGCGAATTGCATACGGGGCCATGCCCATAGTAGGAATGTGTGCGTTCTCACGCATTACCCCCGAAATCTAAACGTCACACGAGTGGGAGCCCCTTTCACGCTCGTATCTTTGGAGTTCCCGATTCCCGAGATTAAAAATTCAACTAATTTATTGAAAATGTTATTATTCTGTTGAAAATTCAATCATTTTGTTAGAAAGTTATCTTTTTGGGTCGAAAATTCAACTGTTTTGTTGAAAGTTTGTCCTTATGCTTTAAAAATTTATCTTTTGTGGTAGAAAAGTCAGTTGTCTTCTAACAAAATTCGTCATTTTGGATTGAATTTTTAGGAATAGTGTTAGTCTTCTTTTTTGGTTGAAAAGTTTACCACTTTATTTTTAGTTCCGAATTCGTTGCTTTTGGTTAAAAATTGTACTATTTAGTTGAAAATTTAAGTATTTTGTTGAAATTTTAGCTATTTCCTTAAAAAGTAGTCGTTTCTAGTTCGAAATGAACTTTTCATGTTGAAAATTCATTTTCAATTCGAAATTCGTCTTTCTGGTTGAAAAGTCACCTTTCTTGGTTGAAAAGGTTTTTTTTTTTTTTTTTTTTTTTCGAAAATTCAACGGACGTCTAAGTTTATTTTCTTTTTGAAAGTTCTTCTTTGTAGGTTGAAAATCCAACTATTTCGTTAAAAGTTCGACTATTTTATTGAAAATTGTTTTTTGCTTAAAAGTTCACCTTTTTGGTTAAAAATTAATTATTATTTTAAATTCAACGATTCAGTTGAAAATAAATCTGTCTTTCTTGCAAATGATCTGTTTTGTTGAAGATTAATCTTTTTGGGTTTAAAAGTCAAATGTTTGTTGAAACTGCAGTATATTTCGACTTGAAATCTTAGAATTGTATAACGCTTCGTAATTTTATTTTATTAAAAAGAATCTGTTGAAATCCTATGAAATCTTTGAATTCCCACAAAATGCTGAAGTCTCAATTAAACTTCAAAATCCCAGTAAAAATCCCTTGAATTGTGTATTTTTAGAGTTTCCTGACAATGTCTGGCCAGAATCAATCAGAATATCAATTATCAAACCCTACTTCTCAGAATACACATTCTTAATGAAATTGTTTTTCTTCAAGCACCTTAAACTTCCCATTCCCCCGTTTGAAATTGACTATCATTAACATTGATGTCGCATCTCGAAAACTTCGACTCATTCCAAACTCGCGTATGTCGCGGGAGTTTCTCCAGCTGCCAAAGAAATGTCACTATAAAGTGAGTCAGTAAATTCTAGACAGGCATTGAGGAAAACGAGGACCAGGTTCTGAATATCATGAATAATTCATGTCCAGGTCAATGTGTTCGTAGCGTCTATGACAAGCCGAATGCCCTCAACGTTGAAATGCTTCCATTCCTTACAATCCTTTAGTCACTCTCATCCTCTAGTGGCTCTATTTTTCACCTCTTCACCACAAGTCTTCACCATAAACTTCCTTCAATTGTCGGAATTTTGAAAGGAATTTTCGTCCTCCTACTTTCCAGACCGTAAAATCACGTCTGCATTTGAAAAGAATTGCAAGAAAAGGCAGTATTTTTATTTTCATCCAGACGCTATAAAATCGATTCATGCGCATTGGATTGTCTCTGTCGACATAATCGCTGCGTTATGCGATTGCCAACAAGAAAGAGAGAAAAAGGTCGAGATCTAGCCGCTAGCGATCTAGAAATTATAGTTCTTTTCTATCATCCTTTTATTTATAACTGAATGTATATTTATTTATTTATTTACTCATAATTTTTATTTCTCATCAAAACATATACAAAAATGTCGATTTGAATAACCAGAATTAGTGCCAAGTCACCAATCCTGTTTTGCTTATTTAAGAAGCTCAACGACCTGGATACAGAAAAATTGAGTTGCATAATCAGAAATACTGTTCATCTTTCAACTTTTTGGTTGAAAGAGCTAATATATATACGAATATATTGTATATACGAAATATCAGTTGCGAAAAAAATTAGGATGTAAATTTTGATTTTGTGAATGGCACTCAATCTTTTATCATCCCATTTTCATCCATGGATGATTCAATAAAAATAATTTTAGGTGGGAATCAAATCGGATAGGATTACTCTCTATGGGTAATGCCTAATGTATGGATTCAAAATATCTGTCAATAATAGTGTTTAATCGAATTTGCATAACGCAGAGATCGTGTGGATTGAAAAATGGCTCATGTCCATTTCTACTCATGACGCCACACCTGGCAGCATTAGTTGTTAATGAAAAAAATAGGAGTTGCCAAGCCCTATTGGTGAAGTCAAGCTTTGTTCATATAATAATGAAACAACATGCAAGATCTGGTCTCATCTCTAAGCGACAAGTAAGTGGTCTATAGAGTATAGACCTGTGAGGCCTGTGGTAAGGGGCACTTGGTTCATGGGACGAGGTGAGGTTGCTATGAAAGTGAAAGCAAACTTCAAACACCATTGAATCACGTGCCAGGTCTGGCACTAATAATAATTTGTATTTATTCCAGATTATTTTCTTCTTCTTTTTAGCAAAAATGTAATTTTTATTTTATTATATCATTATAGTGAAAACCATTACTTACTTGATTCAGTGACCCATTTCTAGTTATTTGAATTAGTTTACTGAATTATTGTGGCTTACATTTGATTTATTCAAATTCATATATTGCGTCAAACCGCAATCTTCAGCGTTCTAAGCGGTCTAATTTCACACTCTAGGGAATTCGACGGGTCTGCTTTTCAGGCGAAAAATTGTTTCTGGGCCATAGAATAATCATTCATTTGAAACTCGTGGTGTGAGTTCTGCAAATCCAATCACAATCATGAACATTTTCTAACTAGTTGGCTCTTGCTCGTGCAACATTAAAATCAAAATGCCGGATAGGAACTAATAAAACGCGGACGAAGCCCGGATAGAGAAACCCAGCGGGTCTGGTATGCGGTCTATCCAGGCTTTATCTGGTAATTATTTCCTACTCGAAAATGATTAATTCTGTAACCGAAAGTCACCATGAATTACCCACAAGTTGATATACATTTCTACCAATTTTAGGTAATTTATTGTAGTTTATAGTCCCGTATCGGTCATTTATTGTTTCTTTTGTTAACTTACTTAAGCTTAACCAGACTCCATTGTACACTCATCCTTGTAAATTCTACAACGGTGCCAAAAGTCGACTTTTGAAATTGATTAAAGGGATTTTATTATCGTTTTGTAGACATATGAAAAAAATCAAGGTTAAACAAAGAATTCAAAAACATTTAAAGAAATCAAAGAATTCAACAGAATTCAGAGAAGCGTGTACACCTGAATTCAGTAGTGGTTAAATTCTCGATAAAAAATTAACATTGAGAGAAGTATAAAGTGCCAGAAAGAAAATAGGGATAATGAATAGGGTTAATTGTTATTTCTAATTTTTTATCTGTTCAATTTATTCGTCTCACTTTCTATGTTTCTAGTTTTTCCCTATCTTTATTCTAGATGGCCGTTTCGGTTTGTAAACCTTAATTATTTCTGTAACTATTTCCTGTGATTCAGGAGACGGACAAATATAATGAATATCTTCTTTGACACTATTATTATTTCCATCCCATTAATAACGGTTTCATCGAACGGTTCTTCCACATGCATAAACGAGTTTTCTTTAGCTCTATTTTCCCCATTTTATTTTCATTTTTTTTTTTAATATTAATGAATGTTCTAAATCTTATCTCATTTTGCTCATGAATTTTCTATATTTTTTTGTAACTGTATATAGCAGAGTCAACCTTTTATAGCATACATGTTATGTAATTTACAGTCATCCAATGACACGCGTTGTGCGTCATGTTAGCCTCAATATGTTCATTTCAAGTTGCATGCGGTTATGGACTTCATAAAAAAATGTACAACCTTCTCCCCTTTAATATGTCAAAATTATATATTTTCAATTGATTTCCAGGGTTCGAAAGTTTTACGTTACTTGAAATCTCAGTGGGCACAAATGTCGAAAGGCGTAATTGGAACATCCCAAAAACTACTACTTTAAACCCTTTTTACGAATTTTACGGAAAGTCTGCTGATTGCAATTAATGATGAAATCAATAAAAGATACTCTGCAGATTTACTGTAATGCCAAAAAAATTTCGAACGAGTTGAGACGAGCTGAGCTCGACGGGTTTGGGTCTAGTTCAGGTTCGAGCTTTGAGAAAAGTTATCGAATATTCGGAACAGTTTCGAGTTCTCGACAGATTTTGGATAATACATGTCGAATTTTGTCATTTTTATCCCAAATGTGTTCAACAATCCAATAAAAACCCTGGTACCAACTTTCATAAAAATCCAGTCCTTTATATAATAATATTACTTGTTGAAACCAGGATGTCTACCAACCAGTTAGTTCAGTTAATTGAACATGAAAGTACTTAAAATTCAACTTTATATCCATTGCAATTAATTTTATTTCAGTTGAATTCAAATAAGTGCTCTAAAATTCCATGCACTTAGATTAAATGTCATTAAACCCCGTTGAAGACCCTTACCTCTCATTGAATTTCTCTGAATTGTGTGTAATTCTGTTGAATTAATTGAATTTGGCTAAACTGTATTAAGCCCCATTGAATCCCGTTTAATTACACTGAATTAAGTTTAATTCAGTTTATTTAACATGAATGCACTTAAAATACAATTTCATATTTATTTAAATTAACTTTTTTCCAGTGGAATTCCATATATGTACATAAAATTACATTATAAACCCTATTGATCCAATAATTTCCCTTTCCCCTCCACTCTCAAGGAGGAGGTTAATAATAATTTCAAAGTTATTTCTTAGCTTTGAATTTTTATTATAAATTACACAGCACCGCAAAAAAGTAGGTTGTCCTCCGAACTCAGAATTCCAAAATTAACTTTTGTTCACTTGACAACCAAAAAAATCAACACGAAAACAAAATTATATAATTTTATGCAATTTTAAGTTATAAACATTAAAAATTGAAAGATTACAATTGTTTTAAATTACCACTTTTTAAATTAGAAGTTAAATTATTTTAATCTTATGTCGTTGCAAATGAATAATTGTACAATTGTTATTTATACATCAAAAATTGTTTTGAAATATTTCAAAACATTTTCATAAAACTATATTTTTTACTAAAAAATCACTTTAAATTTTCCCAGAACCTTAAAAAAAATTCTATTATCTTGAAACCTTTCATATTCCTTAAAGAGCTACATAATTTTATTTCAAAATCTTCAAAAATCTATATATTATTTTACATTTCTTGGAATCTTTACAAATTTTAAATTATTTTTGAAAAATTTTCAAAACATCTGAATATCTTTAAAAATGATTCAATTTTTTCCTAAAAATTTTAATAAATCCTGCGAAATAAAAAAAAAAATTGTCTTAAAATCTTCCAGATTATTATTTTTACAGTTTTGGAAATCTTTTGAAATCTTTTTATATATTCTCTTCAAATTAGTTCTTGAAAAAAAAATCATTTTCCATTTTTCAAGGACCCTTAATAAAATTTTTTATTATTTTGAAACCTATCAAAATGCTTGAAAAGCTTCTAAATTTTTCGTTTGAAATCTTCAAAAATCTACTTGTTGTGTTTCATTTTTCGACATCTTTTCAAGTTTTACATTACCCAAGTGCGAATTGCCGGAACTGATCACACGGCCCAGGCTTGGTCCAATTTCGGGAGCCAAAGATCGGCTAATGTTATTGGGCCAATATCGCCATTTTAATCGGCCCAGTGTTGTGCTCGTACTGGCTGCCTATATTGGCTATTCAAATTTGTCGATTTACCGCCGATGCTTGGCCCAGTGATGGCACATTACTGGACCAAGTGTTACTTTTACTACAGCAAACCACGTTTTATGAGGAAAAATCAGAGATCGGCCCAGACACGGCGCATTTATGTTCCAAACTTCGTCTTTACTCTGGCAAGACATGTTTTAATAGGAAAAGCCAGAGTCTGGCCCAGTTATGGCACATTACTGGACCAAGTGTTACTTTTACTACGGCAAACCATGTTTTAAGAGGAAGAGCCAGAGTTTGGCCTGGACTCGGCTCACTACTGTTCCCAACTTCGTCTTTACTTTGGCTAAACATGTTTCAATAGGAAAAGCCGCATTCTGGCCCAGCAAAGGCGCATCACTGGGCCCAGTGTAATTTTACTACGGGTGGAAATTTCCGCACCCCGCCGGAGTTCACCACCTGCGTGGTACTGGCCCAGTACTTGTAACCAGTACAGATAATCGGCCATTTGCCCAGTACTGGCTAACAGCTGGCTCCACGATCGGTGCAGTACTATGCCGAGAGTATAAATATTTAAACAAAATTTTAATACGTTTAAAAATATGGATCATGTGTCCTAAAACGTCTGAGAACTATAAATACAACTGTCGCGAATACAACTTTTTTCCTGTTTATTATTTTTTTTTTTTTCAAGAAAAAAATTGTAAGTTCCATCTTCATGTAAAATTGTAAATGTTCAGAAACAGTTACATTTTATGTAAATCTTAAACATTGTAAAATGGTTAAATGTTCATAAAAAAATTACATTCCCTGTCATTGTAGAAAGTTGTAAAGTAGTCTAAAACGCGAAAAAACGAAATATTACACGAAGAAAATTGTAATCGATATAAATTATTTATTTAAAAATTATTTTATTGATATTTCTGTTAACAGTTCATATATTTCACATTTACATAACGTAGTATAATAATAAATATTTAATTAGAAATAGAGAGTTTAAAATTTGGTGTTTTAACTTTTTCTAAGCTGTAGCTTATGAGGATGGCTTTTTCATGGAGTTTCAACTCGTAGGTTTAGCGCAATTGTTAAGACTCCCGACTGCTAGGCGATAGATTTTGGTATAGATGTAAGTTCGATACCGCATAGCGTTAGAAATTTTATTTGTAATATAATATTTAAAAATGTAATATATGTATTTACTCTACACCAGTCTATATACATGCGTCCTAAAAACAATTCAATGCTTTTTTATTATTTTTTCAATTAACTTCGGTGGCCATAATTGACCGCCAAGTGCATACCATAGTTATCATTCTAGCAATAGCACGATATTGGCAGCCGATCTTCGGCAATATTTTTGCCGATACTGGGCCAGTGCTGGGCCGTATCTAACTTCGCACTTGGGTTAGTACAATTTCTAATTACATGAAACGGTATTTTGCACATATTTACAATTTGATGGTAGCTTTTGCCGAGACTTTCGAGAACTAAAGAGCATGGAATTTTAGTAAACAAAGAGCTGTCGTCCAAAGTTAAAAGGACGCAGTCATTGACGATTGTAAATTTATAAAGTTCTTTTAATTCATGACTGTTATTAATACGTGAAGATGAGGCTTTAATTGCATGTTTTAGTTCATTGTAGATCACTTTCGCTAAAAAATACATCGGACTGTTAACCAGTGAAACTATCGGATGCAGTGGAGTATCTTTTTTATGTACTTTCGGTAGTCCACAAAATTTTGATAGAGTAGTGTCAGTAAGAGTCATTTGGTTATTGTGGCACTTATACGAGTAATAGTTCATGAGATTTTTTAATTTAATCAGTTTTATTTGAAAAAACCGTAAGGTTACCCTTATCTGTTTTGGTGAAAAATATTCCAGGATTATCATTAGGAAATATTTTGGTATTTTTTAACTTCTTAGCAAATTCTCTATCTTCGTATGAAATGTGTTTAGTCTTATGAGACTCACTGCAATACATCCATGTTCACATTTGAGTTTTGTAGAGAAGTTTCAACATTCTTAATAATATTGATCGAATCACTTTTTGAAATTTTATCTATAGAACAATAGTTAGGTCTTAAGGAGATCGTTTCGGAAACTTCCTTCGGAAGTTGTTTCTCCGTCAAGTTCATAACCCAGTTGTCTGTGTTTGAATTTTTATAACGGTTCTTTACTAGTAAAAAAGAAATTTGAAAGTTCTAAAATACTAAAAAACTTAAATGATAATGATTTTTTAAAGTATAAGTACCACAATAACCAAATGACTCTTGCTAACACTACTCTACCAAAATGTTATGGACTACCGAAAGTACATAAACAAGGTGCGTACTCCACTTCGTCCGACAGTTTCATTGGTTAACAGTTGACGTATCTTTTAGCTAAAGTGATCTATAATTAACTAAAAAATGCAATTAAAGCTCCATCTTCCCATATTAATAATATTCATGAACTAAAAAAAAACTTCATGAATTTACAATCAACAATGACTGCGTTCTTTTATCTTTGGATGTATGCTCTTTGTTTACTAAAATTCCATGCTCTTTAGTTCTCGAAAGTCTCGACAAAAGGTACCATCAAATTGTAAATATGTGCAAAACACCGTTTCATGAAATTATAAATTGTACTAAGTTTCTTTTTGATAATAATTATTTCATTTTTGACCATACTGTATATCAACAAATTGAGGGGACGCCGATGGGCTCCCCGATTTCACCGTTATTTGCAGACATGGTTATGGATGATCTGGAAACTAATTGTTAAAAAAATTAAAGCTTGCTCATAGTTGTATTATTCTTTTTTACTATAGCTATGTCGATGTCACCATTCTATGTATAAAAAAAGACCATATTAACCTGGTCATCAACATTTTTAATTCTTATAGTAAAAATCTTAAATTTACTTTAGAATTGGAAAATAATAATAGGATTAATTTTCTGGAGTCAACTCTATTCGGAGAAAACAACAGGATTATTACTAATTGGTACAGAAAAGCCTCTTCATCAAGTAGATCTATCAACTACTTTTTAGGTTATCCAAAGAATATGAAAAGGAATATTGTGTTTAATTTGGTTGATAGGGCCATAAATTTGTCCCATAAACGATTCCATTTTCACAGTCTAGAAATTGTTACTCAAATACTACTTACAAATGATTATCCTCTCACGTTCATTCAAAAACATATTAAAACTTGTATGAATACAATAAAATTTTCTCGTAATAATAAAGAAAAACATAATTCATGCAATAAGAATTTTTTACAACAACCTAGTCTTTCTTACATACCGAATATTTGTTATAAATTATCTACTCATCTTGAGGAAGCTAACATAACAACTTTACCTTCTTTTAAATCTTCTCTAAACTCGATTATTAAACTTGGTAAGGGTGTTACTGAAAAATGGGATCGTACAAATTTAGTTTATAAACTCACTTGTAAAAATTGTGAGGCTTCTTACCTAGCAGAAACTAAGAGATCGCTAAAAACTCGCATAAATCAACATGAAAAATATGGAAAAGAAGAATCTGTAATTAATTTACATCAAAATAAATTTAACCATAAGTTTGATTGGAATAACGTAAAAATATTAGATTTTGAGTCTGACTATAAAAAACGTCTAATTTCTGAGGTGATTCATATTAAGAATAATCCGAGTAGTATAAATAAAAATCGCTCGCTTAGTCTTCATTGTGTCGTCCTTAACTAACGTACGACTTATGTTAATTTGACACATGACTCATTGAAAGTTTCTGGACCATATTGGTAATTATCAATTTTAAATTCAGTGTTATTTGATACCGCTGTGATGTACAAAATTGTTTGTTTTCAATGTTAATTCGATTTTTAGTAAAACAAATTGTTCCACCTGATGAGGCCAGAAAATCAATCTGGCTAAACCTCGTGTAACACCATAAACTGATGTTTGATTATTTACCCCCAATTGGCCGTTTGACTACTCACTACGATTATTTATATCTTTTTATTATGACTTTACGACCTCACTGCGGCCAAGTACCATTGTGTACGTGTGACGCACAGCTCAACGAATAATGCGAGGTTCGGGTGACCCATCAGGGGTACCGCAGTTGTAACATTATTTAGCTTCTAGATAATTTAACTTTAACGAATCTTGATCTTTCATTTCATTTAGTTAATTACATCTTGATTCAACTGCATCGCTAAATCTTAGTTATAGAAATATATCTATAACAGTTCAATTTTTCGATCGATTTTATTTTCTCTGTTCAGGAAATTGGTCCCGACAATATGCATCGGCACCAATCCAGATAGAGAATTAAACCTGAAATAAAAGATTCGATTAGAGACTATATTTAAGATTCAACTCTACGCAATTTCACTTCATAAAAAGAGATGTGAGCCCTCAAAAGCCAAAGGAGATTTTTCAACTGGTCTCTTTCAATCTATTATTGATTTTTTTTGGATATACTGGAGTTCACATATTAATTCCCTCAGACGGTGTTTTTTTAGCTCACGTTTCTGTTACTTTAGGTGTGAGGATTATGACTTTACTATATTTGATTTTCATTTCTTCATTGAATATCCAGGATTCATTTTTTATTGCTTGACTTTATTTCCCGAGTTTGGATTAGTGCATGATTTTGGTTTGTAAAATCCGATGATTTATTGGATGAGCTCCCGTGCGAAAACAGATTAAAAATCCAAGTAAGCTTCAACTGTTGCAAACCACATTTGCACTTTAATTGATTTCACATTAATTGGAAACTGTGATGAAAAACACGTCAGCATTAGTTCCGAGATTCAAAGAATTGCTTTTTGAGTTCCCATGTGAGAATGGCTTAAAGAAAAATCATTTTCCTCATGTTCTGTATAAGTGTCCAATTTTCATTAACTAGATTCAATGTGATAAAATCAGCACTATGTTAGAGCCTCAAGGAGTTGATTATTGAGTTTCCATGTGAGAATGGGTTAAAAAATAATTAATTTCCTTATGCTCTACATAAGTGACGTTACATAATTTGGTGAAAATAGTTTTCAATATTATTCACTAATAAATATATCCACTCAATTATGCTGTCATTTAAATCCTCCTGGATATTCCCAAAAAAAAGTCGATCATTTTCCTCAGACTTAGATCACTATCCGTCAGCCGTTCGGAGCTAGCTGATAACGAATTTGGAAGGTACGCCTTCGCCAAAAGCACCTGTTTCTTCCGATGCTAAGCACAGAGTGATCTTCATCAATCCGTCCTCGCATCGACCGGGTCTCTACATTCATCGGACCGGTTCATCCCCTCTTTTTCATTAATGAATGCGGACGCAGTTAGCGGTCTTTCTTTGATTGGCATCGACGAAATCACAACGACAGGCCGGCGAAAACCTCGTGTGTTTTGAGGACACAAAGCGAACCAAGGATGACAGCTTTCTGCATCCATCTCGCAAGTGCTGTGTCACATTTTTGGCACGCGGGTATGGCTTTAGGGTTACGAACCAGTGATAGTTTCGCACCTCCGAGAGCACCTATCACAAGGACAATTACTCGTACTTTTCATTTGGTTATTTTTGTCTCTAATGAGCCGAAAAGTGAGATAGTTTGGAATTCTGTTTTTTTAATTGTGAATCCTTTTCATGCTCAATTTGCATAAAATTATCCATGATAAAATAGATTCCTTTTCGATCTTAATTTAAAAAAAAAAACATGAATTTTTAACCAAGAAGATTAATTTTTCAGAGAAAAGATAAAGTTTTAATAGAATACATAAATTTACAACCAAAGAGTTGATTTTTCACATATTTTAAATTGTTTCAAAATATATATAATATTAATATTATTGAAAAATATCGAATGACAAATTCATATGATCAAGTATCATTTTGTTGATAAAAGCAAGTAATTTTAACTCAAAAATGTACTTTAAAGACGAAAAATCCATAATGTAGACTGTTAATTTAATTTATTTATAACAATTAGCTTTACCAGATAGTAATTTTGTTGCTTTCAAACACCCCTGTGCATCCAGTCCAGCGATGCTGAACATAGGCAAAAATTGTCCACGGAAATAAAATAACAACGAAAAAATCGACTATTTTTCGCTATTTGCATTGCCATAAATGATTGAAGAAACAAATATTGAAAAATCGGGCCACACGAATCTCTTCGAAACTAAATGCTTAATTTGATCAAAAAAATAAATCCAAAATAGGTCAAGAATTGCCCTCCATAAGTTATTTTGAAACTCGTTCTTTTATTTCATCCGAAATTATTTCAAGGATAATTTTGAGAAATACGATTGTTTGAGAAATAAACCATATTTATGATGTTAGTTGATAGGTTTTAAAATCTGGCCCAATTTTAAATTACGAAGTTTCTTAAATTATGTAAAATATTGTACCTATGAATTAAAGCTACTGCAGTGGATTTGAGTAGAATATACTCAAAAATTTTCCATAAAATTTCCTATACACTTGAACAATCTTTGATTTGAATCTTTTTAAGTCAAATAAAATATCATTGGAATCGTTATAATTCGCAGATTTCGAATAATGTATTTGTAAATTACCAAGTGCTAAATTTAAAGAAATGCTATACTCGGCATTTTAGTGCTCATTATGTACAGAGGACTCTCGCTGACTAGGATCGACGACAGCCGCTCGGTTGAGTGAGGGAAGCCGTCTAGTGGGGGAACCTCCCTCAGGTGCCTAGTGCGGAATTGACCATCGCCCACAAAATACTCTGTGAGCTAAAAAAATTTTCATCGACACCTCGAAGACACATTTGTCAATTTTTCGAATAAAAAATAGCAAGTTACTTGTAAAGAAGCTCATTATAACAATTTTTTCAATATCGCTACTCATAAAAAATACTACAGAACTTTTGCTTTAAAACCCTGCTACTTTTTCCCATTATTTAGTTCGTACTGGTATCCAGCTCATGCTGATTTTCTCTAAATATGCTAAATGTATAATATCCTTGATAAGTGTCGAGTTTTTTTAACATCCGATTCTTTTTGTGCTTTTCTAAGCAGATGAACATCTTGAATGAATTCGGGGGTTAAATTGAGAAGTGTGGGTTGGGGAAAAAGCAATCACCGAACGTAGAGAAACGGCCGAAACAACGACTATTCGCTGGAGATCCCGTAATGCGCAACGCTTAAAGTTGCAATGGGTCTCCTGGGCATAAGAAAAGCTAAGAGGATCGAATGACTGACTGACTGACTGGAACCAAAAGATGCGATAAGACTAAAAGATTGGTATCTGTCTGAATCTACAGAAAAACGATATTCAATCACACAACAAAGTTCTGCGAAAACTTACAAATCTATTTTCTGATCAATTAGATCCTCATTTTTCGCGAAGAGAAATACACTCGTCAAAACCTGTACGGAATAATCCCTATTACGCCTTATTACACATTAATACGTATTAGTACGTCTTATTATGCCCTATTACGTATTAATACGCCTTATTACGCATTAATACGCCTTATTACGCATTAATACGACTTATTAAGCCCTCTTACAACTTCTTACGCATTAATACGCCTTATTACACATTAGTACGCATCAATACGCCTTGCCAGGGGGAAATTTCTGTAGTCCGCCGGAGTTCGCCACCGGCGCAGTACTGGCCCAGTACTGGCTAACAACTGGCTCCACGATAGGGGCAGCACTATGCTGACAGTAAAATGATTTAAATAATAAGAATACATTTAAAAATATGGTTTATGTGTCCTAAAATGTCGAAAAACTATAAATACAACTATCGCAAAAACAATTTTTTTTTTTAAGAAAAAGGTTCAAGTTCCATCTTCATGAGAAAATGTAAATGTTCATAAAAATTTACATGTTACGTAATTCTTAAACGTTGTGCAATGGTCTGTGATACCTAAAAATCAAAACGTTACACGAATGTTTAAAAAATTTGTTATTAAACAAAATATCGCAGTTTACGATAAAATTCCTAAGTTCCGTCGTGAAAAATTTTTAATCCTCATAAAGAATACAGTTTCATGGCATTATAAAAAGTTGTAAAATGGTCAGAAACGCAAAAAAAAAAAATATATATTACAGCGGAGCATTACAAGCCAGTACTGACCCAGAAAAGATGCCTACTACTGGGACTCCGGCAATCTGTACTGGGCCAGTATTGGACCAGTCTTGTATTTCCACCTGGGGGTTTACGCCTCATTACACATTAATACGACCTATTACGTCCTATTATACCTTATTACGAGTTATTACGCATTATTAAGCGTTATTATACATAATATGCCTAATTACACATTATTACGCATTATTACGCCTTGTTATATCTTATTACACATTAATAGTCTTTGTTTTGCTTTATTAAGCATTATTACGAATTATTACGCATTATTGCGCAACAATTACTCGGATATTACGGCGCTATTGGAACTGGAATAGATAAATGTCAGGGGAAGAAATGTTAACATTTTATTATTTATAATTATAACTGAACAATGAATTACAATTTTAGCTTGAGTTGATGTAAACTTCAAACCACATCTAAACTCAATAACTAGTTATAAATTTAAGTAAAATTTCAAAGTGTTTTACTTTGTTAGCAATTATTATTGTTAGAAGACATGAATAGCTCTCGAAATAGTTGAAATGAAATTCGAGATTAAACTACTTATTGAAAAAAATCTGTTTTCCTATTAAATCTTCTTGAAAGAATTCTTGAAAGCTAGTTGATATTAATTTTTATTCCAGATTTTATGTGATAAAAAATATTGAATAATATTAACAGAACCACAATTACCATACTGAGACGAGCCATTGTTTATTCGCGGCCTTATAAATGTATTTTTCATAAATCTACGCCCCTCTGCAAGCCATAATTTTCAAGTTATTAGCGATAATTTTTTTTATAACCTTAATTTTATTAAAGTTGAGGTAATAACTGCAAGAATCTACACATACCTATCTCTAAGTAAAATACACAGACTGCCAGTGTAGTATAATTGTACAGTGTTCGACTTCATTATTGTTTGCAATGTGATATCATAAATGATTATATCACTTAAATATATGTCTTACATCACGCCGTCATGCAGACAAATTTTAAGAGACAATACATTTTTTTATGTTTCATGCCAAAGTTGTGTTTGTTTATAAACCTTTAAAAATGTATTAATAATAAGGTTAAATAATGAAAATTCATCTTAAATATAATA
The DNA here is from genome assembly GCA_011634705.1 of Andricus grossulariae. Taxonomy (NCBI): domain Eukaryota; kingdom Metazoa; phylum Arthropoda; class Insecta; order Hymenoptera; family Cynipidae; genus Andricus; species Andricus grossulariae. The sequence goes on from JAABKJ010007545.1 coordinate 181,114,987, forward strand.
ATTTTATTATTTACCAGGAAATAAAACTGATGATACCATACGTTCAGAAAAATCATTTGATCCTATTAGACCAAAAATACTTCCCCTTGGCTTCAAAATCTACCCTTCATAGGGGTTAAAATAATATATTCAGAATTATTTAGGATTGAAATAAAATATTATTTTTATTCATTTTTAAGCACACTTTTTACATTTTTGTTGAAAATTCATCCTTTATAAGTTGGAAAATCAACGGTTTAGTAGAAAATTCATATAGTTTGTTAGTAATGCATGTTTTTGGTTAGAACAACAATCTCCCATGTGGAAAATTCTTTATTTTGTTTTGTTTGAGGATTCAACTATTACTTTAAGAAATCGTCATTTTTGGTTAAATTAAACTGATTAAAAATATGTTTTTTCCGCGTTAACATTTTCTTTGAATTAAAAAATGACGATATTATTTACGGTTCAACAAATATATCATTTTTACTTAAAAGTTTCCCTATTTGGTTTACAATATTCATCTTTCTGGATTGAAAATTCATCTAATTGATTAAGGATTCAATTTATTTGTTAAAAATTTGTTCTTTTTGGTCTAATTCAACTGCCCTCACAATAAAATGATATCTTTGGCATATTCCTAGGATATCTCGGCAGGATATGGGATATCCTGAAAAATGTCCCAAAAATCTCCCGGCATATCCGTGGCATATTCCAAGGATTTCGACATTTCCGCCCCGTACGATATGCACTCAATGTCCTGTGCGGGACATACACAATGTTGACAATGGAATTTAATATTTTTGAAATGCATATCAATCAAAATATGTAGAAGGCCTGAAAACATAAAGATTCACAAATGTCCGTTTGACAAAAAACCGCTTAATACAAATCTCGAATATTCGAGTTCTTTCAAGTTTTATCTCATTATAATTATAAAAAAATTATTACCGTTGATCATTTTCATAACCAATAACAGCCTTATTACAATAAAAAACAAGCCACATTCTGAAAATTTAAAAGTTGGCTGTTATTGTATCTGTTAATACTTAATTGCGCAGTTTAGAGATCGCACTTTCCTCTATCAGTATAATGGCAAAATCAGTTTTTATGATAAAAAAAGAATCAAAATAATATGTACCGCGTTAGTTTACATAATATAAATGAGAATAGATTATCATCCGGCACGAATATTCGAGAAATTGTTGACTTTTGTTAAAGCGTCACTTATTATTGCGCGGCAGTTTTCGCACACTGACAGCCATGATAGAATTTACCTGGAAGTGACTTTAGAGGGGACTCTACTATTATTATACTTTATAATGTTTTATTCTGTACAGAATCTCCAAAAAAATACCTAATATTGTTAAATGATTTGTTATTTTATTGATACGATTGAATATACATATAATTGGCAGTAGATATATGTGAACTTTCAGGAATATACTAAATTATAGAATTTGATATCTTGGGGACATCCTTGGCATATAAAATTGGGACAATAATGGGATATCCTCAGGATATTCTGAAATATCCTTGAGACATTCTAGGGATATCGAGATTTCCGCCCTGTATACGATATTATCCCAGGCGGAAATATTATATATAGTTTATATATGGTTTGAAGTATTATATATGATCTTCATTTGTTTTATATAAAAAATGTATAAAACAAATGAATATTATATATAATACTTCACACTATATATAAACTAGATATAATATTTCCGCCTAGGATTCTCAATATCCTTAGGATCTCCTGGGATATGCCCAGGATATCCTGGGGGATAAATGGAATATCCCGCCGATATGTCATGCTGTGAGGAAGGTTAAAAATTTGTCTTTTGGTAGGAAATTCATCGTTTATGGTAAAAAGGTCATGTATCTTGGTTGAGAGTGAACCTTATTGTTGAAAATTCAGCTGTTTGTGGTTGAATTTGAATCTTTCTTGTTAGAAAGTTCGACCATTTGGTTGAAAATGCATTTTTTTAGTTGAAAATGCAACTATTCTGATAGTCATTTTTTTGTTAAAAAATTTAACTTCTCTGTTCAAAATTCGTCCTTTTGGACTGAACATTCATCTCTAATGGTATAAAAGTAGTCTTTTTCGGTTGAAAATTCAGCTGACTTTGAAAAAATTCATCTTTTTAAGTTGAAAATGGAAAATTTATCCCTTTTGCTTGAAAGTTCAACTATTTGGTTCTAAATGCCAGCTATTCAGATCGCTCACGCGAAGAAACGGTTTGTATAAAATATCATTTAGGCAAATAATTTTGAAATTTAAGATTTTGTCATTGAACTTTTTTTCCACGTGCATGGGAATTTTTCTGAACATCGAGACGTGAATAAAGTAAGGTAAAAAAGAGTAATAAAGACTTTATATTGTTAGAGGTGACGCACCTTATTTACAAATATTTCAATATTACTGCTTCATTCATTCAATAAAGTTAAAAATGTTAAACAGTCAAATTCTTCTATTAAATTTGTCTATTTTTCACGTTTGTCATTTTTATGAATTCTTAAAAATTATTGTATACAACCCTAAATAAATTAACATATTTTCTCTACGCAATATAGTATTCTTCCACTATCGAATGAGTCAATATTTCGACTAATCGAATGAGTAATTTTCTACTAATCTTTAGTGACTCACTTTTCTTTGATAGAATTAGCAGAATTTTAATAATAATTCGTGTTTAGGCCATTGATTCTCGGGAAAGACAGTCGCAAATTTGTAAGCGACTGAAAAACGTAACTTAGAATGTAACGTAAAATTTTGGAATCGTTTCAACCCAAAAACTTCTGCTAACAGCACTTTCTGAATATTAGGTTCCTTCGAATTTAGGACATTATAAAAATAATCAGCTGATTTATGATGTGTTTTGTTTTCACAAAAAAATCATTACCCATTGCACGAGCTTCGGATTATGTCAATTTAGATTTTTGAAACCAGTTTAAAAACTAAAAATACTATATTTAAATAAGTACATTTTAAGAATCATTCATAGCGTTCTCTGAATATTAAGTTACTTTATAAGCGTTATTTGCTCACATTTTCCTCTGAAAATACTTACAATTCACAAATAAGCCAGTTCAATTACTTAGCAGTTTGTACAAATTATTTGCCTTGAATAAGCATCTTCTTTAATATGATATATATATGAATTCAATATACATGAATCTATATTGAGTACCTGAAATGGCTTTTCTCCTTATGCAAAAGATACGTTAAGGTCTCTCTAAATCAAAATTGGTAAAATTTCACTAATTACTAGTGAAATTTGACAGATTCGATTAGCGAAAAGTAAGCCACCAAGGAATAGTAGAAAATTACTAATTTGAGTAGTCGAGATATTTCCTAATTTCATAGTGGAAAATCAATTGATTGTTGAACAAAAATTCATTCAGGTCTGTATATAATAATTCGAAGAAATGTTATAAACATGGATAACGTGAAAAATAGAAAAGTTTCATAAAACGACTGGATGGTGTAACATTTTTAACTGTTAAAACAATAAGAAGGCCATATTGAGAAATTGTTTTCCATGACCTAGTCTGTTTTTATTATCAAAATATTGCCTTCTAATTGTTTGAACAAACTTAAGGAAAATAACAAATTTGTAAAATCTTAAAATTAAAATGGATTAATATGGGCTATATATTAATCATGCATATTCATGGTCTTCATGCACTACTTTTCAACAGAGTTCTGTTTTCAATTTTCAACATTGTTTTAGGTTGTATATTTTTTTTAATCTCTATAGAAAATTGAAATTATTTAGCAAACTTTGTAAAATTTATTTGCCTTAAATAAGCATCAGCTTGAATAAGTATGAACTTGAGTGTCTAAAGAAGGTTATTTCAACTGCATAACTTTTTTTCTTATGAAAAAAAATACTTTGAGGTGTCTATAAATTGAAATTGATGAAATCTAACTCATTAGTAGTGAAATTTTACAGTTTTGATTAGCGAAAAGTGAGCCACCAAAGATAAGTAGACAATTAAAAATTCGATGTATCCAGATATTTTCTAATTGAATAGTGGAAAACTAATTGCTTTCTAAAAAAAATTATTATTATTTATTTCAATTCTATTGACCAATAAGAAGGCCATATTGAGAAATGGTTAACGTGACGTTGTCCGTCTCCAATTAAGAAACATTGCCTTCTGATTGTATAACAAAGTAAAGAAAAATAAGTATTTTTTACAATCCTAAAATGACAAGGGATAAATGGGTTTCAAATTGATTATACACACAGGGTCTTCATGTGATACTTTTTGAACCGATTTTTGTTTCCGATTTTCAAAATTTGTGTCGGTTGTACATTTTTCTAATTTTCCATAGAAAATTGCAATTTTTTAGCAAATTTTGTAAAAATGATTTGCCTTAAATAAGGATGAACTTGAGTGTCTACACTAGGGTGGTCCAAATTTTTTGTCTTGAATTTTCATGCATATTGCCCCCGAATTTGTTCGAATCAACAAGAAAATAAATACGTTAAAAAATGTATATACATATATTCCCCATAAGAAAAAAAGACGTTCCTGTAAATTTTATTCAGAATCGTAAATATTAGTTCAATCGAGTTGAAACTTAACATTTACATTCAAAATTAGCTATAGAATACAAATTATTAATTGTTTTTTGAATATCCCCCATAAGTCTATTTTATAGAATCAAAAAAAAAGAAACCATTAGTGAAAATTGTGTTTTGCGAGTTTTTTGCGCTAATTATGACTTTTTCGCGACTTTTGAATATAAGTTGTTTTTAATACATTAAATACTGCTTTAAATTTATAATAAGTTGTTTACAACAATTGTTTAAAAAAAATATTATTGTTTTTAGCAATTTCATCTTAGAATAGAATTAGAAGGTCGCCGGTTTTTACGAATATTTCAACTTATTTTTAACTTTCTAGCTAGATCGAGGCAATACTCAATTTAATTTAACAAGAATAATTGTTTGAACAATTCATTATTATTTATAATAAAATTCTCTTTGAATAACGCTAGAAAGTTGCAGTTTTCTACAACTCTCCGCTTTTGGTCCACTTTTGAATTAGAGTAAGATAAATATTAATTAAAGGTAACAAAAATAATTTTTTTAATAATTTATAATTATTTTTTTATATTCCCTTTAGATAATGCTAGAAAAATGCGGGTTTTTCTCCAATTTTCAACTATTTGTTTATTTTTTACTTAAAGTGTGGTAATCATTAATAAAATTTAACAAAAATTATTTTTTTAACAAGTGATTATTGTTTATAACTATCTACTACAATAGTAATGCTAGATAGTTGCGGTTTCTTCTTAACTTTTCCACATTTTCTCAACTTTTCACTTAGAGCTAGGTAATAATTGATGCAATTTAACAAACATGATTGTCTAAATAAATTATTATTGTTTATAACTATCTTCTCCTATATTAATTCTAGATAGTTGCGGTTTTTCTGAATGTTTTAACTTCTTCTACACTTTTTACTTAGTGAGATAATGATTATGACAAGTTAACAAATATAATTGCATAAACAATTTATTATGGTGTATAACTATCTTCTTTTAGAGTAATGCTAGAAAGTTGCCGGTTTTCCTGAAATTTTCAGCTTTTCTTGTAGTTAGGGACAAATAATCAATATTAATATTAATCTAAACAAAAAGACTTTTAGTAACTACTTCAAGGAAACTATACATTTCATATGATAGAAAATTGTTAGAATATTTCAAATATTTGTTTTTTGAGAAAAATATATTCACAAAAAAGAAAGAGATTTTTTTCAAAAAATAAAATAAAAACAAAATGGAAGAAAAAAAATGTATTTAAATAATTACGTTTGAAAATATCAATAATTTTTACCTCGCTCTAAGACTCTAAGTGGAAAGTGGACAAAAAGTTGAATATTTCAGGAAAAAGCCTCAACTTTCTAGCATTAATTAAAGAGAATGATATTAAAAATAACAGTCAATTTTTTAAACAATTATTTTTATTCAATTGAATTAATAATTACCTCACTTTGATTGAAAAGTTGACAAAAAGTGGAAAATTTTAGAAAAATAATTAATATTTATTTCATTATCATTCAAATTTAATTTAAAAATCGATAATATTTATAATAATTTCATATTGGAAAATGAAATTATACTTTTTAATAGTAAACATATTGTCTTTAAATATCAAATTTACCTACATTCAGTAATTTCGGAGACATAACAGAATAATCTTACCAAATAGAGTACAGATTGAAGTATGATTTTCTATCGAAAATCCAAATTCTATATTTTAGATCATGGGTCACAAAAATGCGAATATCTCCTAAACTACGATTGATAAAATAGGCCTTTTTCTTGCAGAACGTCACAATTTATGTTTTGAAATATGTTTAAATAAGAACCAAATTAATAGAACCCAATAAGAAAATGCAACTATTTTTGTTGAACACTTTTGTTGAAGATTCGTTCTTTTTTATCGAAAATTAGTCCTTTTGGATTGAAAATTCACCTTTTGGTAGAAAAGTCGGCTTTTTCGGTTAAAAGTTAATTCATTTTTATTTTACAAGTCTGGTATTATATTTTTGGTACAGAATTAAGGGCAAGTGACAGTCTGTCACGTGAACAATTAGGTGTTATTATATTTGGCGGTTTCATAAATTAAAAAATGAGTAAATTGTGCTGAAATTTTTGAAAATGGTTCAAAATATATAAGGGCACGTCTGTCTCGTCAACTTGAATTTTTATATTGTTTAAATAATGCAATTTTATTAGTTTCATTTTCGCCAGGCACTAAAAAGTTCATTTTTTTTAAATTCACCATCTTGTTTGAAAATTTAACTATTCAATTTAAAAAACCCTTATGGGTTAAAAATTCATCTTTTGCGTTGAACTGTTTTGTTGCAAATTAAATTTTTTAACACTCATCATCATAGTTAAAAATTCCGCTCCTTTGGGTGAAAATGTATTTTTTTAACCAACAATGTATTTATTTCATTTTTGGTTGAAAATTGATTTTTTTTCTGGATGAAAATTCATGTATTTTGTTAAGAATTGGTGTTATTTTATCAAAAATAAATCTTCTGGGCTGTAAATCCATTCTTTTTTTATTAAAAATGCAACTGTTTTGGTCTAAATTAATCAGGTTTAGTTGAAGATTCAACAATTTGTTAGAAAATTAAACTATCTGGCTCAAAATTATCTTTTTTAAAAAAGAATAAAAATATTTTTCTGAAATTTTAACTTTTCCTTAGAAAATCAACTTTTTTTGTTAAAAAAGTATATTTTGGGTTAAAAATTCAACTGTTTGTAGATAGTTCGTCCTTCTGCTTTAAAATTCAACAATTTTGTTGAAAACTCATGTTTTTTGGTTTAAAATTAATCTTCTTGCTGGAAGATTCAACTTTTTCATTGAAAATTTAACTGTTTGGTTCAAAATTAATCTTTTTTAGTTAAAAATTCAACTGCTAGGTTGAAAGTTGAACTAGTTTGTTGAAATTTTTTTTTTTTCTTTGCATTCACCTCCTTGGTTGAAAGTGTAACTATTCCATTTAAAAAAAATCTTCTGGGTTAAAAGACCATCTTTCGCGTTGAACTCTTTTGTTAAAAAATAATTTTGTTTAAGATTCATAATTTTAGTTGAAAATTCAGCTCTTTGGTTAAAAATGTAACTATTTTGTTGAAAATTATTTTTGTTTGTTTTAGGATTTATCTTGAACCAGCAATGTAAGTATTTTATTTTTGATTTAAAATTGATATTTTTTTAAATGAAAGTTGATCTTTTCTAGTTGAAGATTCATGTATTTTGTTAAAAATTCGTCTTTTTTGGAAAATTAATCTTTTGGGTTGTACATGCATTCCTGTTGATTAAAAATGCAACTGTTTGGGTCTAAATCAATCAGATTTGGTTGAGGCTTTAGCAATTTAGTGGAAAATTAAACTGTTCGGTTGAAAATGAACTTTTTGGTTAAAAATTATTGATTTAAATTCAATTGTTTGGTTAAAAATGAAATCAGTTCTATGAAAATTTTACTGTTCGGTAGAAAAATAATTTCTTTGTTAAAAAATAATAATTTCGGGTTGGAAATTCAAGCGTTTTGTAGATAATTCGTCCTTTTGGCTTTAAAATTCAACTAATTGTTTGAAAATTCAACTGTTTAAGGCTACAGTTGAATCTTTTTCCTTTGAAAATTCGATCATATTTCATGTTAAAAATGTGACCAGATTAAAATGCTTGCCTTTGAATATTAATTTCTTTCTTGGTTGAAAATTAACTTTTATGTTAAAAACTCATTGTTCGGGGCTTATAATTAAAATATTTTCTAAAAATTTGACTTTCCAACTAGAAAACTCAACTCTTATGTTAAAAATTCATCTTTTTGGGTTAAAAATTTTAAAATCACTTTTACAATGATTTACAACAAAATATCTAAACAAAATATTTGTTCTAGGTTCACCGAATTTGGGTGTTACCTAGACACAAATTCTTTCAAATTATATAAACCGAATGAATTCATTGAAATTTATCGTAGAAAATTCTAGATATTTAAAAAAAATTGTATGTTTTTATTTGCGAATATTTCTTCACTTCAAATACCACACTTTTATATTTTCTTACATCAGATAAAAACTACGTGCTAAATCACTCATAAAATTTTTTGTCTTTTCGAATAATAAATTCTTACATATTGCACGACCTTTAAATTATTTTTATTTCGGCGATACATTGAAAATGTGCTAGTCACGTATACGCTAATAATGCTATATAAGGTCAATGTTGCGACGGTTATCTTTTTCCAAATATTGAGTTTCTTGCCAGATCTTGTTATTCAAGGAGCTTTTTTCAGAATAAAATCTTGATTAGAAAAAGATTGTCTTCAAATTAATTAAAAAAATTGATAAAAAAATTTCAAGATGACGGGAAAAGAGGCACTCATTTTCCTACTAAGTAAGTAATTATATAAAAAAAGACATACTTTCTATGAAGAAGTTTTATTAAAAATTTAATGTATATAAATTTACATTTATAAAGAGATCTTTTTATAACATATGCTGAAGACAAATTAATTACTAAGAAATAATTAAAAACATATCAATCAAATATATGATTTCTTATATGTTACTTGGAATAGAATATTATCTATAAGGTCATAAATTACCGATATCGGTTTATATATTTCTTTTCCGCCTTCTTATTTTTTATCTGAAGAAAATACCTGGTATTATCTGGTACATTACAATTTATAATTGAAAAAAAAAATATTTTTTTAACTGAGAATATAATTAAGGACAAAGTTCAGCTAGCTATCCACTCATTTTATCCAGGGTAAAAAAGCCCTGATCTCATTAATTTCTTACTTAAAAATGATCAAAATTGCACTACTCAAACAATCAACAATTGCTTGATCTCACTTTATACGAAATATAATTTTGAATAAATAAATAAATTTATTCTAATTTTTAAAGTGATTGGAGCCTTATTCCCAGCCTCCTTTGCAATGCGGTTCATTGAACTGGTGAGTTTTACTTTACTCAGTAAATGAAAAATTTAAATTTTACTGCAAATTCCTGTATTATATATGATGCAAGATGTCACGACACTTATATGGAATTTTTGTGTAATTACAATTATGAAACTATAAAAACTTTCCTAATTTAATTAATATTTCTTATAGATTGACCCGTGTGAGAGAATATGCAATGTAAGTAAAAAAAAATTACACGGACTTTATTATATGAGAAAATTATTTGTTTTCCCTAAAATTGCAAACTAAAAAATAAAATCTGTTTTTAGGCAAGACAGAATCGTGATGTTTGCGGAATTGATGGCAACCTTTATCCTTGCGTGCCAGCTTGCAGAAACTGTATGTTGTTAAGAAATTTTCTTTTCTATTTTCCAAACATTAGTTGTTTAAATATCTGAAAATATTAACAGACTTGTTACGCTCATCCCGAAAGGTGTTTAAATTTAAAAGATTCAATGCGAAATATTTCAAATTTTTGAATTTATTTATATTCCAAATACAACATTGTTTAGAAGTATCAGCTTTTTAAAAAGATATGATTATTGACTTGAAATGATGTGTTGACCTTATAACAAATATTAATGACTATTTCAGATATTCCACTAGCACCTGACGAGCGCTGTTCTGCCACGAGTTCAAGAGCATGGCCATAATCTGAATTGGAGGTGCCGGATAAAAATGTTGGAAGAACCCATTAAGCATATGTAAATCTTGATGTTTCATGATATAAATTATAAATGCCAGGTGATTCAAATTATTGAAATTTTGTTTGTAGACTGCAGTCAGAGAATAATGTTTTTACTTCCTCGAATTGTAAATTAAGTGATTTGAAACTTTCCATCGAGAAATACATGTGTAAAAATGTGATCTGCCTAATAAAACACTGAAGTGAAACAATATCAAATGTTTCATCATTTTGCTTGCTTACATTGTTAATTATATTAAGTGCCAACTCATTTAGCAACTTACCGAATAGTATATTCTATTAAATACACGAATGCCAAAAATGAGAAACAATAGTTACATCTACAAAAATTAATTATATTTATTCGAATTCGATTTTGAATTAAATGGAAAATAATTATTTCCGGTTAACATAAAAGATCTTTTTCTTAATCATATGAAATTCGGCATATAAATACGACTCTCAAAATAATTGAAGATAGACTAAAAAAACATTCTGTAGATGTAAGGCCTTTAATAGGACAGTAATAGTTACCACATTGTACATATGATATGCTAAACCTGTTCTGATCTGCGTACATCCAAATTTTATTTAAAAGTTATTATTAAACTAGTGGTAAAACAGTAGATATTATAATAAGCGATACTTTTGTATGATATAACCCTGTTATTGGTTACTTGTAACTGTTGGGTTATCATTAATAAACAAATCGAATAAAAAAAATCTGCCCGCCGCGCGGGCACATTCTCATCGCGCGCTGTAGCGCGCGGCTCGCTTCGCGCTCGATAATATATTTATCTCGCACTTCGCGCTCGATGATGTGTTTACCTCGCGCTACGCGCTCGGTCTTTGTATTTCCCCCACATTTGCGCCCAGACCTTGAATGAATAAACTAAAGAGAAAATAAACTAAACCTGACTCCGCACAATTTCAGATAACGGTACAAAGCAGCCAAACAATTAACATGGGGAAATTTTCAAATAATTGAACTCATACTTCAGGGTTTGATCGAAACGTACCAACTCTTTTAAGGATTTAAGAAAAGTACCCATGAAATGAAACCATACCAGTAACTTTTATTTTCAACCCACCCTTCCCCGCGCCCACACACAAAATATGACTCAAAAATAAAAAAAAATACATTTTTACATATTATTGTTACTTTTTAGCAATTTCCGTGGTCTTCTCATACAAATAATTACTAATAGACAAATTCTCATGACTCTTCAAACAATTTTTAATTGTTTAAATAAATGTAACTTATTTAAAGTATTATCTATTCGAAAAATGTAAAAAGTAATCATATTTTCTGATTTAAATGTAATAGTTTTTCATTATTTGGAGTAGTAATTTTTTTTAAATACTATGCAATTATTTAAACAATTACTTATTGCTTATTCTCAAAATTTCTAAAAATTAAACTAGAGATGTCTAGTTTTTTCTCAAATTGGTATCCTATGCTACTTTCTGTTGAATAATTATGTAATTTGTATGAATATATTTTAATTTTTGATAAATTTATATTTTTTCAAACAATTTTGATTTGCAAAAAGCAGTTTTTTTTCGATAACTTAAAAAAAATAAAATACATATCATTTTTTTTTAACTATACAGTGTACAGAAGAACATATTAACCATTTTTTAATTGTTTGAACAAATATAATTTGTTTAGACAATTATTTTTCAAAAAATACTTTCAAAAACGTATTTTCTGAAATAAACATAATATTCAATGATTCCGAGGCGTAATAAATTCTGCTAAAAAATTTATGTTATTGCTTATACAATTTTGTATTGCTTTTTTTCAAATTTCCTTCAAATTGAGTATGGATGGTGTACATCTTTTTCCGCGCATTATTAAATCAATCATAAAAGTCATAATAAGATTTAAATTATAAACGTGTATTTATTATTGCTTTCTTCGTATTTTTACAATCATTATCATGATTAAATTATAAAAAAGCACATTCACTAATGCAAATTATAATTAAAGTTTTAACAGACAGATTTTTTACATTTTCATACTCGTTATAAATATTAAAACGCGTCGCTTTCGTGTTAGCTATATACGATTATTTATGCATACTGGAAAACACAAAAAATATATATTAAAATATATTTACGAAAATAATTCCATGTGTAATATTTTATATTATTGATCCACATTTTTTAATAGAAAACTGCTTGAACGAATACAAATTGTTTAATCATGACACGACGTTTTTAAGAGAATTTACTACTCCTCGAAATCATTCAATATTCTGTTTAATTCAAAAAACACGATTTAAAAAAGTTTTTTAGAAGAATAATTTTTTCAACCAATTATATTTTTTTAAATAATTAACAAATGGTTAATATATTCTTCTATGAACTATACAGTGAGAAAAATAATGATATGTATTTTATTTTTTTAAGGTTATCGAAAAAAACTGCTTGAGCAAATCAAAATTGTTTAAAAAAATGGAAATGTATTAAAAATCAAAACATATTTATCCAAATGATATAATTATGCAACAGAAAGTGGCAAATGATACCAATTTGAGAAAAAACTGAACATCTCTGGTTCAATTTTTAGAAATTTAAATCAGAAAATACGATTACTTTTTACATTTTTTTGAATAAATAATAGTTTAAATAATTTACATTTGTTGAAACAATTGAAAATTGTTTAAAGGGTCATGGGAAATATTCAAATTGTCTATTAGTAATTACGAATACGCAAAAGACGACGAAAATTAATAAAAAGTAACAATAATACGTAAAAATGTATTTTTTTAATTTTTGGATCATATTTGGGGCGCTTGGGAGGGGGGAGATATGAGGTTGGGTTAGCAATAAAAGTTATTAGTATGTTTTCATTTCATAGGTACTTCTCTTCAATCCCTAAAAAAGTTGGCACATTTCGATCAAACCCTGAAGTATGAGTTCAGTTTTACAAGAATCAAAAATTTCCCCATGTTAATTAAATGGCATTTTGAAGTGCCCGGTAGTACATGTTAATTTTCGAATTTCAAAAAAAAAAATTTAGTTATTTTTTTTCTCGAAAATAGAAACTTGGATTTTTAGCCTAACCGACGCGCGGCAATGCTCGGAGTTTCGCAGCTGCATCCTTCTCCTCCGCGAATTTAAGCGTGAACGCGCTTAGAATGTGGGCTTACGGCTGATTGGAATTATACTCCCCTACAACCCCGAAAACGGCAATGCTCGGAGTTTGGACTGTATTTGATTGAAACTCCCTATTTCTTGTTCGGAAAATAATCCTTTTGGTTTAAAATTGAACCATATTTGGTTGAAAATGAATTGATGTATTTTGTTGAAAATTCTTATTTTTTGGTGGAAAATCAATTGTTTTGTTATAAATGCAACTGTTTGGTTTAAAATCATCGATTTTAGTTAAAAATTCAAGTATTTTGTTCAAAATTCGTCTTTTTGGTTAAAGTCAACTGTTTTTGCTTCCTCGTAGAGGATGTTTTGTAATGGTAATATTTTCCAAAAAATGTAAATTCATTTAATCAATCATTCCTCAATTTAAAAATGTCTAATACAATTTTCTAAGCAATTGTCGGGATGTGTGTGTGTGGATGTCACACTTTTTTGTGAACAGGATAACATGAAAATAGTTGCAGATAAATTGATGAAATTCGGAGGGCTTATTTTCACCACTAATATTCTGAAACTGACCTAAGGATTCCTAAAAATATTTATTACATTTGTTTTAGCACTCAATAATATTTTAAAAATCGGTTTTTTATAGTGAAACTTCTTTCATTACCATAATTCAATGTTGCAAGAATATAAAAAATTCCTTGGTTCGAGACGAATCGATTGACTTATAATATCGAAACATTTTATTGAACAGTAAGGAAGCTATAGTAATGCATAGTATTTAAAAATACGGGTTTTTATGGTAAAACTTTTTTCTTTAACATAATTCAAAGTTGATACACGAATATGAAAGATTCTCGAGTTCGACACTAATCAATTGACCTACAATATTAATACATTTTATCAAATAGTAGAGAAGTTATGGTAATCTACATATTATTTAAATCGATTTTTATCGTAAAAATTTTCTCATTCTCATAATTTAAAGTTGATGCGAGAATAGAAAAGTTGTGTTGATTCAAGACGAATTGATTGACCTATAATAATACATTTCACTGAAGAGTAAAGAAGCTATGGCAATGCATAATATTTGAAAGAACGGTTTTTTATAGTAAAACTTTTTTCACGAACATAATTCAAAATTGATTCCACAACGGAAAAGATTTCTTGATTCGAGGCAAATCGATTGACCTATAATATTAATACACTTTATTGAAGAGTAAGGAAGTAATGCTCATTTATAATATTTGAAACATTTGTTTCAAACATAAAAATCTTTTTCATCGACATAATTCAAAGTGGATGCATGAATAGAAAATACTTTTAGATCAGAAATTTTCAAATAGAATAATTATGATAATTTTTGTAAAGAAATAATAAAGCTGGAAAAGAGATAGGGTTCGACAGTACTTGCCCCTTCCCTTTTCCGGATCGAAAAATTATCATTTCGAATACAAAGTTTGATTTGTCTTTGTGTTTACAATTTTTTTTAAAATTATTTTGCAATTTTTTTTGTTTGTAAATTTCTATTTTAAAATCAATAATTCCGGATATGCGTCGAAAATAATTGCCACCGCTAAAACATAGGCAGCCGCGTTCGGATGTTCTACTCAAGCGCTCAGTTCTCTATGCGCTTTTGTTTCAAGCTCTCAAAAGTATAGAAAGACTCCGAATTTCTGTGTGAAATTTTGATATGATATTTTTGAATATATAAACTGTCGCAAAATGCAAAAAAAAACTATTTTTCAAACGTGAGATCGTAGAATGACCCCTTAATTAAATAAAAAATATATCTAAATTATGTTTATAATTTGAATAATCGGAAGCTATTTAGATACACTTTCTTTAACTAAATGCAATAAAATTTATTGGAAAACCCGAGCCAGATCATAACAAACTCTCTCAAGTCAAAACTCGAAATACGAGTAGCCAGCCTGCAGCCCCAAAACAAAACACGACACGTCGCGTTGTCGGTAGGCGAACGCATTCACATGTTTTATCAATACGTGATCGAAATACCTCACAGTTGGGAGCTGGCAATTGAATTCGAGTCGATCCTATTTCACGTTTGTTTTACAGTGGATCACTCGAATGTCGTTTCATCGACAAATCGGAAAAGCTGCCAGCGTGCGATTCAAGTGTCGACGTATCACCCAATCGTTCGCAATGCGCTGTCGCGTTGCTTTTCGCTTTTTGCGTCGCGTCGTTGATCGTGCATAAGACTTTCTTGCGAGCATATAAAATCCCATTTTACTTCCTTTGACGAAATTCAATATTCATAAAAGCACAAATACGAGTGTCGTTCCAAAAGTAAGTTCCGATATTTTATAAATTGGCGGGAAAAGGTCAGGGAGGGAAAAATTGGACAGGGATATTTTTGTTCGTATCTCAGGACATCACTGCATTTTTATCAGGTCGTTATCAGCTGTTTTCTCTTATCAGTATCATTGTAACCATCTAGCTTCCCCTCACTAGCGTGTCCGATTGTGAAGTGCGATCTGTAATTATATTTTTAGTCTCAGAAGGTGTTGATTTCCCGAAATTCACCGTAGGGTCACTTCAGTGTATGGAGAAGGAATTATGATCATCAAAATGATTTGCAGGTGGAAGAAAAGTTTCCTGAAAGGATGAACAAGTGTGCATGACGAGGCGCGTAGTGGGCTGCCTTCCACCTCCTGTGGGGACGACGCTGTTGCTGCAGTGCGTGTGCTTTTAGATGAAGATGCTCGGTACACTCTAAGTGATATTGGTCGGCTTTACACCGACGAGCGGAAGGTTAGTTTCACGCGCGAAGAACGGGTAGGGGAAAGAAACTTTCGCCTCGGGAAGCGCGCGAAGGAAGGGTTGCCAACTTGTAAAATTCAGATATTCGAGCTAATCGAAACTGCCGAGAACTGTCGCGTCGGCTTGTGTGCATCATTACCTTTGTTGACCTACGTTACCGACAGTTTCGATCAGCTGGAGTACACGAATTCTATAAGTTCGCAGCCCTTCTTGCACGCGCTCTGCGAGGCGAAAGGTTGTCTCCCCCACCCATTCTGCGCGCGTAAAACTAACCTTCCGCTCGTCGGTGTAAAGCCGACCATTTTGTTGAAAAACTTCATCCAAGTCTTCAACTGACCCGATCCTCGGTTTATCGAATTGGGAACACCAACACCTTCTGAGACTGAAAATTTGGTTTACAGATCGCACTTCACAATCGGACACGCTGCACAGTGGGGCAAAAGGAACGTCCGTGGACAAATTGATTTTCAGAAGACAATTATTATCCGATTTTAACCTTTATTTTAAAATGAAAGATAATAAAATTGTGCATCGAACTGTCCTGGCCGATTTTTAAATTTTTGTTTATTTTTTTGTTTAATAATTAACAAAAATGAGACAAAAATTGACTTTTGAAGTATACCGGTTTTAAAAAAAGCTTTGATTCGATCAAAAACACATAGAAAAATTAAAGTTTGATAATTTAAAATTTTTTTAAATAAAAACCTGGTAAATTACTGTCGGATTTTCAATTGAATTTAGAGAAGAGAAAACATTTTTTTATAAATGCCTTTAAAATTAAATAAGACATCTTTCGACCTCTCAAATTACTATATAAGGTTCATGACCTGAACCTTTTTATTTTTTAAAAAGCTATACGAATTGAGAAGACTTGATCGTGAATATGATAAAAAATTACGCTTTTAAAAGTTTTTTTTTGTATACTGTATTAATAGGTCAAATAAAAGGCATACATATTTTTCATTTAAACAAAAAACAGATTATATCTTCGGATTCTACACAAAAACATCAACTGTAGAGTAAAAATATTTTTTCTCAATTCCTAATATCTGTAAATGTAAGAAAAATAAATATTTGCTAAAATCACAACTAAATTGAGGATTCCTTTATTCGAGGCTGAGTTTTGTCTTGCAGAAAATTTCCCATTTATTCAATACAAATCATATTTGAGTACGAATTTTGGGTTCTGAAATGTTTAATTTATTATTCCTTTTGAAAAATTTGAAATAGTTTATCGAAAAATCTGAATTATCGCTTAAACACTAAAATAAAATAAACACTAAAAGTTTCGAAGAAACTTTTCACATTACTTCCAGGTTTGTCGATTGAAATAGTACAGAAAAAAATTGTGTTTTTTTTTTTTTTTTTGATTGCCGCGTAATTATAACTAGAAAGAATCTCTTTGGCCTCTAAAAATTATTACCACAAATTTTTGAGTTCAAACTTTCCAATTTTTAAAATCCATCAAGTTTGAGAAATTTCATTGCTAATATGCTAAAATATTTTATTTTCAACATAGTTTGGTGTATAAACTTTATAAGTTAGTTCAAATATTGAAAATGTAATTTTTAATTCCATAGATTTTATTATTATCAATATTATTGAACATAGTGTTTAAATAACCTTGCATTTCTCACTATCTTAAAGTTTTCAGACTCTTTTTTTAAATGGCAAAAAAAAATTAAAGTTTCATCCAATCACGAACATGGGTTTCCCGACAACATTTTCAAACTGTTTCGAGTAGTCTCGAGATAGTTTCGAGAATTAAACGAAATTGGCGCCTGCATATTTTTAGGAATCTCGAAAGACATTTTTTATTTTGTGGATGAAAAATGAAAAGTTTTTTAAACCTAAAACTTGAATCAAAACATTATATAAAAATTTTTAAATAAATTTGACAAAGTTTGTTGAACTGCTAAAAATTGTAATGTGCTTAAAATATTCGTAACTAAAAAATTAGAAAAACTTGAGCAATTAACAGATATATGGTCTTCTTTTATTTTAATTTATAAAAACTTTCAAATTTTTTTGCACGGACATCTCACATTTTTAACATGAAAAAGTTTCTAAATCACCAAAAAAAAAAAATAAAAAACGTTAAAAAGTGCATAGAGCTTGTCAAATTTATTTTGAAAATAGGACTTGCTTAGCGATATAAAATAAATATTTACAAATCTAGGGCGCTTGGGAATATTATTTACATTATGAAAAATAATTGACATAATTGTTTATAATAATTGTTGAGGGGATGAATGATTCTTATTGAAAAATAAAAATTTCATATAAGTATTCTTCTTTCAAGTTTATTTGTTGATTTTGCTTCTAAGGTTACACAAATATCATTTTTCTAAGATTCTTGAGACAATTCACAAAGATTTTTGATGATTTCAAACTCAAATATGTCAAAAAAGTGTAATATTTTCTATTTTACAGGATTTTGCAAAATGTTAGAAAAAATTTGAGCCAGTTTAAAAGATATTTAGGACTTAGAAAAATATATTTAAAACTGTCTCGAATTATGCCTAAAATTTTGAAAAATCTTTCAAGATTGAAAAAATTGCCCTCAAAAGTTCCAGATTTTTTTTCGACATTTGTAGAAATCTTTTTAAATGTTTCGAAATCTTTTTAAATTTTCTTTCAAAATTAATTTTTCACAATAAAGAGTCATTAAAAATAATTTCTTGAAACCTTTCGAACTTCTTAAAAAGCTTTCACATTTTTTCGAAACTTTCCAAAATTTACCCTTTATTTTAAATTTTTGAAGATCTTTTCAAACTTTAAATGATTCTTTAGCCAATTAATTTTTTCAAATGTTTGCAACAAATTTCTTAAAATTCTAAAAAATTAGAAAAAGTGCCTTCAAATCTTCCAGCTTCTGTTTTAGTAATTTTGAAAACCTTTTAAAATGTTTTAAATTCTTTTTAAATATTCTCTTAAAATTAATTTTTGAATATAGAAAATCAGTTGAGATTATTCGATGAATTGTAGAACAATTTGTTTTATTATCATGAAACCTTACAAAATGCTTAAACATTATTATTTCAAAATATTCAAAAACGTACATTTTTTACCTTCTTAAAAATCTTTTTCAATCTTTGATTAATTTAGAATCTTTTTAAAACTTCTAAATATCTCTTGAACTTACCACGAATGTTTTATAAAACATTGTAATCTTGATAATCGAAAAATTGGGCTTTAAAATCGTTTATATTCTTTTTCAAATTTTAAGAAGTAATTCAAAGTATTTTGAGGTGTTTGTCAATTTCCTCCAAAAATTTATTTTTCAAAATAAAAAATAAATATAAAATTTTCCAAATCTTTAAGAACCTTCAATACTTGCATTTCCAAATATTAAAAAATGTAATTTTTTTCTAACTTTTTTGAAATTTGTTCAAGTTTTAAATTAATTTTTAATTTTTTTTAACTTCTAAATATCTTTTAAGGTGACTCTAATTTGTTATGAAACTGTTTAATCATGCTAATTGAACATTTTTGCTTTAAAACCGTCCACATACTTTTTCGAAATTTTAGGAAATTATAAATGTTTGAAATATTTGTCAATTTCATCTCAAAATTTAGTTTTTGAAATAAGAAATCAGTTTAAATTTTCCCAGGAATTAAAATTTTTTTTTTTATTCTCTTTGAAACGTTTTAAAATTCCTAAAAATCTTCTTTCCTCAGCAATCACTAAAAATAGCCTTAAATTTCTCATAAACCTGATGTTTGCAGACTTTTGATTTTAAACGGGAAAAAGAAACGACAGCTTGATCCAATCATGAACACAAGTTTCCCGATAACAATAGTTTCAAATTCTTTCGAGTAATTTCGAGATCGATCGAGAAATAATAATCGAAAATGGCGCCATGCGCTTTTCAATGAATGAAAAAGGAACGACAGCTTTATCAAATGAACGATCACGGGTTTCTCGACAACAATACTTTCAGATTGTTTCGATTAATTTTGAGATGGTTCGAGAAATAATCGAAAATGGCGCCATGCGCTTTTTAATGAATGAAAAAGAAACGATAGCTTTATCCAATGAACGAGCACGGGTTTCCAGACAACAATAGTTTCAGATTGTTTCGGGTAATTTCGAGATGATTGGAGAAATAATCGAGAATGGCGCAATGTGCTTTTTAATGAATGAAAAAGAAACGATAGCTTTATCCAATGAACGAGCACGTGTTTCTCGACAACAATACTTTCAGATTGTTTCGAGTAATTTTGAGATGTTTCGAGAAATAATCGAAAATGGCGCCATGCGCTTTTTAATAAATGAAAAAGGAACGACAGCTTTATCCAATGAACGAGCACAGGTTCCTCGACAACAATAGTTTCAGATTGTTTCGACTAATTTCGAGATGATTCGAGAAATAATCGAGAATGGCGCCATGCGCTTTTTAATAAATGAAAAAGGAACGACAGCTTTATCCAATGAACGAGCACAGGTTCCTCAACAACAATAGTTTCAGATTGTTTCGAGTAATTTCGAGATGGTTCGAGAAATAATCGAAAATGGCGCCATGCGCTTTTTAAAATAAGGATTGGACTAAATGAATTAACTTGATTCACCTTTATAAAAAAATATTATGCATTTTATCGTTCACTTCTGACAAAATGCAAATGAAATGTAATCCTGTTTTAAATTCAAAGTAAACCAATAAGCTCTCAATTTGTGCTTTTAAAAGCTATATTTGATCATGCGATGATAAAACCTGATAACGAGTTCAATTCGAATAAAGTGAACATTATTACTTAAACACAGGTTAATAGAGAGAACTTTTTGAATGCGTGTGAAAATAACACGTGCTTTCATTTACCGAACAATTGCGAGTTTCCATTTACATTGTACACATACAACTTTCGAGTAATACTCGGCATGAAATTACAATCCCGAGAAATACTTATTTACCAAGAAGGATCGTAAAATAGTTTCTGGGCTAGGTAAAATACTATTATTATCTTAAAATATTCCGCTCGAGTTTCGAGACAAGCTACTTTCTGATGGTCTTTGTTCTGGTAATATCCGTGTTCAGCGGACTCTGTCTAATCGAATTCGGAAGTGAATATGCCAATTGTGTGTCAAGGTGTGCAGAAGTACTGGCATTGCGGTAAACGTTTTGGTATCGATCACACTTCCAGGGTGTTATCCTTCAGTGCCAATGAATTTATTCTCTGACCCCACAGTCGAACCATCCAACCATCCAACCGTCCCGAATTTGCTTAGAATTTCCTAATCGATTTTCCTTCTCACTCTTCACTCCTACTACGCTGAAGATCCACTTCATTCTAATTTTTTCATTTAACATTTAACTCTTCTTTCAATTCCAATTACGAACCGACCTGGTAAACCAGTTCTTCGTATGTCTGGTTATCAAACTGCGTCGACCGCATTATGCGCAATATGCAAAAGTGCGTGCTTCCCACTTGAATTTTCTTTACAAAGTGTTTCGCTTATGCATAGAACTATTTCATTCAACATTTCACTTTTCTTTTAATTTATATTGAAAAACGCTTCCTCGAAATGCCATGTAACGCTGAAGCTGACCGCCATACTATTTATAGACAAAAATCATAAATGTAATTTTATTTAAACCTCATTTGAATAATGAATAATGAGCTTAAAATATTTGATACTTTACTCTAATATTTATAAAAGCACGTGATTTCTGTCGAATAACTTACTCGTATGTCTGGTTATCAAACTGCGTCGCATGCATTATGCGCAATATGCATAAGTGCGTGCTTCCACTTTAATTTGTTTTACAAAGTGTTTTGCCTATGCATACAATTTTTTCATTTAACATTTCACTTTTCTTTTAATTCAAATTACGAACCGCTTTCTCCAAATTTCATGTAACGCTGAAGCTGACCTCCCTACTGTTTATAAATACGAATTATAAATGTAATTTTTTATGAACCTCATTTGAACAATGAATAATGAGTTTCAACTATTTGATACTCTGATCCAATATTCATAAAAGCAAGCGCTTTTCTGTTAAATAAAGTCTTCGTATGTTTGGTTATCAAACTGCGACGCATGCATTATGCGCAATACGCAAAAGTGCGTGCTTCCCACTTGAATTTTCTTCACAAAGTGTTTCGGTTTTGCATACAACTTTTTCATTTAACATTTCACTTTTCTTTTAATTCATATTACAAAACGCTTTCTCGAAATGCCATGAAACGCTGAAGCTGACCGCCATACTATTTATAAACAAGAATCATCAATTTAATTTTATATAAACCTCATTTGAACAATGAATAATGAGTTTCAACTATTTGATACTATGACCTAATATTTATGAAAGCACGTGCTTTTCTGTTAAATGAATTCTTCGTATGTTTGGTTATCAAACTGCGTCGCATGCATTATGCGCAATATGCAAAAGTGCGTGCTTCTCACTTGAAGTATTTTTTAAAAAGTGTTTCGCTTATGCCTACAACTTTTTCATTTAACATTTCACTTTTCTTTCAATTCAAATTACGAACCGCTTCCTCCAAATGTCATGTAACACTGAAGCTGACCCCCCTACTGTTTAGAAATACAAATTATAAATGTAATTTTATATGAACCTCATTTGAACAATGGGTTGGAACTATTTGATACTCTAATCTCATATTTATAAAATCACGTGATTTTCTCTCGAATGTCTCTCGATTTTCTCTCGTATGTCTGGTTATCAAACTGCGTCGCATGCATTATGCGCAATACACAAAAGTGCGTGCTTCCCACTGGAAGTGTTTTTTTACAAAGTGTTTCGCTTATGCATACATAGTTGCAAAATATTGATGTTTTTGGGTTTTTTTTTTCAAGAGAAAGTTCTCCTTTCAAACGTATTTATTTTACAATGTAACAGCAAACTTTCTTCTTTAGTTCAGTTAACTATTTAGTTTATTCTTGTTTCCGTACTAGAAAAATAATTTTCAAGATATTTTTTTGCCACGCAGTAAAATCCACCGGAAAGGGTTCACCCACCCCTGACTGTTCACGTTCTGAGTGAAACTGATCCTATCTCCGCGGTTCACTGTAATTTAAAAATGAATTTAGACAGCAGACTAACTTAACAGATTAGGCTTCGTCCATAAACTCTTTTCCTCTTTTTTTCAAATTCTTATTTTTCCCCTGTTTGCAATAAACTTCCCCTTATTCTCAATGTTTTGCTTAAATTTGAACTGTATTAATAGAATCCAATAAAAAAATCCAACTATTCTGGGTCGGAAGTTTTTTTATTTTTTGGGTCAGAAATTCTCCTAGTAGGTTGAAAATTTATTTTTTTTGTTGAGAATGCAACCGTTCTAGTGAAAAGTGATATTTGTTGGTCAACAATACAACTACTTATTTAAAAGTTGAACTAATTTGTTGATGATTCATTTTTTTGGTTCAAGATTCATCATTTTAGTTGAAAATTCATCTCTGTGGTTAAAAATTTCACTATTTTGCTGAAAATTCGTTTTCAGATATTAAAAATTATTTTTTGTTTCAACTTAAAATTCAACCATTGTGGTTGATTGTTGATCCGTTTTATCAAAAGATTGAACTGTTTGGTTGAAAATTTAAAAAATTGGTTAAAAATTCGTCTTTTTTGGTAGAAAATTAATGTTCTTGGTTGAAAATCCATCTATTTGCTTGAAAATTTAACTCATTTGTTGAATTTTTTTTGGGTTGGAAATAAAAAAATTTTAGTGAAAAATTATCCTTTTAACTGAGAAATAATCTATTCAGTGAAAAAATTCAATTATTTGGTTGAAAATTACTTCTTGATTTAAAATTCAGCCTTCTTGAGTAAAAATGCAACTTCTCAGTTAAAAATTAATCTGCTTTGATTAAAAATTCAACTACATGGGTTGAAGATTCATTATTTATTTGAAAATTTAACTTTTTTCTAGAAAATTCGTTTCGTTTTTGCTCAAAACTTAATTTTTTGGACTCAAAATTTAACTTTTCCACTTTTGGTGCAAAATGTATCTTTTTTTGTTCAAAATTTAACTATTTGGTTGAAAATTCATATTTTTTTATTCAAAATTCATGTTTTTCGTTGGAATCAATCTCTTTTTGTAGAAAATCAATCTCCTTGGTCGAAAACTTATAAAATTTTGGTTGAAAAATTAACTCTGTTGAACATTGAACTCTTTTCTTCAAAATTTATTTTTTGAAAGATTTATAATTTTAGTTAAAAATTCATCTCTTTGGTTAAAAATTAACTATTTTAATGAAATTAGTTTTTTTTTAAATTAATTTTCTTTACTGAAAATGTCACTATTCCATTTTTGGTTTAAAATTGATGCTTTTTGGTTGAAAATTCGTCTTTTCATGTTGAAAATTCAGCTGTTTTGCACAGAATTCATCTTTTTGTTTTGAAAATTAAACAATTTTGTAGAAAATGCATATTTTTAGTTAAAAATGAAACTAATTTGGTACAAATTAATTTTTTTATGTCTAAGTGTAACTATTCCATTTTTTTCAAAAATGTTTGTTTAGAATTTGAAAATTGAACTATTTCGCAGAAAATTTAGGTATTTGGTTGAAAATCTCTCTTTTTTGGCTGAATTCAGTTTTTTACACTGGAAATTTCACGATTCTATTTTTGAAGAAACATTTTTTTATATTTTCAATGAATTTGTTTAAATAATTTATTTATGGTAATAACTATCTTTTTTTAGAATAATGATAGAATGTGGCGCTTATAGCTGAAATTTTCAACCTTTTTCAACTTTTTAATTAGAGTACCATTAAAATTATTCCAGCTTAAAAAATGGTTTCTTTAAACAATTTATTGTTGTTTATAACTATCTTCTCTGAGAATAGTTTTAAAAAGTACGGTTTTTCTGACATACTTAACTTATTTTCTTACTTTTCACTTGGAGTTAGGCTAAAATTAATACAAATTATTAGTTTATACAATTTATTATTGTTTATAACTATCTTCTCTTGGAGTAATGCTAGAAAGTTGCTGTTTTATCTGAAATTTTCAACCTTTTTTTATCTTTCCACTTAGAGCAAGGTTATAATTCATTCAATTTGAGGGATTATTTGTTTAAACAATTTATTACTGTTTATAACTATCTTCTCTTGAAATAGTGCTAAAAAGTTGCGTTTTTTCCGACATATTTAACTTTTTTTCTTACTTTTCACTTTGAGTAAGGCTTTGTGTAAGGCTCAGTTTACAAATTATTTGTTTGTACAATTTATTATTGTTTATGACTATCTTCTCTTATTGTAATACTAGAAAGTTGCTGTTTTATCTGAAATTTTCAACCTTTTTTCATTTTTTCACTTAGAATGAGTTAATGATTAATGCAATGTAAGGAATTATTTGTTTAAAAAATGTATTATTATTTATAACTATCTTCTCTTGGAATGGTGCTAAAAAGTTGCAGTTTTTCCGACATATAACTTTTTTTCTTACTTTTTACATGAAGTGGGGTTAAAATAAATACAAGTTTACAAATTATTTGTTTATACAATTTATTATTGTTCATGACTATCTTCTCTTAGAGTGATGCCAGAAATTTTCTGTTTCGTCTAAATTTTCAATTTTTTTTATCTTTCCACTTAAGATGAGGTAATAATTAAATCAATTTGAAGGAGCATTTGTTTAAACAATTTATTATTGTTTATCAATATCTTTTATTTTAATGGTGCTAAAAAGTTGCCGTCTTTCCGACCTATTCAACTTTCTTTCTTACTTTTCATTCGCAGAGGTTTCATGCCAATCGCGTTAATTTTACTCTTGTCCTTTTCTTGACATGTCCATGTCTCGCTACCGTATAGCACAGTCGGCATAAATAAAGTATTATATAAGGTCATTTTAGTTTTTTTTTATTTGTTTTTATCTCTGAGAATGGACCCTACTCTAACGATAACCTTCTTACCCTCATTTATGCGCCTATCTAACCTTCCATCTATTTTACCGTCGCTAGTGAATAGGCTACCCAGATATATGTATTTGTTAACTTGCTCTTATCTCTCATCATTTAGGACAATGTTGCACATTGTTTTCTCACTTTTCCCCCCAAACACCATTACCTTTGGTTTATTTACGTTAATGTTGAGGCCCATGTTCTTCATGCTTGTATTAAGTTTATTCAACATTCTCCGCAAGTCCTCGATTGATTCTACCATAACAATCTTGTCATCTGCGAAAGCCAACCCACGCACCTTCACTGTTTCGAGATCTACACCTTTTTCGTCGAAGTGGGCCATTCTTAGAGACTTATCCATAAATATGATAAATAGCTATGTGGACATAACGCATCCTTGTTTCACGCCTTGCACAATATCGAAACAGTCACTGAGTTTCCCATTAACCCTTACACTCGCTTTACTGCCTGCATATATAGTTTGTATCGCTTGTAGGAGACATCCATGGACTCCGTACTCTTTCAGGACTTCCCAAAGTTTACTACTATTTACTTCTATATGAGTATTTTTGAGTATATTTTACTTACGGTACTTAGTAAGCTGATAACTCTGTAATAATGGCAGATGTTTTTATCTCCCTTTCTTCTGTATATGGGTACGATAATCGCATTTCTCCAATCGTCTGGGACTGGTCCCGTCTCGATACATAAATTTTTCAATTCACACAACCTGTGAGGTATGTACTCGCCACCGTACTTAAGCATTTCCGCGTTAATACTGTCTGCACCTGCAGCCTTACTATTTGTTTAGTTCTTAATTATACCTGTAACTTCAGTGACACAGACTTTTTGAATTGGATTTTCTAATTCATTATGTTCTATGTCGCAGTTATGTTGCCCTATATCTTCACCTCCTAATAATTCTTTGAAAAAGTCTTTTAATCCGTCTACTATCCCGTCTGTATCATATAGCATTTCACCTTTGCTGTTTCTCTTACTCACAAAATCTGTACTTTTACTTCTGTTCACCTCTTTAAATACTACTTTCACGGTTCCTCGAAAGTCGTTTTCTAATTTCTTCTCTTCTTCTGTTCTGATTTTATCTTTGCTTTCCTTGACTAGTCGTTTAACTTTCCTCTTTTTGTGTCTGTAATCATTTTGAAGCCTATTTATCTCCTCATCGCTAAGACTTGTGATGTTTAACGTTCTCTCATACGCTTTTTTCTTTTCTTTTTGGGGTGCTTTATTTTCATCATTCCACCAATCACAACCAGATTTTCTTCCTACAACCGCCGTACCACATACTTCCATAGCAGTTTTAACAATGATACTCCGTAACATAGTCCACGCGTCCTCTGTATCTATATTGCTTCTAAGCGCCTTTCAACTTGCCTCATCTATGCGTTCGTTTATCTTATTCTAAAAATCTATACGCACATCCTTTTTCTGTAAATTTTCAATCTTGATTCGCGTTTGTTTCGTTTTTGTTGTTTTCTTTCTCCTCCAACCCCGCCCTAAGTTTGTTTTAGAGACTAAAAGGTAATGATCAGTATTGCATTCAGATCCCCTCATGACTCTTGTATCTTTAACTAGGTCCCTCAGTCTTTCATCCGCAATAACGAAGTCGATTATACTGCAATTATTTCCTTTACACCAGGTGTACGTGTGGATCATTTTATGTCGAAACTAAATATTTGTAATGAATAGGCTCTTTTCTAAGCATAAGCTAATTAACTTTTCTCCGTTGTAATTTTTTCTTGGATCCCCAAATTTACCTAGAACCTAGTCCCAGAAGGCGTCTTTGACTTCCCGCAAGTCACTATAAACTGGGGCATAGCACGCTACGATGAATAATCTTCTGATTTCTACCTTCATTCTAGCGCACAACAATCTGGGAGATACAAAATCATGATCTTTGAGATGCTGTCTTGCTTTTTCATTCATAATTAAACCAACCCCTTGACTACCATGTGATTCGCTACCTACAATTTCAATTTTTATTATGAAGTTATATAAACAATTGCGTGATAATCATAAATAAAAAGAAAATTTTATATAAAAGTTCTGCGACTGATTTTATGCTGAAAATTGTTTCAATAATTCTAATTGTTATTGTTAAATAAAACATATGGACATGTGTTTATATAATTTGTTAATGATAATTAAAAATTATTATCTGAGAATGAACCTTTTTGGTTGAATGATAAAAGTACGTGTCCATAAAGCTTCACCGATGTTCGGTGAACGTTTATGAAATATTTTGGGTATGCCCAGGAGAAACTAGAAAGGACGCCTAATAGGTTTACCGAAATACGGTGAGCGACAGATGAAATATTTTCAGTGTGCCTAGAAACTTCGCTAATAACAATCACGTATATTTATGTTTGACAAAAACCACTCACAGTACTTTTTATCTCTTTTTTATGAATGATGGTAAAAGAATTTTCAACATTATGTATAAAATAAACTTTTATTTATAAATTGGTAATACAATTTTTCGACACGTTAAAATTAGACTTCATTTTACAACTGTAAATATAACAAAAAGATGCCTGAAACTTGTTAAAAAATCGGAAGACAATAAGAGACATTTTTTGTGGCTGATTCTGGATCAATCTATTCAGATTATTACATTTTCAAAATAGCAAAAGAAATAATCCAAACAACCATACCATCATACCAAATCGTACAATTTTCAACAAAAGAATTTTTAATATCAATCAATATAATATTATTATGTCCTGAACGTCCATTTACTTCTATTTACATTAATATGCGATTGAATCTTGTAGGTTATATGTTATACGTATTCAGCACCATGGTCTAAGTTCAGGCGAATACGAAAAACCGTTTGCCATGGAACAAACTCCGCGTGAAACTCGGCGTGGGGATGCCGTTCTCCCACCTAAAGGAAGCATTACTGCAACAACACTGTTAGGCCTACAGCTTTTTCAATGTGGGAACACAGCGTGCCCAACAAGAGAGAGTCCGCACCAAGCTGCGGGCAAGCAGCGCTCGACGCACTTGGTGTTGCAGCTCTATCATGTGGGCGAGCAGCTCGCCCAAAATTTTTGCAGTGTATGATTTAATAAAAACAGAGAATTAACTAAGGAAGAAAGGAAAACCATCATCAAAGAAGCCCACAGCAACCACCGCTGAGAGAATAATAAAATTGAGAGGTAAGATAAATTGGTGAATGGAAGAATATGGACGAAGAAATTAAGAAATACGTAACATGATAAACTTGACCTATTAAAAAAACTTAAATATGACTAATACAATCTTCGCAAAAGAAACCTACGATTTGCAACATAATCCAGGAGGCTTAGATTGCTTAAAAGAAGATTAATTTTAATGCTCAAGCAAATTAATACAGCGCTTAGGTTACGCAGCGATAGAATCGGTAATAAGGTATGACCTGTTTGAATGTAGAATATTCAGATACATAACTAGATGCATACTTCAGAAAAATTTTCTTTTTGTATTAAAAATAAAATAGAAAATCAATTCAATGCTGCAACTTACACAGCAGGTGTATAAGAAATACAACCACCGACACCTGTATGATCAATAAATCGAAAAATTTTATTTGGAAAACTAAAAAGTTTCGCGGACGAAATAATGTTTAAACACGTGGATAATATGTACCCTGCTTGTATATGATATAAAAATAATAATACTCTCTATATAATACTTATAAAAATCATAATACTCTCTATATAATACTGGTAACCCACGTCCAGAGTAATCAATACAATCTCCACCCGCATGTATTATGCATCTGCGCATGTGCATCTTGACAAGCCACGTAGTATGGACGATTAGTAGAAAGTGCTAAAAGCTCTAATCGATGTACTATACTTTACCAACCGCTTCCTCATGTCGGTTTTCCAGTCTCGTCTAGTTCCGTTAAGACGTCAGTTCTTGTCACCCGCTCATCTTATTGTCACTTGTTTGAATAAAACATATAATTATATTGCATATTTGGTAATATTGGCGATCCTGACCTGAAGGGCACCAGATAGTTATTCTAGCTTAAAACTATCAAAATAATAGTTTGATTAATTCCTCACATTATTGTGATGTGCCCGATAGCCCCAGTAGAGTCGGTCGGTAAGGACTAACGCAGAGGGTTATGAAAAAAAGAAATTAAACGTTTTTTAAATTCCATTCAAGTATATTATATGCCCGTTTAGTTATCGGATCAATAAATGAACAAAGGATAATTATAATGAGTGGGCCTTCGCCCCACTCGCGGATTTTATGGTTTTATTGAATTATGTTATCCGTCCAAGCGGGGCTCGACGTAGACCCAGCAGATAATTCAAATTTTACGACAACTTCACTGATTCTACTTGTAATGAAACTACTCGACTCTTGACCTTGAACGAGGTCAGCAATTAGCAGATTTCAACGGCGTGTGTCTACCAATTCGACACATGACGTTGAATGCGACGAGCTGACTTAATTCAAAATTTAACAGAGAGAATAAAAGGGAACCAACCTGCCAGTACTCTCCCTCCACGTGATCGTCCTGTCATTATGATTTCCTTTTTAATGTTGCCTTTATTTTATAAAATTCCTTGGGTACAGATTTTCGTTATTGTTGTGTGGGGGTGGTTGATCCACCCTTTCCACTCAAGTTAAATATGAAATAAGCGTAATACGAAACGAAATTAGAAGAAATAATGGGAATTCTGTAACTTGTAATCCTGTGGCCTGGCGAGTGTTGGTTCCGGTCGGATGACCTAACCTCCCTAGTTTTGACAGGTGATGAGTTTTTCGTATTTTTAAATTGTTTGATTTACTTAAAATGGTAGAGTGAGTTTATGCAAAATACTAGTAAATATAAAATTTAATCAGGAAGTTATGATTTGATATTAGCCGTCGAACTTTCATATTCTAGGCTAATATTTCATTTGGGGGGCTTAAGCTATTATTGAATTTAGCAATTTTTAAATTGAATACAACAAAATAAATCACAAAAAATACTAGAATTCTTTTAGAATACTTGCCGTAGAACTCTTATATTCTCGGCTAGTATAGTAACTGTTCGCAGACAGTCCGTGGATTTGATTCATGATTCCAAACCCATATCCCCAGTAAAGTTTAGAAGCTAAATTTTATAGTTTAAATGTATTTGTGCGGGGAACGAATTTCCTCGTCACAGTACTTAACGCATCAAAATGCTAGATCTTCTCAATCGCGGCGCTAGTGTGGCACACGTATCGATGGACACCGTCATGGTTCGTGTAAATATAACCTCAAGGCTCAAACAAAAATGCAAAAATACAAAATTCCTAAATCGTTTAAACAATTTGTTGAACCATGTAAAAGCTTTTATATTCAAGTGAAAATTTGATATCAGTTCTGTGATGTGTAAGCGTACAAGATTTAGAACGGTGGGTAAAATACTTATTTTTGATTCCTTCACTGCGATTCGTTTGTGAAATAAATTCTAAAGTACCTATCTCGTCTATTGCAGGATCACTTCTATAACACAAACTTCAATCGCAGATATTTCGCGATACATAAAATTATCCTAATTATTGTATAAATCTGCTCTTATGTAAATAAGAACATATCCATATATGTAAATCACATTCATATCACAGTGATAAATAATGTAAAATGTCAACACAGGCGGCTGACATTTTATTACGCGTGCCACATTAGCGCCATACTGCATAATCGGAAAGTATTGTAACCATTTTCATACGACAAAAATGTGCTTATTTTCGGTTGCATTACTTTGGTCACCTTATGTCTATTCTCCATGCACAACGCATAACACTCTAAACGATTTCAGGTTTTCCGTTATTGCCGGTAAGTGTGATACTTGTAAAAAACCCTAAATTCCAAATCTTACAATATTGTACTCTCTATCCTGTTAATGAAACGTCCACTGAATCTTAAAATATATGTTTGCCTTAAATTGTTCATCATTTACAAGAATGATAGGAAAAATATAAAATATAAACTTTAATCTCACAAGAAGGTGCCAGAAATGTTAAAAAATATAACCTCTTAAACTAACCTCGATCTGTTGACAGATTTTCGTATTTGACAATGTAAAAGAAAAACAAAAAATAGATGTAACACTTACCCTGAGTCTGTTTCTTAATTACCCTGTAATAATTGATTGTTGAAAATAATTAAAGTGTAAAATTAGTTAAAATATCAACGGATATGCGGGAAAAATATATTCAGCAAAAGGTGCTTTACGTAGGAAAAAGTCGAATCAAAAGACCAGATGACACAATTATGAAAGGAATATTCGAAAAGCATCACAATTTCTTTAAAAAGAGAGATATAATCTGTATGTTTTTACAAATAAGTTAATAGCCAATTTGTTTTTTCATTCCAAATTTTCTCTTCATCACGATATCCCCATTATCATACTTACCTCTATCGACCTTATGTTAAAATTTAGTATCTGGGTGGGAGGTCAGCAAAAATATGACGGAGATCATTTGGAAAGATTACCAAGATTTGTCCATATGCATATGTGTAAAACTTATAAAGTATGGGATAGGTGGTAGAGCCAAAGACGTTCTGCGGCGCGGCGGTAGCGAAGAGGAGCCTAGGGGTACATATGATACCTGTCTCTCTATCTGGATTGCATTCCAAGTGGTAGCAAGTAGTGAGCCAATTACAGTAACTAGAGGCAGATCAACCTATGTGGCTCCGGAGATATCATTACTTCAAGTATTTAGAGAAACCCATACGGTTTCTATTACAATAAATAAAAACACTGCGTCTTCCGTTCGCCTTCGTCATCGCAGCTTTGCAACTCATTAGTTCTACTCCAGTTATATCAGACTTAAGCAGCAACATAAGAAAATAGACCGAATGAAAACCACGATAAAACCGCATAGTTCCCGAACTTGAACTTTTCGGTATTGTATAATACAATGTACAACCAGGATTTTGCTTCGGAACGACAAATAGGTTATTTCAATAGGAATTTTCTCCCAACTTTCCGTTTTTTTAAGACGGTCCAACAGCCTTATAAAAGAAAATTTGTTTAAAAATAAACGTATCCAAATTCTTCAAAAAGCTTTTAGAAATACTTGGCAAATATCTACTGTTCCAATTTATTATTATTTATTATATTATTATTTTAAACTCCGCGTTAGCCATCACTCACTATTAAAAACTCCCTTACCAGCCCTAAGGAGGATATTATATCATATAAATCATTACTAAAAAATTATTATACATTATTGTTCATTATTATTGTATTGTATTTTATTATTTTATTATATATGCCTCTCAGCCACGAAAACATGGTACTCGCAGATTTTTGTTCGTATTGAAACTAGACCAGGTAAATGCAACCTGGGATAAACAATAGCCAGAGTGTTTCATTTCACCGGCGCAACATTTTTTTTTCCGAAAATGCTCTATGTCGAGAGCCTTTAGATTATATGGTAAAAATATTACATCAAACAATTCATGCTTGTAGACGTATTATGGATCTTGCGAAACCTCGAGACCTTTGAAGCATTGTAGTTGGCAATCGTCCGCAGCGTTCTTATCATCCAATTTATGATAAAAAAAGTTCGAGATTTGTCTGTGCTACTGTTTACTGGAACGCCACGTATAAATGAATAAATTTAACCCTACATATTTTCACTCTTCGAAATATTGACAAAAAACTGTTTTCTCCACTGATTGAAATATTATGCCTTGTGTCACCTGAACTCGCAATGAGTCAATCTGAAACTGACTAAACCAATATATCGGATGATCTGAAATCTGACTATCGCGAATTGCCTCAAATCTTTACGTTTTAAAACCCCTTAGGTCTGAAAAAACAGGTTTTACAATGGTGTCTGTCTGTCATCGTCATTATCGTTGTCATTGTCGTTGTCATAGCCATTGTTATCCTGAAGCCTCTCTATTAAGTTGGGGGCCACCGTTGTACAGGCTGCCGACATATGATGAGCGATTGGCTGGTGGAGAGAAAACCACTGTTTAGGCTTCAGGAGGAGCTAAATGTGGAGATTCAAGGGACTGAGTGACTCCAAAGGCTTCATAGAGCGACCGCACTGATTCCTGGTACCCTTGAAGATGCGCTGGTCGTTCTAGGGCGCGTGAGTATCCAAAACCCTAACGAAAAACTTGGAAAATGTATACATTTTTGTAAAAATCTGTATCTGGGAACTGTTTTGGGCTCTGATTCCAAATCTTAGGCCAGATTGTCATTATTAAAAATGGCCGATCCAATATGGTAAACAAAAAAATTGATAAAATTGAAAATGTTTCTAAAAATCTAAACCTTGCATCTGATGAAATTGCATTTGCAACTTCATATCGTAAAAAAAAAGAAATTCTCAATCTTTGCAGTTATTATGGCAAATAGCTAACAACGGCATCTGAAAGCGTCGATTTCCTAAAATTATGAATTCTAGTTATTCAATCTCACAGTTTCTGTACAGGCGAATCCTAAATAAATCTGACAATTTCGATGTTAACCATACAGGAAATTGAATAATGCGAATGGATAAGGACCGATATAAATAAAATGAAAGCACAAATATGTAGCTGTAATAATAAATAGGATAGAAAATACGTTTTATAATGATACCAGTGAACTAACTTAAATTCGTTCATACTTGAATACACATTTTGTCAAACGTCACAAAAAGTTTTGGGTTGATGTTCACTGAATGCGTAAAAGGTTTGAGAATAAATATAAAGATTTTATGCCTTAAAATTTAGATTGTAAATTCAAAAATCCGACTGAAATCAAATCTTATATGCAATTTAGCAATACAACATTCTTCAGCACCGTCTCGTGGACTGCGGAGTAAAGACGTCCTCAAATTCTGCGCCACAACTATAGCCAAGAAATATTATTGAAAGCAACGTTACCTTTACAATAGCAGTCTGAAATCGATATTAATGCTCATGAAGCATATGATGACGATATTATGAACAAAACATTGGCTATGTATATTGATGTTGGTTTGACTAAATCTCAATATAAAACCCTCCGTGTCCCTCAAAGCTTTTTATCTAGAAATCAACAATTGCCTCCTCATAAAAGACTTTCATCTGCGGAGCAAGCAGGTTATCCTGATAATATTAGTTAGTTAGTTTTGAGACGGGCGAAGCACCCATGGAGAGCTATACTGGCGGTCAAGCTATACAGCCTATTGTGCCACACCCTTACTTATTCGCTCTCAGCAGTTGACCCCAGGCCTCTTGAGGAAGGCTAGTATGTCGACTACTGATCGCGTTGTAATATCCTCTGGTCCCATAAAATGGACCACGAGGGTGTGTTGCCTGAGCCTAGCTAATGCCGGGCACTAGCCTAATACATGCAAGTATGTTTCGTCATCCCTGCCGCATCTCCTGCACTCTGTCGTGGGGTTATACCCCATGTTGTGCATATCGTGGTTTAAGTGGTTATGCTCAGTAAGGATCCGTACAACTGTCCTTATATCTTTCTTGGGTAATCCCAGGATTTCCCAGGATTTCCCTGTCCATTCCCAGTACCGGTTCTGGTCCTATGCATTCGCATGCTACGCGACGTTTTGCCAACTGGTTCGTCTTTTCGTTGCACTTCATTCAGCTGTGACCAGGGACCCATATGAGGGCCACTTTGTTTCTTTCTGCAAGTTGGTTTAATGCCTTTTTGCATTCCCAAACCTGTTCTGATGTCATGTCTGGTTTTCCTATTGCAGTTGGTGACGCTTGTTATCTAGGATTACTCCCAGACCTCTAACCGAATCTAAAAGCGTCAGCTCCCCACCGAAAAATACAGCAGCGTAAACTTTTGGAACTTTATAATTTATCGTAAAATGACCACGTTGGGCTTTTCCGGATTTGCCGAGAGCCCTGATCTATCGCACCAGAGCTCTACGATGCGCAGCGCTGACCTCATAAGACCCATCAGCGTTTCCAGATGAGCCCACCTGATTAGGATTACAAAGTCATCCTCATATCCCTGAGTATAGTACCCCTCTTTATTTAGCCTTCACAGGAGCCCCTCCACCACAATGCACCACATGAGAGGCGACAGGACACACCCCTGTGGGCATTCCCGTGGAGCTAATCCCCTTACTAGGCCCTGACCGCATCTGGTTTTGAGTCTTCTCCGGCGTAGCATGCTTCCCATCCAGCATACAAGCTAGTCTGGCACGTCACATCTGAAAGCCTCTCGATAGATGACTGCTGGAGGAATATTGCTGAAAGCACCGACTATATCCAAGAAAGTGCCCACAGCATACCCCTTTTGTTCCAACTGCTGCTTCAATTTTGCCACAACAGCATGAAGCGCAGTTTCTACCGAGTAGCCTGTCTGAAAAGCATGCTACCCTCTATGCAGCGGGGAGGCCAAGAGCACCTTAACCCTAACGTATCTCTCGACCAGCTTCTCCAACGTCTTCAGGATAAAGACGTTAGGCTGATTGGTCGGATATCTTTTGTAGCAGTGTAACTGTCCCTCCCGGGTTTGGGTATGAACGCCACTCTGCCATCCTTTCGTGCCGATGGCAGGTGTTAAGGGCTATACTTGCCCCAAATAATTTCGTCAGAGGAGGGACGACTAAATCCATGCCTTTTTTTAGAAGCGCTGGACAAATGCCATCCGCCCCTGGTGATTTAAAGGGACAGAGAACCCTACGGCTTATTCAACCTTTATGTAATCAGCAATCTTAAAGGCGAAATTCCAGTCGGCCTTCTCCACCTCATGGCCTCAGCGTTCCTCCTCTTGGTCGGTTCGGATTCCTTGAAACCCCGAGAAGTGAACCTCCATCAGGCGATTCAGCGTTGCTTTTTTGTCTTCGGCAAACTCACCATTATCGAGCCTTATGTGCCCGAGGCGAGCTTCAGGATTTTTCGGCAGAATCTTGTGGAGCCTCGCTGTTTCCGGAATGTTTTTCGATACCTCGCAGAAGCCCCTCGAATCTTGCTGCTTATACTTTCTTATATTTTTATTGCATTCACAC
The DNA here is from genome assembly GCA_011634705.1 of Andricus grossulariae. Taxonomy (NCBI): domain Eukaryota; kingdom Metazoa; phylum Arthropoda; class Insecta; order Hymenoptera; family Cynipidae; genus Andricus; species Andricus grossulariae. The sequence continues at coordinate 181,151,875 of JAABKJ010007545.1, forward strand.
TGTGCCGTCTAATGGATGTCCAAGTCTGAAGGCAATTTAGTTCTCTTTGCCCTATTGCACAACATTCTTGTATTTTTACGGAGTTTTCCCGTTCAGGTGTTCCACCATTCTGCTCTCTTTCTAGACTTAATTGTCTAAATTTTCTGCCCTTCGCAGAAAATCCGCGGCGTGCTCTAGCTCATCAATGGTACCATAGCTTGTGGGAAACCCCGCGAACCTCCCTTTGATTTCCTCCTTATATGAGTCCCAAAGTGTATTTCTGGGGTTTCTGATCTTCGAAACCACCGGTTTTCCTAGGGTTAATCGAAACACGATATATTTGTGCTCCGAGAGAGACTACGCATCGGAGACTCTGCATTACACTACCCCGCTCCTCAGTACATTCGTACATAGAGTCAAATCGAGAACCTAACTCCTATTTTTAGTCTGGAATCTGGGAATATCACCCCGATCACAGCCCAACAGCAGAGGAATTTTTTCTCTTGACAGTGCCGAATAGGGTTGTTTCACAATTTTAGATAAAATAATTTTTCAATACATAATTTTAATCTAAACTCAAGGTGCATCCTGCATTTTTTTCTTTTGAGTCATTCAGCAGAATAAAATTATTGAAAATTGAAGGCGGGAAAACACTCATTCAAGTTGGTGTCACGTGTTTGTCACGTGACTCAGAGGTTCTCATAATTATCAATGCTGTGGTTTTGATGGCAACCATGGCAGCTAACGAAACTTATGACAAAGAGGTTAGGCTGTAGTCTGGTTTGATGTCAATTCTGACTATTTTTGATAGCTTTATTTATTAAGATTTATTTGACCAATAAAGTTCTCTTTTTGTGATATTTAGATTTTAAAAATTTGTGCAAAAAGTATTTTTGTATTTGACAATAATAAGAGATTCTATATCACACTAACGAATTATAACCTATAAGTTACTAAGTGAAATCTTTTAGGAATACATAAGTACATAAATGGATAAAACATTTTTATATATCAAATACAACATTCACGTATTAAGAAGTTTGATTAATTATGACAAACTCTAATTATACAGTAATTGTCAGAAATAATATATTTATAAATTTGTTTACCGGTTCACTTTCACTCCTCGTATTTCTGCACTGAAGAAGTCACAATTACTCGTAAAATACTCCGATACCATGAATACATATATTTCCCGTAGATTTCCGCTATTGGCTTTCACGAAACCCTCATTTGATATTTTTTTTAACAATATTTTTCGGCTTCTATTTTCAACGTGCACATGACCAAAACAAATCATTGACACAGAAAAAAATATTTGAGCATTACTGACACGTAAGCTGTGATTGGTCGAAAATCCGACCTCTTTGACGTCAGAGGGGCCCTCCAATCAACATCGTGATAGAAAATTCAAATTTCAACATTAAATTAAAAATAGTAAACAATATGTGAAAAACATTTTATGAGCGTTTTTAAAATGAGAATTTTATAAACTACAAGATCCATTAATTGGGAAAGTGATATCTGATTCTAAAAACAACCCTATTAGAGCGTCCACCTCTTTAGGAGGCGGAGGTCCCTCAGCATCACTAGGGAAATAAGCCGAGGCGATAAACACCTCTAGTCTTTCTCCGCTACTGCCCTTGAGTCTCACCTTGATAACGGCGAGATCTCTAGAATAGAATTTAGGCACCAAGATCGCCTCCATACCTTTGACGGCTCTGCATGACCTTGGCGTTTTTTCGCGCGGCCCCTCATATATGGAGCCACATCCTTGCTTGATCATAATTCATGTAGGATGTTTTCATTGCTTTTAACCAAAGAATTAAAGAAAATAAAGAATAATGCTGCAGTAGTATTACGTGGAAAATATGGGTTGGATGGTGCTTCTGGTCAGCAACAGTTCAAACCGGGGTGGTTAGATTTTGTGCAAAATTGGTCGAATAGTGTTGCTATGGTATTCGTGGTATCGCATGCACCTTCTAACATTACATCTTGTGATGGAGAAGTATTCTGGAGGAACAATCGACAGTCTTCTGTAAAATTATGCAGGCCTATAGAATTAAAGTTTTCGAAAGAAGCATCAGAGAACATTACAGAAGTGCATTGTTATTATTTTGAGCAGGTCTCGAGTTTGAAACAGACTTTAGTTACTATCAAAAGAAAAATGTATACCATTTCCCATGATTTATACCTTACCATGATTGGTAGGAAAGTTTGCAACTTTTTGACCGGGCAGTGATCTTCTACTTCATGTAATATATGTGGCATTGAAATAATCGCGGAAAAAGATCGTTCAAGATTGTCTATGGTCAAAATTAGCAATCATCGTAGATGTTATAAAACAGGTTTATGGAAGTGCAAACGATAGAAACACTGCTAGACGTTTCCTTCACAATCATGAAGAGGTAGCTAAAGTAACTGGCATTGACAATAAATTAATTCAACGCTTCGCACTTATATTACTAATTATGATATGTGGACTTAAAACTGATTGTGATAAATTCGAAACATTTGCACTTGATACAGCTAAATATGTATATCGAATTGTACGGTTGGTATAATATGCCTCTTTACATCATAAAGTTCTGATTCGCGGAAGTTACATAATAAGGTTTTTTGGTTTCCCTATTTGTTAGATGTCAGAAGAGGCTCAAGAAGCCAATAAGTTGGTTTTGGAACGAGTACGAACACACTTCAGTAGATTGTTTTCACGGTCAAAATCTCATAAAGACACTATCCATTTCATGCTTATTTCGTCAGACCAAGTAATAAGTGCATCACATGTCCAAAAAGAATTAAAAAATTAAAGAATTAATTAAAGTTCAGATGCGATAAAGAGACTTAAAAATTACTTCTGTAAATATTTATTTACAAAGTTTTAGAATTAACTAGGTCTCTTTTTCTCATTCGCCACTTTCAATCAAAATTATTCGTATCCTACTATTCATAATCAATGAGTAGAAAATGTATGACGTTCTGATCGAAACTTAAATAATTTTCTAATGAAACTTCGTACGCACATTCATAAAATCTGATTCTCTTTTACTTTGAAATAAGGTAATTAATTAAAATTGTCCTTCCTGGTTTAGAAATTTGGAAAATATGACTTAAGTTGAATGTGTTTTTGCGGTATATAATAAATAATGTTCAATAAGGCCTATTCCGCTTCTTTTGGTGTTAAACATTTTTTTTATTGAAAATTTTGGTTCACATGTTTCAACCTATAATTTCAGGTCCTTTTCGAGGCTTATTATATTATATAGAAAGAAAAGAAAAACCGCTGAAGACTATGTTGAGTTTTTTTTAGCATCTTTGACATTTTTTTGTACCTTGTATATTTTTTCAAAGTTTAAAATTGTAAACAAGATTTTTTTTTAATTCTTGATAACGTATCATTTACGGTATAACCTTAGAAAATCTCATAGGAACATTTCCTTGAGATTATGCAATTATTAAACTACATTTTGTTAAAAATTGTGGTTAACGACTTTTTTTCGAGTCAGAAACTCATGATAGTTATAACGATACTAATGGCTGATTGAGAGGTTAAGTTATGCATGGTTATATATATATATATATATATATATATATATATATTATTAGACTAATCTCAAATTTTGTATTTTTATTCTGTTATATTAAAGTCTATATTCTAAACTAACATGTTTAATCTTGCATTCAATATCCTTGACTTTGTTAAATAATTGTTCAATATCTATAAACGAATTAATTGTTTTCGAAACGGCTACGTATCGAGGACATCCGTTTTTATTAGGAAATGTAAAAAACGTATATAAGTAAAAAGTTTGTTAACCCCTTTTGTACCTTGACACTTCAATTGTTTGATCAAGCGGACGCAATAACCAGCCAAACAGGGACACCAAAGTGGCTTCATTCTGATAGGAGAACAAAGAATGAAATCAGGGAGCAGAAAAAGATGCAGCTGTGAGGCCCAACAGTCTCTTATAGTCAGGCCCTTCAAAGTTACCTGAATGTAACCATATAGTGACTGAGGGGATCCCAAGAACCAAACTCAATGACGAATAGATCAAGGACATTGACAGCGAATACCTCCCAAGGCCATTAGAGCTCCTGGCTTGGATTCCCGGAGTATTCATCAACCTACTTAACTTATTATAACTGCAGATCAAGCAGTGATCAAGAGTCTCAAGAAGATCGACTTGAGGCCTCACTATGCGTTGAAGAGGATCAATATGAAGCCCCTCTCAAAAAGCAAAGTGACATCCGAAGATAGAGCTCCGGATCTGTTTATGGATGAAGAGGAGGAGACTACTGGAAGTTAAAATGCAAACTACATGTGCTCTCCTAGTCTAGATTTTCCTCAGATAAACCTTCACTACGATAAGGAAGCGTCTGCTATCTTAAGCAGACGTTCGACAGCGTAACAAACGGCTTCTGCCTTGATACAAGAATATCAGACTTAAAAGGAGAAAAATAGAGGCTTAAGTAACAATAGTAAATCAGTCATTTTTGATAGTTGCATAAAAACGTAGAGGACAGCACTTTATGTCAGAGACGATATTTAATTTATTGGATTACTAAGGTACTTTTCTAGACACTTAGTGGCAGTAGAGATCGAGCACCATTCGGGGGGGAGGCACCAACCTATGGTGATTTTCTCAGCGTACCTACCATTTGACTCTCAGGAACCACCACTATCTGAGGAATAGAGAAATCTGGTGGTCCACTCCTGCGTTAAAGGATGGTCATTTCTCATCGGATGTGATACTAACGCACATCATTCAAGTTGGGGCTGTACGGACCCTTAAGCAACTGAATAGTTCAATTATGCTTTTCATATTAAAAAAATGGGCAGAGATGCAGCCTGGAAGAATCCTCGACTTGCGGACCTGAAAAAGGACACTCGACGCCTCTTCAACAGCGCTAAAAATAATGGGAATTGGGACCTGTACAGGGAAACCTTAACATGATGTAATAATGAGTTACAAAATACCGCAAGAGAGTCATGGAGGGTTAGGCTAGACCTCAGAAAACCTTAAGGGTAAATGATCATTTCAATTGAGGGCATTAATATTGCCTTCGGCCGAAATGGATGACACGACTAATGAAATCCTTGATCACCTAGTAAGGGTATACTTCCCCAGCTCAGAGTTGGATGACACGAATCGGCCTATGAGTCATACCCCTCAGGAGAACCAACTTTTAGAGCCAGAATGGGAGATTGAAAAGTAGCTAGTCGTATTGTCATCTCCAGCGTTCGCGGCCGCTGTGTTAGGATAACAGCAGTAAGAGAAAATAACTCCAAACTAGGTGATCCTTCAATTATGTAACTACAATATCATTGGAAATGCTCTCACACATCGTATTGAATTAACTTATAACATCCTGTTCTCATCAGTCCATGAATGATGGGGTAAAAAACAGGCTTTGCATAATATGTCTAATTAGGTACACTGTTCTCATCGGATCACTTGATTTCATTACACAGATGCATCCGTGACTGATAATATAAACCGGGACAGCCGCGTGCAGACTATTAAAAAAAATAAAAATAAAAATGCAACTCTGAAAAAGAAATTCCTTCGAAATATTGGGCAGCGACCATCTTAAGCCTGAGACAATAATTTTGTATTTTAATATACTGTAAGGCCAATTCCATAGTTGTCATAGGGAAGCGTGAGTATGAATGAGACGCAAGTAGATGGCGCAAAAGAGCGTCTCCTTCGCTCTCATGAATATGACTAGTATGAATTTTGCCCTGCTGTCATATTCATTGGAACGAAAGAGACGCTCTCTTGCCCCATCTACTAACGTCTCGACGTGTCACATATGTATTCCAAACTTTAACAATGTCCAATAAAAGAACATATTTATCCACAAATCCTTTTTAGGAAGCGAGAAAACATGATTAAATTGTGTTCATATTCAAACATTCCGCAGAGCCCAAACAAAGTAAATTTTTCTCGAACAAATCTCTTGAGCCATGACTGAGTCTTTGTTCGTAACCATATGGCGATCATGGGTGAAGATTGACCCAATCGTGAACCACGCTTACCTCACCCCTATCTCATGTTGAGACATGGTTCACCCATGATGAACTTTTTCCGAAGGATAACATATTAAAAATGTTGTTTATTCAAAATTCATGCATTTTTACATGAGACTTGTATAAATCATGCACTCATAACTTCAAGCTCATAGAGATACGAACAAAGTTTGAGCTACAAAGAACTTTCAGCTTGAAAATTGTTCAGAAAGGAATAATTATGTTTTCTACGGAAATGATTATTTGAAATAATTCATCATTAATAAATTAGGAAGATTTGATAGATTTGACCAAGAATCGAACTATTGAGCACGGCACAGAGTTTTTTTTCGAATTTGTTCCTGATACTATGAGGATGAAGATATCTACTAGATTATTAATTAGACGACTGGTGTACTCATTTTTAACTGAAAATTTCTTAAGCGTTCTCAGTTGAAGGCAGTTGACATAGGTTCGTTACATATGCTAGGGTTGGTTTCTTGGTGTTGTTTATTATTACTTTGGGGATAATGGGAATGATTCCGATTTTCGTACAAAAAATAGAAAAATTAACTTACAGTTATAGATATATTATATTATTATATTCAAACATATAATTCAGGAAAACGGCCAAGGATAAGACTTGAGTACTGTCTATAATTTTAGGCAAATTTCTTTGAATACATTTATTTTATTATTTAGTTTTATTATCATATTCACCAATAGTATCGAGGAAAACCACCAAGGATAAGACCAGAGTCCATGGAATCTTCATTTCTTCTTATTAGAGAAAAAAATGTTCAATTTATTAACGAAAAATTTCATTAACAATGTAATTACTTATTATTCTACTGCTTCATTGGTTTACATATTTTACAGATATATATTATAGTCATTATCACTCAGAATAAAGGCGGCAAGATTTTCCATCTACGATATTTACATTTGATAAGAGCCAGTTAAAAAAAATGGTTACGAATTTAATTAAAACTGATGTCACCATTTTTTTAATTGTTTGTACGTTTTAGGGAAAGCTGCAAATTAATGTTGAATCTACTATGACGACACATCTAAAGCTTTAAAAAACTAATATAAATTCTACAAAATATGTTAGGAAACTCGAAAAGATGTATTTATACTTTCGTGCTTTTGATCTGATGTTTTAGAAATTACTCAGAGAAAGAAAAGTTATCAGTAACTGCCAAAGATATTTTTTATCACAATAACATTAATGTTGATGGCTCATTATCATTCTATAGTTTCTCTGATACCCAAAATGTTTACAGCTCACTATTTCGAATAATAATAATTATATATATATAAATATATAATAAAAATAATAACTAATACACTGTTCAACTCGCTCCAATAATTTATATTATTATTATCTTAATATGAGGGGCTAATCACTTAAATTTTGAATGTGCACTGTTATAAGTATGGTGAAACCCCAAATAATATAATTTAATTAAGTTTTTCAAACATAGACATGCCAAAACTGCTGATTACAACAAAAACACATAGGTCATTGGGATTTTGGGAAAACTGAAAAATTTCGCCATAAAGACAAATACATATTTATGAATGTAAAATATAAATTTTCCCAAATAATAATTTTGATAACAAATTAACGCACACAGCGCATCGCGTATTTTTATCTTCGCATAAATTTTCATTCCACGCGTAGAATTTTTTATGATTGCTTAGCAATCGCGTAATATTCATTCGGGTAATTTATCTAGATTTCAAGATTGTGATTCGCTCTTGATTCTGTAAATAAAAAAAATTCTTTGAAACAATTTACTGGATTTGAAGATAAGCTTAATGTGTAATAGGCTTTTTTTAATACAATTGGTTGAAATTTGTCTGATTTATCTAAGTCAAGCTAATTTAGCAGCTGAATAAATCGAAAGCTAATACGAAATTTTCGCTTGTTGTTTGCTATAGCAGAACCCTATAAAAGTAGTCAAAATGTCATCAAATTTTTGTTAAAATTGAGAAAATTCGGAATCAACAAGGACTCCTTAATTATCAAAAAAACATTGTGCGTGTTTATTTCTTAGGGTAACAAAAATAAAATAATGATAAAGAATAAAATGTATACTATATTGTGCAAAATATAAATCACAAGTCTTGGTCCAGGGTACAGAAAAATCATAACACATACATTTAATATGATAAAGTTCAACATAATATAGAAAATGTTGCATTTCGGACATATTTTTATCGAACGCGAAGCGCGAGACAAGTGATAAGAATTTATTTTTCAAGGCCACAGGAGCTTCAAAAATTCATAGTGGCCGCCTCGATCGAGGAAAAAAATGCATGGTTTTTTCCAGGTTCGCAACAATTTTTCACAATCATTTAAATTAAGAACTTCGAGCTCCTGAAGCTCAAAACTTTTGCATTCCGAATAATAAAACTAAACTGCCAATTAGCTGATTCAAGGTGAAACTGTTTTAAATTCAAACCTTCGAAAATTGCAGATTAACACATGTTCAATTCAAATGCTTAATAATCAACACGCATGAAATAGATAGCTTTTAAAACTTTTCAATTGAACTAATTTAAATTAAGGAAGCTTTGGTGCTAAAAATCAGGTCTTTGATAAAAAAAGGTTTCTATGATTTTTATAATTGTAATATTATCAGTCATCTCTTATCATCTGTTTTGAAATTTAATTTTGAAAGGCCTATGCATCAACGTGGTATAAGCCTAAAGCATGAGCGCAAAGCGCGTTATCTGACAGACGGGCGCGCTTTTTCATTCTGTTTATTAACAATATGAAAAAATGTAATTTACACACAAAATAATTTAAAACTTTTTGAGATTGGAACCTGGTTACCTAATGAACAATCCGCGATTTCTTCTTGCGTCATTTGTTCCACCGCGCTGCTGGACATGTTTATTTTCGCCCGCTTTGACCGCATATCAATACGTTTATATATTCCGCGAAAAATCGATCCCTTGCCGAAAATTCTTTCCAATATTGCATAGAGGTCACCATTGGACGTTGATAATACAATTTTTTCTTCGGTTGGCATGGGAATTAAAGCATTTTGTTTGTTTCTCAATCCAATTGACGTATCGGCAGGAAAAACGTATATTCGAAGTTCGAATATCACGTTCGGATTCGTCAGAGGAATAAGAAAAATGAATCTAAGTTCTTCAAACGTAAATTTAAGTACGCGAGAAAAGTTTCCCTGAGAGAAAGAGACCCGGACATATCACTAAATGGAGGCTCGGCAGGAGAAGAAGACCCAGAAGAAGAATGAGGTCTGCCAGGAGGAGACCTGGACCTGCCACGAAGAAGAGCCTCGACAGGAGGAAGAGACTCGGCAGAAGAATGAGTTCTGGCAAGAGGAAGAGATCTTTCTGTAGATTGTGTTTTATAAGAAGAAACAGAGGAAGATCTCCAACAAGGAATATCAGGATTAGGGTCACCTTCAGGGAAACGCTCGGACTGTGTACTTAATTCTGCAACAAGAAATAAAGGATTACATTTTTCTTTAAGTAGAAAATCGTATGTTGGTAATTGATGAGTTGTAAATATGATTGTTTTTGAGGATCCAGATTCTAAAACTGTCCATAAATTATTTCCGTTGAACGGCTTTGAAAGAAAGCTTCTGAAAGAAAACTTAATTATGTATCTTTTTTGTGGGGCGTAAGAGTTGTAACTTTTGCTGTTTTCAAAGTGAACCCGAAAACTCCGTTTTTTAAGCAAATAAATGTTTTTTCCAAAACTTCGCATTTGCTTATGAAATTTACAGGAAATATTCTTTAAAATGTTTTACAATTTCCAGATTGAATACTCTCGTGGAAAAGGTTCAATAGGTGAACCACGTCTCAACATTGCTCAGCATGGGATAGGCGTGAGAAAAGCGTAGTTCAAGATTTGGCCAATATTCCTCTCTAGTCGTCCCATGATTATGTATAACGACTTGATTATTGCCCAGTACGCGTCCATGATCGAACTCAAGTACTTTTATTAGACTTTGGGAAATTTTCGAGGATAGAGACAATCTAATAATTTTTCTCGCTTTTTCAAAAGAATTGGTGGAGGAAAAAGTACTTTTATTGGACTGTACACAATCTACTGATTAAAGACAAGTAATTCAATAAATATCAAAATTCTCTTCGGATACAATTGAAGCATGCTGGTTTGGAAAATTTGTTCATATGTTTCCAGACAATTTATTTTCTAACAATAAGAACTGAGTTGCCAAAGCTGTCTTCTTTGACGTGTTCAAGACAAGAAAAAAAGATTAAACAGAGATTGGGTTATTTGAATCGAGTCTTATTTAAAAGTACTCAAGGTTTGCAAAATCGTATGCCCTAATGCAATTATATTCCGCATAATTTATTTATTCATATGCCATATAAAGGCTCTTATTTGCCTGAAGGTTACTTATTCTATTATCAATTTGCCTGATTGACGTCAGTTGATAGTTTAATTTTCCGCGTTTTATATTATCTCAATGTAAATCTTCAAATTAGTACGGCTTGTAATTTCAACAATTTGAAACTAAAATTGTCAAGTTGATTCTGTCGTATAAGATGGCATGGCATCTGGCAATAGAACAATATTAAAAACAAATGCAAGAATCATGAAGAAACCGAAAAAAAATATGGTATTGAGCCTTTCATCCTGTTAATACTTTTTCAGGGTAGTTTCAGATGTAGCACAGTTTTAGAATTTCTAAAACTCTTCAGAAATTGTTCTGGTCAATTACACAAAAAAAAAATATTCGAAAAAATCCATTCCTATACTTTTGAGAAATTTGCATATTTTGCACAATCCTTACTTTTCAAAAGTGTCCTGCAATTCTAAAAAAAAATAAGATTTAGAAAAAAATCAAGAACCCAAAAGTTATATTTTGTAATTTCATTACCTTAATCACCTTGAGCATAAGTAACGAAGGATGAATATTTGGTTTTTAATTTCTGTTTGCTTTAGACTCACATATCATACTAACAACCTTTTATTTCACAATTTGCAACCTTGAGAAATTATCACTTTTTCAAAAATAAGTTTCACGTATGCCTTAAAAACTCCCAAGATTGTAAAAAAATAACATTTCTACATGAAAATTTGAAACTTATATTTATTTCATTTATGTGTAAGATACTTTATTTACGTAGAAATTTTCAAAAATAACCTTTGTATGTAATTTATGATTGACACATAGAGTGCTCAACCGAAACCCGATTTTTTTATTTTCAAACCCGTTTCTTTTTCATAGGGTGAAGTTTATCTCGTATTATAATACTATAAGTAATAAATCTTCGTGACAGTATGAATTTAACTTTAAATTTTTTATTTTGATTTTGTGATATAAGAGATTTATTTCTCGAAATTCAAGGGCTAGATTCTCAACTAACAAGTTTTTTTAAAATATGAAAATTGCAGGTAATGCTTACCCTTTAATTTACAATAATTTCTCCTACTGATTTAAATACTTTCAGAAACAATGTACAGACAGTACATTTATACTGTACTAATTTGCAAGAAAATGATAAGATCTTTCATCCTTTGAGAAAGTGAAGGAAGTGCCACATTTTCTTCTATTTTTTATTTGGAAAGCCACTTTCAAGTTGATAGGGGGTCTACTTCTGTCTATAGATACTAGTTGCTCACATATTATTTTAATGCTTTTTTTAAGTTACCTCGACGTTTTACCTATCGCTGATCGTAAAGGAATGCCGATTACGATGTAGTAACTCAAAAGTGGGCAAATTAACATAGTGAACACACATCCAATATTTTTGTAAGTATTCGAATGAACAGCAGACAAGACCAATAATCAATATCATGTGCTTTAGAAGGAGGGCGGTAGTTCTGTCCATTGATTCAATAGAACTTTTTCCACGTGGGCATTCAGTAACACCCGAATTAAATTCATATACGGTTTCGTTGAAACGCACGGAGTTAGTGTCGCCGTAATCAGGTGGATGCACTCCATGCTGTAAAGCAGAACGGTACATACTTCACTACATGGTAATGAAGTGAAGACCATAGTTTGAAGGGGATGCCCACAGGAAGAAGTTCTTTCATTTACATGACATTAGAAATCTTAAGTAATATTCGAGCCTTTATTAAACTCGTAACTCGATGTTAACGCGATGGTAAAGAAAGCTGAGATGACCTTTCGGGTCTGTAAATGCTCAATAAGAAAAAACTGGTGTTTCAAACCCAGGTTTACTTGCTGATTAAATACAATGATAATCAGACTCATGATAGCATATGCATCAATGATCTGGTTGACAAGGCGATCACTGGTGCTATGAAAACAACACCAACAACAGCTCTTGAGGTTATTCTGGACATCCCGCAGCTGCACCTGTTCGTAAGGAAGATTGCAGCAGCGGAAGTCTATAGACTCCTAGCAAGGGGCAACCTTAGTGATGTTGAGGTGTCAGATTTACATGATATCAGTAAATTCATGCTGTGCAATAATAATGTTCTCGCTCTGCAAACTGATGTTACGTTGAGGAAACTATCCTTCATGAAACCCTTCAAGGGCATCTTTCGTAAGATGCCGAGGGCTGAGATAACAACAGAACTGGGCACATTTTCTACAGTTTTCCAGGACGAAATAATAGGTATTACGCTTGCGTGGGGACAAGTTTTAAGCGGCTTACGAAAGGCAGCATATTACATTTTTTCTGATGGTCAAGCAGCACTTAAGGCTCTTACATCTAAAGAAATTACTTCCAGACAAGTATGGAGTAGCTTTCAAGATCTTTTCAAGGTTGCCGGTAAAAACTAGGTCAGTCTGATCTGGGTACCCGATCATGAAGATATTAAAGGTAATGAGAAATCAGGTGCACCGGCTAAAACGGAAGCTTCGCAGCCCATGATTGGGCTGAAACCCTACTGCGGTATCTTTAAAAGCAAAAAAAAAACATGATAGAATTGTGTCCATCTTCAAACATGCCTCAGAGTCTAATAAAATTATTTTTTTCTCTCTCTCTTGAAAATTGAAGAAAAATTGAGTGAATAATGGCCGTCTTCAAAATTTTTGGAAAGCCCAATAAAACTACTTGAGTTCGACCATGCGCGAATACTGGCATTTTGCCGATTAGTCATTATTGAGTCATTGTTCGTATGAATCATGCACTCATATCTTCAAGCTCATAGGGATTCGAACAAGGTCTGAGCTACAAGGAACTTTCAGCGTAAAAGCTGCTCAGAAAGGTATGACGATTTTTTCTACGGAAATGGTTATTTGAACTATCTCATCATTAACAAATTAGGAAGATTTTATAGAGTTAATAAAGAATCGAAATTTTGAGAACGGCACAAAGAATTCAACTTTAGAGAACGTCATCAACGTCTATTGGATAGGGTTCTGGAATGAATTTTTATAATCTCAAAATTGATCTTTTCCAATTATTCAATTTAAAAATAATTAATTTAATTCGAAAATATCAAAGATGGCGAATCTAATATAGTGGACAAACATGCAAAAATGATTATATTATGTTTGAAAGTTGTTTAAAAGAAAAAGGAGAAGGACGAAAAATTCTGAAAAATGTTGTAAAAATACTTTGGGATGTACATATTGAGTATTTGAACAAATTTCCACTCTTATTTTCAAAATAGATTAGTAAAAAATGCATTTTTCTAGAAAAAGTACTAATTTTGACAGTTTGATTATTTATAAAACTTTCGCAGTCAACAATTAATGATTGTTAATCTTTTTTTACACTCATTGATGTAATACGGACCCTGTGGAAACAAATATTCCGGCACACGTACTTAAAAACGTGGTTGAAGAAAATGAAAAACTTTTTGATTGAAAATGCGATTTTTTGATTGAGAATTAATCTATTTTTATTGAAGATTCAACTATTTTGTTGAAAATTTGCATTTTTCGGTTGAATTTAATTGTTTTTGACTTCAAATGAAAAATTTAGCTGTGTAGATATCAACTATTAAGCGTTTTATTGATAATTCATGTCCATTCATATCCTTTTCGACTGGAAATTCATCTTCCTTAGTTCAATTTTTTTAACTGTTTTGAATTTTAAATTGAAATCTTTTTTGTTTGAAATTATCACTATGATATTTTTCGTTGAAAATTCATCTTTTTTGGTAAAAAAATCATCTTTCTTGGTTGAAAATGAACTTTTTTGTTGAATTTAATTTCAACTTAATTTGTTATTGTTGAAAATTAAACTCTTTGGTTGAACATTCATCTTTCTATGTTCATGATAACAGTTTTTGTTGAAAATTCTTTTTTTTTCGGTTTCAAAACATGATGGTGTTCGAAAACATTCGACTTTTCAGCTTTAAGGCTCAACTTTTGTTGAGAATTCACCTCTTTTGGTTAAAAATTCAATCATTTTGTTAAAAGTTGCACTACTTTCTTAAAAATCCATTTCTTCGCTGACTAATTCCTTGGCGGAAAATTTAATCTTTTTGCTAAAATATCGTCTTTTTTGTCAAAAAATAATTTTTTCAACTTAATAATTAAAATATTTGGTTGGATATTCATTTTTTTTTAATTCGTCTTTTTTTGTTGATTCCAACTGTTTTTGATTTGAAATCTTTTTTTGTCGAAATATCAAGTACTATACTTTTTGTTCGGAATTCATCTTTTTTTAATGAAAGTTGAACTATTTTGTTAAAAATTTCTTTTTTTGATTGAAGAGATATATTTAGTTTAAATATGAATTATTTTCTTGAAAAATCATTTGATTGGTTGAAAATTCATCTGTTTTGATAGAGATATCATTTCTGTATTAAAAATGCAACAGTTTGACTGAAAATCAATCTAATTTGGTTGAAAACTCAATTATTTTGCTGAAAATTCATCGTTTTATTTAAATTCAACGCTTTTCAGATTGGAATATCGTTTATTCTATTTTTCGTTCAAAATTCATCTTTTTTATGCATTTATGTTAGTTAAAAGAATTTATTCCCCCATTATTCCTATATTTTCTTGATCAAATAACCCTTTTTCCCCTATTTTGAGATAATTTTTGGCTCTGTTGTCTCTATTATTATTTTCCTTCAAAAAAGAGGGTACAGACATCTGTTTCCATGTTCTTTATCATTTCCCTAAACCTAGCGAAAATTTCGGATTGAAATTCATTCTGAATTAATCCGAAATTTTCCGAGTCATTCCCGAAATTGCATCCGAACCAATCAGTTTCTCTCCGATCTAATCCGAAGAAAGTTTCAATTCTTTTCAATCCGTCCTTCAATTCTAAATTCAATCCAAGTGAATCCGAAGCTTTATTTTCAATCCTTTTCAATCCATGGGCCCAATTTGAATGAATCCGACATCAATCCAAAGCCACTTTTCAATCCATGTGTCTAATCCGAATGAATCTAAAACCACTCTGTAATGACATTTCAATCCAAACGGCTAGTCCGAATGAATCCGACCACCGTACAGAAAGATATTTTAATACTTCTGAATCCTTTTCAATCCGTAGGTCTCTTCAAAGGTCAATCCGAATGAATCCGATACCAAACCGAACAAATGCGACACTCATACAAACAAAATTTCATTCCTTCTCAACCCGATGTCCAAAGCGAATAAATCTGAGATCATTCCGAACGAATTTCAATCCCTTCTAAGCCGTGAACCAACAGCAACTTCAATCCGTTTAAATGCCAAAATCTAATCCAAACATACTTTCCATTCCGTGAACCCGATCCGAATTAATCAGAACACACTTTTCAATTCATGTCCCCAATCAAAATGAATCGGAAATCAAACCAAACTCACCTTTCAATACTTTCCAATCCGTAGTCCCAATCCAAATGAATCATACATCAATCTGAATAAACTTTTTAATCCATGCTTCAAATCCGAATGTTTCCTAACACATGTTTCAATAAGTCTGTCTAATCCAAATAAATCTGAAACCAATACGTCCTTACATTTCAATCCGAACAGTCAGTCAGAATGAATTCGAGCCCCATCCAGAAAGATATTTCAATCCCTCGGAATAATTTTCAATTCGTGACTCTTTTAAAATTTAATCCGAATAAATCCGGCATCAAACCGAATAAATTTTATTGAATCCGACACCAATCCGAATCAATCCGAACGAACTTCAATCCTTTGTATTGAGTACCCCCCCCCCTACGAATAAATCCAAAATCAATCCGAAGTTACCTTTCGATTCTTTTCAATATGTGCCACCAATCCTTATTAATCCGAAATCAATCCGAACGACTTTCAATCCTTTCCAATCCATATCCCGCATCTGAATGAATCTAAACCAAAACTTACTCACCTTTCAATTCTTTCCAATCTGTAGTCCCAATACAAATGAATCCGAAACTAAACTGAGCTCACTTTTTAGTCCTTTTCAGTCCATGGAGAATCTTGGTTGACTCCAGATTAGTGCGAATTCAGTCGGATAGAATCGGATATGAATCCTTAGTTCGACCTCGGACTCGTTCGGGTAGGAATCTTTGTCTCGACTTCGGATTAGATCGGAATGAAACTGTTTGGTTCGGATTAGATCGGATTTAGTCGAATAGAAATTTTTGTTTGACTTCGGATTAGCACGGATTCAGTCGGATAGAAATCTTGAGTTTCAGCTCGGATTATATCGGATTCAGTCTTGAAGTATGAACATTCTTATCGTGACACTCGCGCTTAAAATATTTATTTTATCAAAGAATGATAACAAATTAACGCACGCGACGAATCTCGTATTTTTACCTTCGCAGAAATTTCCATTGCACGTGTAAATTTGTTTATGCTTACTCAGCAATCACGTAATATTAATTCGTGTCCTTTGTCTCGATTTTAAGAGTGTGAGCATTATATGCCCTGACACTATCCAGCGGCTCAATTGCTTTTAATTGTTCTGATTTATAGAATTTAGGCTAATTTAGCAGCTGAATACAGCTAAAGCTGATACGAAATTTTTGCTCGTTGTTCTCTTAAGCAGTACTTAGTTGTGATAGTAAAAAATATGAAATCACACAAAAAACGCTACAACAGAGTAGCCACAAGACTTCTTTTTCAAAATTTCCTAACTTTTCCTTGACTTTTTCTGACCAATAAAATTTTCTAACTTTCCCATGATGAACAATCTATGGTTAAAAAGGTGTGTTTTTCTACCTTCAAACGGAAGAAAAATCTAGGAATTTAATGAAAATGGCGGGTTCGTGATCTATTATATACATGAACCCCCAAAAAAAATGTTTAGCTGTCTTTTCTCTTTCAGCAGAGAACAAATTTAGTCACCTACTTTTTCTTCAAGGAAAGAAACATTCGAGGACGAACGCTTGTGGTTTTATCCATAAAAAATTCTCATGGAAAACCTAAAATTCATATTTTGAGCGACATGACACAAGATACGAAAAAAATGGTAAAAAGCAATATTTTCTATCTCAGAAAGATCTATGAGTTTAATTTACACTTTTTTTTATAAGCCGCATATATGTGGAAAAATTTAGAAAGGAAAACTACCTAATCATCAAAAAAACATTGTTCGTGTTCATTTCTCAGGGTAAAGAAGATAAAATAATGATAAAGAGTGAAAAGTATACTTTATTTTGCACAATACAAATCACAAGTCTCGGTCCAGGGTACAGAAATTATTAACATATACATGTAATATAATAAAGTTCAACATAATATAGCAAATTTTGCATATCGGACATACTTCAATCGAACGTGAAGCGCGAGACAAGCGATAAGAATTTATTTTTCAAGGCCAAAGGAGGTTCACAAATGCAGAGTTTTCGTTTCAAGTAATAAAACTGAACTGCTGGTTAGCGCATTCGAAGTGGAACATTTTCAGATTTAAAGCTTTCAAAATTGAAGATTAAGAAATTTTGATTTCAAACGCTTCATGATTTACACGTATAAAATAGATAGCTTTTAAAACTTTTTAATAGAGCCAATTTGAAGTAATGTAGTTGTGGTATGAAAAATCAGGTCTTTGATTAAAAAAAGTTTTTATGATTTTTATAATTGCAATATTATCATTAATTTCTAATGAAGAAAAACATCATTTTGTAAGAAAAAATGCGAAAACTTACCAACATTTTTTTTTTTCAATAATAGTTTTCCGTTCCAGCTGCATCTTGAAAAGGAATTCAAATATGACAAAATTACATTGGTCGCTGTTTTGACATTTACTTTTAAAAGGCCTATGCGTTAACGGGAGTAAGCATAAAAAATGAGCGCAAAGCGCATTATCTGACAGACCAGCGCGCTTTTTTATTCTGTATCTCAACAGTGTGAAGAATTGTAATTTACACACGAAATATTTTAAAATTTCTTGAGATTGGATCACGGCTACCTAATGGACTTTTTTCATGTACGATTTTTGAAGAAAATACATACTTAAACAAGGTTATATTGTAAACAATGATTACAATCATGAATAAGGTTATCAGCCTGCTTAGATAGAAAACGTGGTTTCCGAATAAAGATTTATGTAAATTTTTAGGAAGACATTCGCTAACACATTTATTAGGCATTCAAGAATTATGTACGTACATGGAGTGAACTTGGGTTTTGTGAAAGGGAGTTTCTTAGAAAATTTGAAAAATTCCCTTGCATAATTTGCATGATAACTTATTTACTTTTTGTTACAAAAGGACCTTCGTGAAACTTTATCTACACATGGACAAATAAAATATCTTGAATGGAAGAAAATTTACTAAATTCAAAAGAATGATCGTATTGAATACGTTCTATAATACATTTCTTCATCACAAAAAAATGTATTTATCTAAACCAAAAGTATAAAATCATTTTCGAAAATTAATATTTATTGCAACCAGTGAAATGTTAATTAAACCAAATAACGATGTTATTGGTTGAATGAAATAGGTTTTTAATAGAAATGGGTTTTTAATAGCAGAAAATATTAAGGTGGATCGAGAAACCCAATTTTTGAAACTTGAAACGTAAGTACAGTCCTTTTTAGTAAAAAATAATGTAAAATTAGAAATTTAAAAAAATTGATTGTTAGAAGTATTTAATAATGAGCAAAAAAAAAACTTTTTTTGATTTGGTTGATCCGCATTTTTTTAAATTAAATTAAAAATTCAGTGCCTTAAATTTCTTCAAATGGAATTAGAGAAACATGCCATTATTCTCTTATTATGAAAAAAATTATTTCATGGTCTGCAAGGTGAATGAATCGTTAATAAAATTCAAAGATCCTGATTTTGTCTTGAGTTTGATTGGACGGAAACAAATTTGTTTGCTCTCAATATACTTTCATGTTTTTTTCTGTTCAGACTTAAAAAAATTAAGCCTAAGATTTTCAGTGGTGTAGAAAAAAATGTGCAGTTATATTTAACTAAATCCAAAAATCTGTTTCTTTTTGTGAACTTTTAAATAATCCTAACTTCAACAGAATTTTTTTTTCTAATTTCCAACTTTATATTACTTTTCACTGACAATAACTCTACTTACCAAAATTTCATCATGATCTTTTGGCTCACGGAAAATTAAAAAGAGAGAATTATTCAAAAAACGAAATAAGTTTTTATTATTAGCCTAACATATATCGATTGCACATCAATATTAGTCTGTTTTCAACAAGATTTTATGGAAAAAAATAATTTCTTTTCGCGAGCAATTGTTTAATATTAGTGTTTGTTTATACTATTTCTTATTATAAGTAAGAATATTTAACTACTTGAAAGAAGATTCATGCATTTTGTTAAAAAGTTTATTATTTCGTTTGACGATTAAACTATTTTGTTAAAAATTCCTCTTTTTTAGTTCAAATTAACCGGTTGTAATTTCCTTTTTTGTTGTTGTTGAAAAATAGTTTTTCAAGCTACAAATTTCACGATTCCATTTTTGGTTGGAAATTCATCTTCCTTAGTTGAAAATTCATCTTTCTTGTTTAGAAATTAACTTTCTTGATGCAATCTTTTTCTAGTTTCAAGATCAACTTTTTTCTTAAATCTTTTTCATTTTTAGCTTAAAAACTTAACTATTTTGTTGAAAGGTTGTCTATTTTGGTAAAAAATTAATCTTCTTGTTGAAAATTCATCTATTTGGTTGAAGGTTCAACTATTTTGTTGAAAATTCTTCTTTCTTCTTTTAATTCAAGTGGTTGATAATATGTTTTTATTTTTATTGAAAATTAATTTTTTAAACTGGAAATTTAACTGTTTCATTTTTGAGTGAAAAGTTATCTTTTTAAGTTGAAAATTCAACTATTTGGTTGAAAATTTATGTGGTTAATTAAAAATTCGTCTTTTAGTAGAAAATTTATCTTCTTGGTTGAAAATTCTTCTCCGTAGATAAAAAATTCAACTATTTTTGTAGTCATTTTTTTGTCATAAATTCAACTGTTTTATTCACAAATTCTCCTTGAGGATTCGAAATTCACCTTTTACCGTAGAAAACTCATTTTTCTGGAATATTCTGGAATATTAAATTATTTGTTTAAAAATGCAGCTGATAACATTTTTTGTGCTGGTAATATTAGACTTCAATGTATCGACACAGATTTAAATTTTATTCTTCGATCAGAGAAGTTTCCCCTATTTAGAATCGTATAACTTAATTTTAATTATTTTGTTATTTTTCTGTTTCAGGTGAGTCATTCCAGAATCAACCAATTACCCTCATTAGGATTCAAGAAGGATGTCGAAAATGAGATTAGGTAAAAAAATTCTACATAATCCAAATACACATACTCACCAAAGAAATTTTTTATAACTCGTTTTTTCTATTATAAAAAGAAACCCCGAAAACATATTATTATAAACAATTTGCGGACTGTGAAGCTAAGCTGTCGATTTTTTATTTTCATCGAAAATTAGTTAGATTTATAGCTGGATCGATATATAATAACGACTTATGATTATAAGTCCACAATTTCTATTGTTACAAACAATTTCATCAACAATTATTTAAGTTTGGTTTTCATCTTTTCTGATAAAACCAATTTGAAACTGTTGCAGAAATTACTATTTGTGCCAGGTCTTTAGAAGCGTTTCAAAATAACCCGCCAAAATCAATGGTTCAATCTTTTGCCGATAGATGGATGCCTCCACAATATTCTCGCAAGGGAAGGAATCGGTATATACCATAAGTGTTTGTACAGATGTACTAAATGATTAATGTGATTTTATTTATTTTTTATTTGAATTTTTATTCTAACAATCTTATATTGTATGTATTACCCGTAAAACTTAACATTCTTAGAAGCTATAGATAAAATTACAGAAATTATAATAGCATAATTATGATACGATAAGTAAACGTATCCAAATGACAAGGTTCCATCTCGAAGAAACCAAATAAAAAGATACTAACTCGTCAAGACCAAATGAAAAGGTGTTAAAGAGTTGAGGGCGCTGATGTCCACAATACAATTTGTATCGGATTTTGAAGCTTCGATATTTCGACACGCGAGTTAGCATCTTTTCTTTTTGTCTCCTCAAGTTAGAACCTTTTCATTTGGCTTCTTCAAGATGGAACCTTGTCATTTGGACACGGCGAAGTTACAACATTCTCTTGAAATATGTTTTCTTCCTTATAATTCTGGACCTTACTGTCGCTATTAATCTTTTTTCTACCATTCGTATACACATACTCCATCCAAACAATACTGAAACAAAAAATGTTTTCGTTTTTTATCCAATTCATAGAAAAATTAAACCTTTTATCTCGTATTAAGACAATGTCTCACCGAATCTTCTTCACAGGGAGACCCATCCACGGCTGGATACCCACAAAAACCCTCCTGTGAATACATTTGTGGTATTTCAGGCAAACAGCAGAGTGCAGTACAAACTGTTACATCATACTGAAAAAAAGACAATTAAATACCGATGAAAATCCACTGTAGCTTTTTACTTATTAATAAAACTCACATTAGATGCTTTAGCGAATCCTCTTTTTTTGCATTGTTCATCTAATGACATATATTGTCCTGGCATGATCACTGGTACTGGTTCATCTTCAGGAGGAGCATTGAAAAGGCATGATGCACCTTCTGTCCTAAAATACATGATAATATTCAAATATTTAATAAATAAAGTTACTTGTGCCTATTTCAAATATACAGTCATATATTTTCAATGAAAAAAAGTCTGCTAATTTTAAAGAATTGCGAGTAAGTGACGAAAATTGTGTCATCCACATTGAATTTACTCGAATTTTCTCGTTATAATAAGGAAACTTCTGTAAATCTTATACAACTTTCTCAAATCATATAAGATTTTCTGTAAAATCCATGAAAAAATGTTGAAAAATGAAATGAGTTCTTTCTAAAGAAAGAGTCATTAGTAAACAATGTTCTAGTTTTTTTTAAATACAAGAAAATTTAGAAAACTAGAAATAAAAACGCAGAAAACAAACGCACTGGAAAAAATTGCGCATATATTCTTGGCTGCAACTCGTGAAGTGGAATGGATTTATCATGTTTGCTCCGTGGGCGCCACTCATCAAAAAACCGTGGTCACACTTTAAAGATCCATCTTCGTCGTGAAAAGCACCCAGTCTAAAAATATTTTTATTAATTTTCGAAAACATGAATTAATAAATATAATACTTACAAGTGAGCTAACTCATGAGCAGCAGTGATAATTCCACTAAAGTCACATTTGTCCTCAATTAGGCTTACAGACTTGATCATTTGTCCTTCCAGTTGACCACAAGCTCCATCACGAAGAGCGACTCCTGTTGAAAGATATTAAGTGCTATAATTTTTAAATTCTTAAAAATCTTTCTCCTTGTATGATTTCATAAATAGGTGAAAATATTCCATTATATTGATGAATAAAAATAAATTTATAAATAAGAACACCTGACATGATATTCATCAAGTTTAATATTATGTAGTAGAAAATTAGGGTACCTGCTACTTCATGTTGCATTAGGCCAGTTTTTTTATCTCTGCCTTGCAGATCATATCTGCAGTGAAAATAAGTATAGTATTTCAAATAAATAACGTCTTTAAAAAAATGGAATTATTAATTTGTGTTTACCTTACCCTGTCATGAGCAGAGCTATGTCGTAATCTTTCTTGAATGAAAACCGGTGTTCTTTATAGAAATAGCCACCAAACTGATACACTTCAAGACTAGCATCTATTGCTATATGTCCTCTTAATTCATCTCGGAAAAAGGAATTAATAAATGGCAGTTTATCCTTTTGAAACAATAAATAATAATTGAAATAAATTATGTTTTATAATCATTCAAATAATAATGTATAAATACCTCGGACAAAATAATTCCAGCAATATTTAGACGGACTTCGGGCTCACTTAAAGACCTGTACCTCAAGTCAACTCCGTTCCAGAAGGTTACAATGTAACTAAGAGCTTTTGCAACATTTCCATTGAACTGTCTACAAGAAGTCATTTGTTAATCAGAAAACTTGAAATAATTTTTTCAGAAAGAAAGATTTTTGGCATATTTTGTACTCACAAATAGATTTTTTCGTCAACAACAAGCAATATCTCTGGGTATACGACTTCTGGAATGCTTCGTTTTGATATTCTAGTAATCCCTGAACCATCCAAGTTTTTAACAAAAGTATTTGCTGATCTATAACTTTTTTCTGGAAATTTTTTATTACAATATGATTTGTGACTTCTGTTAACCACTTGAACACCAAGTAAAAGTTTTGAAAACAACATTAACTCACCTAAGTGTGGAGGTTCGCGTATCTGGAAAATTACGTGGTTGAAAATAGCTGTAAAATTTGAATTATTTTCTTCAGATGATGAAGAATCTGATTGATGAATGTCACCTTCAAAATGATGCCGTATTGGAAGTGAACGAAGTACTAGATTTTTTCCATTTATAGTGAAGGAACCATCCTAAAAACGAATGAATAAAGTATTGAGGCAATCTCTGTTAAATTATATATAAAAGAGTTCATGAAGTAAGAGTTCAATTCAAAAGAATTTTGAACTTACTAATAGTAAGGGTTTCTGGACCAAACCATTCATCTTATCGTCGTCATCCTCCTTATTCTCATCCATTATTCTAAATGTTGCTAACTTTTCCGGGTCTTCATAAAAAGTACCAATGTTCTCAAAAGCCTACAAAAAAGTTTTCGAAATGTTGTTGAGAGGTCTTGACCATTGTAGGAGGTAGGTTAAAGGTCGAAAGATGGTTGTAAATCGTCGGGTCTTTTGATAAGAGCTTTTTTATTGAGCAAATCCAAAATGTTTAAATAGATACATTTCGCTTGTTATGGTTATTATCATGCATCATGAGTTTGACAAAAAGGTTCTGCCTGAAGTTTACAACAATAAAACAACAACCATCATCTGTTCCTTCATGTAGTGATTGAAGTTAAACAACAAGAGCAATGGTAAAAACCACACCAAACGGAGAAAATATATTTGTGGATTTAGACTATATTTATACTACATAGTTTCTTTAAAAGAACATAGGATGGTTGCTGTGTTATTGTTGTAAACTTAAACCAGAACATTTGAGTCGTAGTGATGATGCTTGATAATTAAAACAAGTGAAATGTATATGTTTACTTTATAAACATTCAAAATATAAATCAATAGAAGAGCTTTTATCAAAAGACCAGACAATCGACAACTTTCTTTCCACCTTTCACAAAAATGTTGAGATACAACATTTTTTCCCTTTCTCCAAATTGATAAAAGGTATTTAAAAAATCGTGGGCACTTGCATTTTCAATTAGTTTGTACTCTATTCCATGTGCTTGATTCGAATTCTTCTTTCCTATCCAAACTTTGGTGTGTTTTCCAACCAAAATTGAGTCAGTTTGTTTCAAATTGAAAGTAATTTTTGAATCCTGGAATGCTGTTTCAACGATATAGTTATTAGCTTTTTGATGAAACGTGTGTTTCACTGGAACAACCTCGTATTCGGGTACTGAAATTTTAGGAATTTTTATTTACTCATTTCATTAAAAGGAACTTGTAACTAAATTTGATCCGATTGAACAAATTCCAAAATATTGAAGAATCAAACAATTAGTATTACTTACTGTCATCAGGTGTTGTTTGAAAAACTTGCTTAATTTCATCCGCCGTCATGGATTCATGAATCTGAAAGAAATTGTTCTCCAATGTTTCTCTTTTTCACAATGAATATAATTTACTATTTTAAAATCAGAACTCACCCCGTGAGTATCTACAAACGGTGCAATTGCGCACAGTAGAAGAAAGATCATTTTTAAATGTTGATAATACAGATTCTATAGAAACAAATCTTATTGCTCGGAAATACTTCAATCTAGCGAAAAAATTGGTAAATATTTGTTAATCGAAAAAACATTATATTTCAAAAATCAATATTATATTTCAAAAAGCAATATTTCAATCAAACTTACATTTGTTGTCGAAGATTTCTAGCCAGTATTCGTGTAAAAACAAGTGTGAAGATCCATTGAACTATCCTGTATATATACACGGTGTTTTTTTCATGTACGATTTTTGAAGAAAATACATACTTAAACAAGGTTATAACGCAAACAAAGATCATAATCATGAATGAGATGATAAGCCTGCTTACATAGAAAACGTGATTTCCGAATAAAGATTTACATAAATTTCTAGGAAGACATTCGCTGACACGTTTAGTAGGCATTCAAAAATTATATCAGTACATAAAGCGAGCTTGGGTTTTGTAAAAAGAAGTTTCGTAGAAAAGTTGAAAAATTCCCTTGCATAATTTCTATGATAACTTATTTACTTTTGTCTAAAAAAGGACCTTCGTCAAACTTTATCTAAACCTTGACGATAAAAATATCTTAAATCAAAAAAAATTTACTCAGTTTAAAAGAATGATCGTATTGAATACCTTTTATAACACATTACTTCAATACAAAGAGATGGACTTATCGGAACCAAAATTATAAAATCATTGTTGAAAATTAATATTTATTGCATCTAAAGATATTGACCAATTGTAAAAAAGTCTTCCCAAAATTCTGTGGGTATATAACGTTTAGGTAAAAAATCTCTTCATATTTAAGAAACAAAATTTACTTTGATTGAAGATATTTTTTCTCAGTGAAGGGAATCTGATTTTAAATTAAAATCTTTCATTCTAAAGTAGCATGGAAAGTTGTTTCTGTATCAAATATTTACATGAAAATAAGAGTTTGGCCGTTTTTATTGAACTTGAACTTCTGTTAATCAAATGAAAGGATATGATTTATTTGTTACAATAGGAAGCATTTTGGTGACAAGGAAATATAAAATAAAATAAATATAATAATATATATAAATAAAATATTTCATCATATTGATGAGGGGAAACGATTTTTGAATATGTCAAAAAGTTAATTTCAATTACTATCATCAGGTGTTGTTTGAAAAATTTGCATAATTTTATCCGCCATCATGTAATCATAAATTGTACTGCATTGGTAATGGCTAATGCGATTTTTTTTCTCTATTCCGGTCAGCCTACGAAGTAAGCTTTTAGAATGCTTTCATTTACAAATGTTCTTTGTTGGCTTAAAAAAAAAACACTTTATGCAGAGATGCCTATTATTTATTTTCGATAGGTTTATCTGTTCGCTTAGGTTATCTTAACTATTAAACAAACAATAAAACAAACAATAATTGCAATCGTAAATCAGATTACTAGCCTCATTAAATAGAAAACGTCTTTGTCGAATAAACAATTTATGTAAATTTCGAGGAAGACATTCGCGAACAGGTGTAGTAGGAATTCAAAAATTATATAAGTACATGGAGCAAACTTGGTTTTTGCGAAAGAAAACCTTTTCGGAAAGTTGAAAGATGCCATTGCATAATTTTTGTGATAAATTATTCACTTTTTTTCTGAAGAAGAACTTTCTTGAAACTTTATCTGCATGCGGTCTGCATTTTGAGTTATTATTCTTACAAGTTTTGGTTTGCTCAGGAATAAAGTGATGAACTGAGAAAATATGTAAAAGTGCGCAGTATTATAATTATTGTATTTGTGAGTCCAGCTAAAATATTCCTTTGGAGAAAAATAAAATTTAATTAAATAACTACATACATTCACCATGTTTGTTGTTAAATATAAAGAAAGTTTCATGCATTTCAAAGCAGTTAAATATTAATATTATGTTTGTGCTTTTATAAACAAGATTCCACAATGAAAGACATGATATCTTTATAAGTTATATAAATTTGTATTATTTTTGTGTTCAATGTGTAGATTACACAACTGGAAAACTCTTGCGGAGAATATTTCATTTGACTGCAAGCAAAAGAAAACTTTGATGGTGACCATCTCAAAATAAGTAGATTTTCGTATTCAGCTTAACCTGATAAAGAGGAGTCGGATTTTAAATTATAATGTTCAATTTCTGAAAATTGGCATTACTTTTTACTAATTATATGTCACAAATAGAGTATTGAGAATTTCAAAGTAGCATTAGCATTTTTTTATGTATCAAAAACTGTATTGAATACTCATATCGAAAAATAAGGTTTAAAGAAAAAAAAGCTTCCGGAAAGATCACTGTACAGTTTTGCTAAATAGGTAATAAGGTTTTTTTTTTGTTCTCTTTTCCGGCTGGTGCACGAAGTAAAACATTTAGAATGCACTCGTAAATAAAAATGTTTATTTATGGCTTGGAAACCACCTTATCTAGAGATGCCTTAGTTTATTATTAATAGGTTTCTCTTGTGGATGAAGCTTTCGTAAATATAAAACGAAATAGTCACGTTTTATACTGCTCTAAACATTCAGTTTTTTATTCGAATTTTCATTCTTATAATCTGACATTACATGTATTATCTGTAAATATTAATATCCTTAACAATTTCTAGATAAAATTATATAGACTTATTGTAGTACAATTAATATAAGATGACAAATTTTCTCGACACATGTTATCTTTCATAAAATTCGAGACCTTGATGTCGTTAATCACTTTCCGTCGATTTGTATTCACAAGCTCCATCCAAGCAATGCTGAAAATCGAAATGTTTTGATGTTTCCTCGAGATGACACTAAAATGAAAATTTATTTGATGAATTAGTAACAATCCTTTGTTTTACCATATTGTATCCACAAGGAGATCCTTTCACGGCTGGTAGTCCACACGCCCCAACTCCAGGTAGATACCAAGAGCAGCACAGTTTAGTACAAACTGTTTCATCATACTAAAAAATAAATGAATACAGATTAAAAGCTACTGTATCTTTCTACTTTTAAAAGTAACTCACAATAATATGCTCTCAAGGATCCTCTTTTTCTGCATTATTCGTCTAATGACATATATTGTCCTGGCAGGATCATTGCTACTGGTTCATCTTTAGGAAGTGCGTTGAAAAGACATACTGCAACTTCAGTTCTGAAATATGTTTATAATATCTTAATTATTTTAATATAGAAACCATTTTTTTGAATCATTACAAGAAAATTTCATAAACGAAATAAAAACTGAGGAAGTAAACGCACTTGAAGAAATGGCGCATATATTTTTGACTGCAACTCGAAGATTGGTTTAGGTTGTCCATGTCTGATTCGTGGCCCTTACCCGTCATCATATGACCATATAATGTTCAGCGTCGTGAGAAGCACCAAATCTGATGAAAAAAACATTTATTTATTTATATATTTAAAAAACACAAGTTCAACATATAACCAAAAATAGTGCTTCATTATGGAACTAAATAACGTGAGTGTCATTAATGCTCCTTCATGACTAGGTTTTCAGCCAAAACACTAATTTTTCTAATTACCTACGACATATATAGTTCAAAGAAAAGTGAAAGAAAAGAAAAGTAAACACAAATTGAGATTAATTTTTGAAAATACATACAAGTGTGCTAACTCGTGAGCAGCATTGAGAATTCCGTCGAAACCAGAATTGTCCCGGAATAAACCTACAGATCGTATTTGTCCTGTCCATGATTGACCACAAGCTCCACGATAAGTAGCGGCTCCTGTTGGAAGGCATTAAGTGCTATAACATTTGAATTCTCAAAAATATTTCCCTTATATATGTTTTATATAGGGAAAATATATATTTATATAGGAAAAACCACCCTATAGTTGATAGAAAAACATTCAAGGGAATTTAGCTGTATCAGTTTGCAAAAAGAATTAAAGATTTTGTCTATTATTCAAGAACGGAATGGTTAATAAAAAAGAGCCTAAATATTCATAAATAATAAATAACGAACTCTTCGCGGCAATATATATCATTCATCAAACTCTAAATTTTGATTATGATGTATTAACATATCACAAACCTGTTTCATTTAGTGAATGAGTATGAATAAGGACAAGGCGACATTTTTTCAGGTCAAAAATTAATGTCTATTCCTCAAATATTAATTAATGTTATACCAACAAAAATAGTAAATATTTTTGGCCAATTTTCTATTTAATTAAGATTATCTGCTGTAAATCATTATCTACTGTAGGGTGCTTTCCTCTGTAGGATGATGATATTTCATTACCGTCAACCCGATCTCCATTTTCTTTTAACATATCATACCTATATATATATATATATATATATATGCATGGTGTTTTTTTCTAATCATTGTTTTTGAAAAATATGCTTATCTAAACAAGGTTCTAGTGCAAACAATGATTATAATCGTGCATATGATATATATGATCGTGCAGGAAGACATTCGCTAACACGCTCAGTATAGGCATTCAAAAATTATATAAGTACATGAAGTGAACTTGGGTTTTTTGAAAGGAAACGTTTTATTAAAGGTAAAGAAGGTCATTGCATAATTTTCATGATAACTCCTTTACTTTTTTGTAAAAAAGGACCTTCGTGAAACCTTATCTACATGCGGTTTGCATTTTTAGTTATTATTCTTACAAGTTTGGATTGCCTAGGAATAAAATAAACAATTAAGAAAATTAATCAAAATAGTATTATAATTATTGTATTTCTGAGCTGAGCTAAAATATTTCATTGGAGAAATACCAAATTTGCTCAAATTACTACATATATTAACAATTTTGTTTGTAAAATATGGGAGACATGACATCTTTATGAAAGGTTTGAACAATTGTTTTTCAATGGTGAGACAGGGTGTCCAGAGGAATTGACAACCTTGAAAAACCTTGAAACATTTCATTTAGAAGAAATGTTGCAGCTGAATTTTTTTCATTATTTACAGTAAAGTATTTTACAGAATGAATAAAGAGATTTCGAGGCACTTTTTATAGTCTGGTGCCAATTATTTTATAGATTGCAATTAACACACTTTGATATTGTGAATAATTTTACAAGTTTTTAATTTCTTCTCCGCTAATATAGAATATTTATGTATACATTTTTTTGTGATATTTAATTTACAAATTATAAAAATTATTAGTTAAAATGTTCGATGGTAATTGAGTTTCAGAATTAGAATGAGTTATCGCCATATTATTTGAAATAATTCAATGTTTTCAACGAATACGAAAGATTTCACAAACAAAGATTTAAGAAAGATTTCACAAATATTTCAAAAGATTTCACAAAGGTTTCCAACATTACACAAAGATTTTAAAATTTTCAAAAGATTTTAAAGATTTTAAAAAGGATATAGTAAACCAGATTTCTAAGGTTTTAAAACATGTAAAAGATTTGAAACTATTTCAAATTTTTTTAGACGATTTCACAAAAATTTTAACGATTTCAAATTATTACAAAACATTTCAGAAAGTTTTTACAAATATTTCAGAAATTTCATCAAAGTTTCATAAAAATTTCAAAAGAAGTCAAAATTTTCAAAGATTTTAAACAGTGTACAGTATACCAAATAATTTCAGAGATTTGAAACGATTTTAAAATTTTGTAGACAATTTCAAATATTTCAATGATTTTAAACAAATACGAAAGATTTCAAAAAGATTTTACAAATATTTATAATAGTTAATAAGGATTTCAAAAGATTTCAAAAAGTTTGAAGATTTCAAAAAGGGTACAGTACACCTGGTATCGAAGATTTCAAAAAATTGAAAAGATTTTAAACGATTTCAATTTTTTTTAGAAGATTTCAAAAGAATTCAAAGATTTCAGAAAGATTCCAAAAATATTTCAAAGAATTCATAAGGATTTCAAAAGATGTCAAGAATTTCAAGGATTTCAACAAGGGACACCAGATTTCAAATATTTTAAAACATTTCAAAGATTTTAAACGATTTTGATATTTTTTTAGAATATTTCAAACGATTTCAGAAAGATTCTAAAAATATTTCAAAGAATTCATAAGGATTTCAAAAGATTTCAAGAATTTCAAAGATTTCAATAAAGGACACCAGATTTCAAAGATTTCAAATCATTTCAAAGATTTTAAACGATTTCCAAATTTTTTAGAAGATTTCACTAGGATTTGGAAATATTTCAATGATTTCAAACGAATACAAAAGATTACACAAAGATTTCACAGAGATTTCATTTAAAAAATTTAGTAAAGATTTTTTTTAAATAAAAGAATTTCAAAGATTTAAAAATGGTATACCATATCTCGCGTAAAAGATTTCAAAAAATTTACAAGATTTTAAACGATTTCAAATTTTTTTAGAAGATTTCAAAAGATTACAAAATTTTAAACGATTTTAACATTTTTTAGAAGGTTTCAAAAGATTTCATAAAGATTTGGAAATATTTCAAAGATTTCAAACGGATACAAAAGACTTCAGGAAGATTCTAAAAATATTTCAAAGAATTCATAAGGATTTCAAAAGATTTTAAGAATTTAAAATACTTCAATAAGGGACACCAGATTCAAAGATTTCAAAACATTTCAAAGATTTTAAACGATTTCCAAATTTTTTAGAAGATTTCAAAAGATTTCACAAATATTGCAAGGAAATAATAAGAATTTCAAGAGATTTCAAAGATTTAAAACGATTTTGACATTTTTTAGAAGATTTTACGAGATTTCAAGAATTTCAAAGATTTCAAAAAGGGTATACAGTACACCTGGTATTAAAGATTTCAAAAAATTGAAAAGATTTTAAACGATTTCAAATTTTTTCAGAAGATTTAAAAAGAATTCAAAGATTTTAAACGATTTTGACATTTCTTACAAGATTTCAAAAGATTTCATAAAGATTTTTAAATATTTCAATGATTTCAAACGAATTCCAAAAGATCGCAGAAGGACACCTGGTATCAAAGATTTCAAAAAATTAAAAAGATTTTAAACGATTTCAAATTTTTTTAGAAGATTTAAAAAGAATTCAAAGATTTTAAATGATTTTGACATATTTTAATAGATTTCAAAAGATTTCATAAAGATTTAAAAATATTTCAATGATTTCAAATGAATTCCAAAATATCGCAGAAGGATTTCATAAATATTTCAAAGAAATAATAAGGATTTCAAAAGATTTCAAAGATTTTAAACGATTTTGACATTTTCAGAAGATTTCAGAAGATTTGATAAAAGATTTAAAAATATTTCAATAACTTCAAACGGATACAAAAGATTTCAGGAAGATCCTAAAAATATTTTAAAGAATTCATAAGGATTTCAAAAGATTTCAAGAATTTCAAAGATTTCAACAAGGGTACAGTACACCTGGTAAAGATTTCAAAAAATTTAAAAGATTTTAAGCGATTACCAAATTTGTTAGACGATTTCAAAAGATTTCAAAAAGATTTTGAAATATTTCGATGATTTCAAACAAATACAAAAGATTTTAGGAAGATTCTATAACAATTTCAAAGAATTCATAGGGATTTCAAAAGATTTCAAGAATTTCGCAGATTTCAACAAAGGACACCAGATTTCAAAAATTTCAAAAAATTTCAAAATATTTCAAACGATTTCCAAATTTTTTAGAAGCTTTAAAAAAATTTCACAAATATTGCAAGGAAATAATAAGGATTTCAAAAGATTTCAAAGATTTTCAGCGATTTTGACAGTTTTCAGAAGATTTTAAAAGATTTCACAAAGATTTTGAAATAATTCCAAGATTTCAAATCATGTCAAAGATTTTAAACGATTTCCAAATTTTCTACAAGATTTAAAAAGATTTCACAAAGATTTTGAAATATTTCAATGATTTTAAATGAACACAAGAGATTTCAGGAAGATTCTAAAAATATTTCAAAGAATTCATAAAATTAACAAAATTAATTTTCTACCATAAAAAAGAGATGACTTTTTAAGTAAAATCAGGAATCTTCAATCAATTTATGATAAAGTAGTTCAATAAAGTAGTTACATTTTTAATACAAAACAACAAATTCTTAAGAAAATGTAATACTTGATGTTTTATTTGAAAAGGATTTCAATTTTGAATAAAAAAAAGTTGTCGAATTTAACCAAAAAGATTAATTTTTGGTACAAAAATTTATGTTTTTACTAATGAAGACGAATTTTTAACAAAATACATCAAGTTTTAATTGAATAGTTGAATTTTCAAATCAAGATCATTTTTCAATAAAAAACAAAACTGATAAATTTTCAGTTAAGAAAAATTAATTTTTGATAAAAAAACGAATTTTCAACAAAGTAGTTAAATTAACAATCGCAGAAAGACTTTTTTTTACTAAAATGATGAATTATTAAAAAAAATATTGGTTTCTTAACAAAGAAGCTTAACTTTCATGCAAGTAGTAGAAATTTCAAAAAATAAAATAAAATAAAAATTTATCAAAATTTAATTTTAATTATTTGTTTAAAAAAACATCTGTTTTGGTTGAAATGTCATCTAATTGGTTGAAAGTTAAACTACTTCGTTAAAAATTCATTTTTTTTTATATTCACCTGTATGGTGGAAAATTGAACTATTTTGATCAACATTTTCGTTGTTGTTAAAAAATAATTTTTTTTATCTGAAAATGGAACTGTTCCGCTTTTGAATGAAAATTTATGCTTTATAAGTTGAAAATACAACTATTTGATTGCAAATTGATGCATTTTGTTGAAAATTCATCTTTTTAGGTAAAAAATTAATCTTGTTTATTGAAAATAATCTTTTTGGTTTAGGCTTAAACTATTTTGTTAAAAATTCGACTATTTTGGTTAAATTCAATTGGTTGAAGATTGGTTATTTCGTTATTAAAAATCAAGTTCTTAAATTAAAAATTGAACGATTCCATTTTTGGTTGAAAACTTTTTTTTAGTTGAAAATTCATCTTTTTTTATTGAAAATTAAACTTCATGTTGAAAATTCATCTTTTCCTGTCCAGAAGTCAACTTTTTTCTAATTCATTCGAATTTTCAGCTTGAAAACCTAACTCTTTTTTCAAAAAATAATTTTTTTGTTAAAAAAATTAATCTTCTTGGCTGAAAATTCATTTTTGTCTCTGTTTCTGTCGTTAGAAACAATCTGAGAAAATTCTCAACGTGCATAGTTTTTTCGAAAATTTTTCGACATTAGTATTAATTTAGGAGCAAATAATAAGAAAACACCCCATCCGGTACGACGGCACCCATCCACTTATAACCGGCCAAGCACTGCTTAACTTCGGTTATCGAATGAGAAGCCTCAAACAATTCCATGTGTCCAAGTGAACGGATAAAATTGTATTATAATAAAATGTATTGTATTCTATAGTTCAAAAACTACGTTTTTTAAGTTTTTTTTATTGATTTTTTTAAGAAAAAAGGGAAATAAATTTTTTTTAATATACATTTTCAAATCAAATAGTTAAATTTTCAACATACAAAAAAAATTCATTTTATCAAATATTTTACCAACCAAATAGTTGAAGTTTTGAACGAAAGAGACGAATTTCTTTATGAACAGTTGAATTTTCAACCAAGAACTTTTTTACAAAAAAAAAGAAGAATTTTCAATCTCAAAAAGACGATTTTTTAACAAATTAATTGAATTTTCGAACAAAAAAGATGACTTTTTAACAAAATACTTGAATTTTCAAACCAAATAGACGAATTTTTAAGCCAAAAAGATGAATTTTTGAGAAGAAAATTTTATTTTCAATCCACATGGAGAAATTTTCTACTTAGAAAGACAAATGTCGAATATAGCAGTTAAATTTTTAACAAAATAATTAAATTTTCATAAAAATAGTTGGATTGTTATCAAAATAAATATAAAATAAAATCAAAATCAGTTGTATTCAACGAAAAAAAAATTGTTTTCAACAAAATAGTTGAATCTTCGAACGAAACGGATAATTTGTAAGCAAAAAGTTGCATGTTTACTCAAAAAGATAACATTTCTAAACAGTTAAATTTTTCATCCGAAAATATAAATTTTAAACCAAAAAGTTAATTTTCTACAAAATAGTTGAATATTCTACGGAACAAATTTTCTATACAAAGAATTGTGGCTTCGAAAACCCGCGATGTTTCTCGAAGTAAATAATTTTGAAAAGATCCAAGATGGCGGTGCATTAAAATGTTCAAAAATAGCTAATTTTTTCAGGTTTTAATTAAATATTTTTAAACTCAGCTAGAAAAAGCAGTTGGATATTAGAAATTATTTTTTGACATCAGAAGTTGAAAATTGAAAAAAAATCAAGATGGCAGCCAATTGAATATTAAAGAAATGATAATTACTTTAGTTTACAATGAAATATTTTAAAACTTAGTTATAAAAAGAAGTTCGACTTTAGAAATCATCCAATGACACCAGATGTTTAATACGTTAAAAAAATCCAAGATGGCGGCTAATTCAATATTCAACAAATAGCTCATTACTGTAGTTTACAATGAAATATTGTTCAAAACTTTGCTTCAAAAAGAAGTTTGTATTTATAAATCATCCTATGACACCAGATGTTTAAATTTTTTTAAATTCCAAAATGGCGGCCAGTTGAATATAAAAAAGTTTATTGCTATAATTTTTAATTAAATATTGTTTTTTTTGTGTGTCAATTATTCTTTTTTCTTGAAAATTCCTTTTTTTGGATCAAATTTTAACTATTTAATTGAAAGTCATACAACTTTTTTCGAAATAATTTTTTTTGTTCAAAGATCGATAATTTTAGTCCACAATTTATCTGTTGGGTTGTAAATTGGACTATTTTGTTGAAAATTAGTTTTTTAGGTGTGTAAATTATTCTTTTTTCTTAAAAATTCCTTTTTTCGGTTCAAATTTGAACTACATACTTAGTTTAAACTTAAACTACTTGATTCAAAATTGAATTTTTTTGGTTAAAGATTCATCATTTCAGTTGAAAATTCATATTTTTGTTGAAAATTTAACTATTTTGTTCAAATTTCGTTTTATCTTTTGTAAAAAATTAATCTGTCTCAGTTGAAAATTTATCTGTTTAGTTTTAAATTTAAACACTTTGTTCACATAATTTTTTTTTTGGTGAAAATTTCGTCTTTTCTAGTATAACATTAATCTTTCTGGTTCAAAATTGAACCACTTGGTTGGAAGTTGAACTACTTTGTTGAAAATTGTTTTGGCCAAGGATTCAATATTTTAGTTGAAAATTGATATCTTTTGTTGAAAACTTAAGTATATTATTGAAAACTTTGTTTCTTAGGTTGAAAATTTTACTATTATTTTGAAAATGCGTTTTTTTTATCTTGTCACAAATTAATTTAATTTAGTTGAGAATTTATCTGCTTAGTAGGAAATTCAACTATTTTGTTGAAAATTAATCTTTTTTACCTAAAAAGACAACTTTTTGGTTTAAAATTCATATTTTTGGTTCAAAATTGAACGATTTTTTTTGAGAATTCGTTTTTTTTTTGGTTTAAAAATTTAAATAATCCTTTTTTTGTAGAAAATTAATCTTATTGGTTAAAAATGCAACTACTTGGTTGAAAAATGATCTCTTTTGATGAAAATTGAACTATTTGGTTTAAGATTAGTTTCTTTGGTATAAAATGATTTTTTTTTAATAGCAAATTTACCTATTCGATTTTTGATTGAAAATGTATTCTTCTTAGTTGAAAATTTAGAAATTTTGTTGAAAATTCTATTGCTTTTGAAATTGATTACTTGGTATAAATTTAATCTTTTTTGGTTGAAAATTCAACTGCTTAGTTTGACAGTTGAACCAATTTGTAAACAATTTATTTTTCGATTGAAAATTTATCTTTTGTAGTTTAAAATTGATCAATTTGGTTGATACAGTTAGTTGATAGTTGAACTGTTTTGTTAAAAAATAATTTTTGTTGAGATTAACAGTTTTGTTCAAAATTCATCTCTTTGGTTGTATATTGAATTATTTAGTTGAAAATTTGCTTGTTTTTTGTTGTTGAAAATTAATTTTTTTAACTGAAAATTTAACTATTCCATTTTTATTGAAAATTTATCTTTTTTAGTTAAAAATTAACCAATTCGGATAAAAAAAATTTATTTCTTGACTGACAAAACCATTTTTGGTTCAAAATTTGACATTTTAGTAGAAAGTTCGTCTTTTTTTTGTAAATTAATCTCTTTGGTTCAAAATTCATGTTTTTTTGTTCAAAATTCGTCTTTCTGGTTGAAAATTGAACTACTCAACTAAAATTGAACAACTTCGTTCAAAATTAATTTTTGTTGGTTAAAGATTGATCATTTTAGATGTAAATTTATCTGTTTGGTTGTAAATTTAACTATTTTTTTGTAAATTAATTTTTTTTGGTGTTTAAATTAATCTTTTTGGTTTAAAATTCATGTTTTTTGGTTGAAATTTTAACTATTTAGTTTAAACTTTAACAACTTGGGTTAAAAATAAATTTTTTGAAAAAAGATTCATCATTTTATTAGTTGAAAATTGATCTATTTTGTTAAATATATATATAATAATAAAATAATAACTGTGATTAACAATTGAATTTTTTTTCTTTGATGTCAGTACTTTGCCTCCCTTTTTCCCTTTTCTTGGGCAGATGGCATCAGACTCAAGAGGATGATGTGCTTAAGAGGTCTTTCCACATTCACCCACGTTGCAAGAGATCAGATCAAACTCGACGATGTGCTTAAGAAATTAGACCGCTGATATTTTCTGACACAGCAAAAGCTGTAATTACTCAGGACCATTTTTTATCTCGCATGCTAAGAAATCTCAGAGCTTCTTTACCCCAGTCAAAGAATAAAATATCTACATCGAAATGAACAATTTCTTTCATATTCCCATCAAATATCTACCAAACTATAAATTACACTCGTAAAAAATATCACCTATTTAATATTTGATACACTGGTGCTTTGGTACTTTGATATTTTTATTTCAGTTTGAAAATTTTGTGATTTTAGTAGATAAAGTCGTTTAGAATAAGGGGTAAAGTCGTCTAAAGTACGGGGTAAAGTCGGCTAGGGTACAGAATAAAGTTGGCTGAGGTATGGGGTAAATTCAGCTAGGATACGGGGTAAAGTCGACCAGGGTACGGGGTCAAGTCGACTATGTTACGGGGCAAGGTAGGCCAGGATACGGGGTAAAGTAGGCTAGGGTACGGGGTGAAGTTGGCTAAGGTATGGGGTAAATTCAGCTAGGATAGGGGGTTAAGTCGACTGGGGTACTGGGTAAAGTCGACTAGGGTACGGGGTAAGGTCAATCAGGATACATTGTAAGGTAGGCTAGAGTACGGGGTAGAGTCGACTACGGTACAGGGTAAAGTCGACTAAGGTACGGGGTAAAGTCTACTGGGGTACGGGGTAAGGTAGATTAGGGCACGAGTTAATGTCGACTAGGGTACGGGGTAAAGTCGACTGGGATACGGGGTAAAGTTGGCTAATGTATGAAGTAAATTCTGCTAGGATACGGGGTAAAGTCGACTGGAGTACGCGGTAAAGTCGACTAGGATACGGGGTAAAGTCGACTGGGATATGGGGTAAAGTTGGTTAATGTATGAAGTAAATTCTGCTAGAATACGGAGTAAAGTAGGCTAAGGTACGGGGTGAAGTTGGATAAGGTATGGGTTAAAATTGACTAGGGTACAGGGCAAGGTCGGTCAGGCTACGGGGTAAGGTAAGCTAGAGTACGGGGTAAAGTTGGCTAAGGTATGGCGTAAATTCAGCTAGGATGAGGGGTAAAGTCGACTGGGGTACTGGGTAAAGTCGACTAGGGTACTGGGTAAAGTCGACTAGGGTACGGGGTAAGGTCAATCAGGATACATTGTAAGGTAGGCTAAAGTACAGGGTGAAGTCGACTAGGATACGGGTTAAAGTCGACTAAGGTACGGGTAAAGTCTACTGGGGTACGGGGTAAGGTAGGCTAGGGCACGGGTTAATGTCGACTAGGGTACGGGGTGAAGTCGACTGGGATATGGGGTAAAGTTGGCTAATGTATCAAGTAAATTCTGCCAGGATACGGGGTAAAGTCGACTCGGGTATGGGGTAAAGTCGACTGGGGTACAGGGTAAGGTCGGTCAGGATACGGGTAAGGTAGGCTAGGGCACGTGGTAAAGTAGGCTAGTGTACGGTGTAAAGTTGACTAAAGTATGGGGTAAATTCAGCTAGGATACGGGGTGGAGTCGACTATGGTACTGGGCTAAGTCGACTAGGGTACGGGGTAAGGTTAACCAGGATATATGGTAAGGTAGGCTAAGGTACGGGATGAAGTCGACTAGGATACAGGGTAAAGTCGACTAAGGTACGGGGTAAAGTCTACTGGGGTACGGGGTAAGGTAGGCTGGGGCACGAGTTAATGTCGACTAGGGTACGGGGTAAAGTCGACTGGAATACAGGATAAAGTTGGCTAATGTATGAAGTAAATTCTGCTAGGATACGGGGTAAAGTCGACTGGAGTACGCGGTAAAGTCGACTAGGATACAAGGTAAAGTCAACTAGGATATGGGGTAAAGTCCAGTAGGCTACGGGGTAAAGTCAACTGGGGTACAGGGTAAGGTCGGTTAGGATACGGGGTAAGGTAGGCTTGGGTACGGGGTAAAGTAGGCTAGGGTACGGTGTAAAGTTGACTAATGTATGGGGTAAACTCAGCTAGGATACAGGATGAAGTCGACTAGGGTACGGCGTAAAGACGACTAGGGTACGGGGTAATATCAATCAAGATACGAAGTAAGGCAGGCTAGGGCACGGGTTAAAGTCGACTACGGTACAGGGTAAAGTCAACTAGGGTACGGGGTAAGTCCGGCCAGGATACGGGTTAAGGTAGGCTAGGGTACAGGGTAAAGTCGAGTAGGATACGGGTTAAAGTCGGCTAGGGTTCAGAGTAAAGTTCGCTAAGGTATGGGGTAAATTCAGATAGGATACGGGGTGAAGTCGACTAGGGTACAGGGTAAGGTCGGCTAGAGTACGGGGTAAATTCGGCTAGAGTCCGAGGTGAAGTCATGTAGGGTACGGGGTGAATTCAACCAGAGTATGGGGTAAAGTCGACTGGGGTACGGGGTAAGGTCGGCTGCGTACGGGGTAAAGTAGGCTAGGGACCTAGGTAAAGTCATCCAGGTTACGGGGTAAAGTCAGTTAGGGTATGGGGTAAAGTCATCTAGAGTATGGGGTAAAATCGGCTAGAGTACGGGGTAAAGTAGGCTAGAATACACGGTGAAGTCGGTTGGGATACGGGGCAAAGTCGGATAGGGTACGGGGTAATATAGGGTTTAACAGAATCCATAATATTTAATAAATAATTAACTTCCTAAAAAAACGATTCGTTATTTTCTTTGTTTTTAAATGCTGAAGAAAAAAATTCAGACTAGGATTCACAGTTCTTGAAATATAGTAAGAACATGAATGGGGTAAAATATCAGAAAATACTTTTCTTCTCTGAAAATTCATAGAACACCAATAAAAAAAATAATAGAACTTGAATTTTATTCTAATTATTACAAAAACATAAGATTTGCTTTTCAGGGTCCTTTATGTTATTAAAACACTGTTTAGACCAAGTACGAACATTTTTAAACAAATTTCATTTTAATAAAAAAATTGCGACCAAAAAAGATGAAATTCCTGCCGAAAGAAATAAATTTTCAAACCAAAAGGACGAATTTTCAAGAAAAAGGTTGAATGTTCAAGCAAGGAAGATTTTTCAAT
The DNA here is from genome assembly GCA_011634705.1 of Andricus grossulariae. NCBI lineage: Eukaryota > Metazoa > Arthropoda > Insecta > Hymenoptera > Cynipidae > Andricus > Andricus grossulariae. Next base: position 181,192,650 of record JAABKJ010007545.1, read on the forward strand.
CATGATGAAATAAATTGTTCACCTAATTGTTGATTTTTAAATTGAATTTGCAAAAGAAAAAAACGATGCTTTTTCAACTATAATTATGCATCTTTAACTAAAAAAAATAAATTGTTTAAATAGTAGTTCAACTTTTAACCAAGTACTTGAATTTTGAAACATAAAAATAAATTTTCATATAAGAAGATAAATTTTCAACCAAAAGGTTAAATAACTGAAAAAGAATGGAATAGTTAAATTTTTAATTCAATTCATTAATTTAAAAAAAAACGATTTTTCAACATAATAGTTCAATTTTCAACAAAAGAGATAAATTTGCATATAAAATTATAACACTTTCACCAAGAAAAGTAATTTTTAACAAAGTAGTTCTACTTTCTACAAAGTAGTCAAATTTTTAACAAGAAAAATCAATTTCGAACAAAAAATATTAATTTACTACCAAAAAAGACGAATTTTCAACTGAAAATTTGAATTTTCAACTAAAAATGATCAATTTTCCACAAAAACTGAAAAATTAAATTTTCAATTAAAAAATAAATTAAAGAAAAGGTATTTTCAACAAAATAGTTAAATTTTCATAAAAAAAGGTAAATAAATTTTCATCTAAAACTATAAATCTGTAACCAAGAAAATGAATTTTTAACAAGGTAGTACAACTTAACAAAGTAATCGATTTTTTAACAAAAAATATTAATCTTGAACCAAATAGTCAAGTTTTCAGATGAAAAAAGAATAATTTCCGACACGAGAAACTGAATTTTCAACAAAATAGATCAATTTTCAACAAAAATTATCAATTGTCAACTAAAATGATAATTCTTTAACAAAAAAATTCATTTTTAATTCAAGTATTTAAAGTTTAAACTAAGTAGTTAAAATTTGAGCCAAACAACATGAATTTTTAACCTAAAAGATTAATTTACAAAAAAAAAGAATTTTCAACAAAATAGTTAAATTTACAACCAAACCGATAAATTTTCAACTAAAATGATCAATCTTTAACCAAAAAAATCAATTTTGAAAAAAATGTTTCAACTTTTAGTTAAGTAGTTTAATTTTGAACCAAAAGAAATTAATTTTGAACCAAGAAGATTAATTTTATGCTAGAAAAGATGAAATTTTAACTAAAAAAAAAATAATTAAACAAGCTATTTAAATTTACAACTAAACAGATAAATTTTCAAGTAAGAAAGATTTATTTTCGTCAAACAAAATAAAAAAATTAACGAAATTTCAACAAAATAGTTAAATTTTCAACTGAAATGATGAATCTTTAACCAAAAAAATTTAATTTTGAATCAAGTAGTTCAAGTTTAAACTAAATATATAGTTCAAATTTAAACCAAAAAAAAAAAAAAATTTTAAGAAAAAAGAATAATTTACACACACAAAAATACGAATTTTCAACAAAATAGTTAAATTTACAACCAAGCAGATAGATTTTCAACTCAAATGATCAATCTTTAAGAAATTTTTTTTTTTTAACAAGGTTGTTTAACTTTCAATTAAATACTTCAATTTTGAACCAAAAAGATGAATTTTAAACTAAAAAGTTGTATTTTTAGCTAAAAACAATTAATTGATAAAAAAAAAGAATTTTCAGCAAAATAGTTAAATTTTCAACCAAGCAGATACATTTTCAACTAAAAAAGATTAATTTGTGACGAAATTAAACGAATTTTCAAAATAATAGTTAAATTTTTATCATAAAAACAAATTTTTTAATAAAATAGTTAAATTTTCAAAAAAAGATATCAATTTTCATCAAAAGATATCAATTTTCAACTAAAATTATGAATCCTTGTCAAAAAACATTAATTTTCAAAAAAGTTCAACTTTGTTCAACTTTCATCCATGTAGTTGTTAAACCAAAAAACATTAATTTTGAATCAAAAAGATTAATTTTATATTAGAAAAGACGAATTTTTATATTAAAAAAATCATTTGAACAAAGTATTTAAATTTAAAACTAGACAGATTAATTTTTGACTAAAAAAGATTAATTTTTGACAGAAAAAAAAACGAAGTTTCAACAAAATATTCAAATTTTCAACCTGAATAATAAATCATTGACCAAAGGAATGAATTTTTATCAAAGCAGTTCAACTTTCAAAAACCCTAGTTGAATTTGAAAAAAGAATGAACTTTTCACCAAAAAGATTAATTTTCTACCCAAAAAGAATTAATTAATTTATTAGTAAAAAAACAAATTTTCATCTAAAAGAACAACGAATTTTTAACAAAATTGTTAAATTTTCAACCACAGAAATGAGTTTTCGACCAAAAAAAATTTTAATTTTAAATTAAAAACAGTGGAATTGAACCAAAAAGGCGAATTTTTAACGAAATAGTAGAATGCTCATTAAAAAAAGAAGAATTTTCAACTAAAACAGATCAATTTTCAACGAATGATGGAATACATACATTTACAGTTGAAAAAATTAATTTTCAACCGAAAAAATAAATTTTGAATAAAATAATTAAATTTTTAACCAAATAGGTGTATTCCCGACAAAAAATATAATAGTTGATAATCTATCAAAAGAGATGAATTTTTAAACCAGACGAATTTTCAACAAAACAGTTGAATTTTAAACCAACAAAGATTTTTGAGTCAAGAGAAACAGATTCGAATTTAGCGCAACAGATTTATTCTATTTCGCAAATAATTTTCCAAAAAATGTATAAAGTTAAATTTATTAAAACATTGACATATACAATAATAACAATCACATTCTTTGATGATTTCAATAATTACTTTGCATTTATATTCATGTTTAATAAAAAAGATATTGAAGAACATTATTTGTAAAATTAAGAAATAAAATAATATTGCTAATGATTTGAAATTTTTTTGAATATATAGGTATAAAATAAAAAAGAGGAGATTTATGATTCATATATCGATAAATTTATTGCATTGGAGTGACTTATATTTACAGAAGGGGACACGTACATACATATACATATTTTTCTACTCTATTATTTATCTACATATATTATTTCCTCATACATAGTTTTGCTCAATGATTTTTAATTCCATCATTATTGCGATTTAACTATCTTTTACACCGTACAATCTTAAGATGGATCCTGATAAGGGCCCTTCTCTGAGAGTCCTGACTTCTTTTAAAATACAATAAAATTCGAAACTGTATTAGTATGTATATTGATATTAATAATTAGATTAATAATATCAGTATTTCGACAATTGTAGTCACTTTCAATTGTTATTAATTTTACAAAATATCTGCACACTGAAAATAATTATACATGAAAAGAAATGATCACCAGTCATTTTCAAGAAATCTGTCAAATAAATCAAAATAGGTCTAAAATTGGTAAATTTCATTAGACCCAATTTCTTTTCGCGTATCTATCTATACAAAATCAAAAATATTGACTATAGTATTCACTATAGCTATATAACCAGTCGAGATATTTTATTTTAGTCTTGCTATTCTCAGGAAAAATTGTTTTCAGTGCAAAGATAAATTTTTTTAAATTCAGATTCGAATTAAAAGCAATAAGTAGAGAGAACATTAGCGCAACTGTGAAGTTAGAAGCCGGGTAGGCACGTGCTTTCGCGTCCCCCACTCTACCGGGTACGCATGTTCCTTTGCGTCTCCTTCTCTGCCGGTTAGGCACGTTCTTTCGCGTCCCCCTCTCTAGCGGGTACGCATGTTCCTTTGCGTCCGACTCTCGGCTGCGTACGCACGTTCTTCGCGTCCCCCACTCTACCCGGTCGGCACGTTCTTTCGCGTCCCCCACTCTGCCGGGCAGGCACGTTATTTCGCGTCCCACTCTCCGCCGGGCCGATTTTTCGCATATGGCCGAGCTGAGTTCGTCAGCTAACTTCGCAGTTGCGCTAATTGCTCTCTAGCAATAATAATTTGGTGATAATACTTTTTGAAAGCACTCGCATAATACGAATATTGTTTATTATCGCTGGTAGATCACATTGTAAATACTTTAATGGTAACGATAATAATGACCAACATTTTTTTTCTATCTAGCTCTTATTTCTACTATCACACCGATTTATACACTTATCTAAATGATGTACATACGTTTTACCCAGTGTAACCATTTTTTCGATTTTTTTTTCAAAGTTCCTTTTACTATTTAAGAAGAAGTTGTTCAAGTTAGGCAAATTTAAAATAAATAATTTTTACTTTATTCGAAATGGTTATACTTTGTATTAATCCCTCGCATAAAATTATTTGATTTCTACGTAGCGTATTTACAGATATTTACAGATAAATGTTTATATAGCAGAGGTCGATTGCACCTCCTCCCCTGATTATTAAAGCAATATTAGCAATCTCATTAATGACTTGTCAGTGACAAATTGTATTCTATATAATATATTAGGGTGATTAAACAAATGAAAAAAAAATCAAAATTGGATATGATTTAGAGATCCCTTTTTTGAGTTTGGTCTTTTCTCAGCTATTTTTTGTTGTCTTTATTTTTCCAATGTCTTGAAAATGCATTTAATATATTTTTGCAGATATAAAATTATACCCTTTTATATTATAATAATTTTAGGTAATTTAATGAAAATTTAAAAACTCATTTTTAAAGAAAATAATTATTTTTTCACTTGTTTAACATTTTTCTATAATAAACGACTTTTTTAATTTAACTTTTTGTATTTTGTAATTAACACACCGTTCGTCAAATTCTTATAAAAAAGTAAAATAAGTGACAAAAAATTATATTCCTTAAAAATAAGTTTTTGAATCTTCATTAAATTTTTTACAATAATGGTAATCTTAAAGGTGATAATTCTATATGTACGTATACAAATTTTAAATATGCCTTTTCAAGACATTGGGAAAATAAAAACACCACAAAATCAATGTCCATATCCAATTTTGATTTTTTTTTGTTTTTTGATCTTTCCTATAGTATATATCTCTCTAGGAAAATACAATCATTTATATAAATAAAAAAATAAATGCTTATTTACCTAAAAAATTCTTGAAACTTAAAAAAATACAAGGATCAAATTTTGGCAACACTTTCGTTAAATATCTCATTTCGAATTTTAAAAATGAAACTAAAAATAGAAGAAAGAAAAACATGGACTCCTAAAAATCCCCATCCTTGTTTCTCTCTTCGCATGTACTTTTTCGATTTGAGGGAAAAATAATTTTGGTTTAAAAAAAAATTTGAAATAATTATTCATTTGTAAATAGTTTTTGAACACAAATATTCGAGTTTAAATCAGATTTTAGAAATTTCAAAGAAATGTTTATACTTTACAGAATTTTGCCAAATTTTAGGAAAAATTCGAGTCAGTTTGAAAGATATTAAAGACTTTTAGAAGTTTGGAAGAAATTGAAAATATTTTTTTATCTCTTTGAAACTTCGAAAATTTATAAATATCTTTTAAACTGGTGCAAATTTTCAATAAAACTTTGAAAAAATGTTAAACTTAAAAAAATTGCAATAAAATATTCCAATTTTTTTTTTGCATTTTCAGGGGATGAGTGGAAAAATTCCTGAATCAAAAAATTAACAATTGGTGAATAATAAAATAATAATTAAAATACATTTATTTCTTCAACATGTTTTTTATTTTACTATTTATTATTTATGTTATTATTTATTTTTTCACTATAATAATTGTTAATTGTTTAGATCCGGGAATTTTTCAATTTAGTAATATTATAAACTGTCAGGAATTTTATTATTCCGGAATATTCCAATTTTGGAATTTTAAAATGTCGGGTCCAGATTTTTATTTCTCTGGATTTTTCAATAGTCCCATTTTCAGAAATCCTTGTGAATATTTAGAAATCATTTTAATTTTTCTTTGAAATTTAATCTTTTTAAATAAAAAATCATTTAAAATTTTCCCAGGAATCTTAGAAAAATTTGTCTATTATCTTAAAACCTTTCAAAATCCTTGAAATACTTCAAAATTTTATTTCGAAATGTTAAAAAATCTACATTTTGTTTTTAATTTTCTGAAATCATTTTAAATTTTTAATTATTTTGGAAACTTTTTCAAAACTTTTAAATATCTTTTGAAATGATTCCAATTTTTCGTAAAATTTTTCCTCAATTGTGCAAAAATAAAGAAAGTGCCTTGAAATCTTTTAAAAATTTAAATTTGAAAATTAAATTTGTTTCGAAATGTTTTAAGATATTTCTAAATATTCTCTTGAAATTAATTTTTCTAAATAAAAAACCTTTAAAAATTGTCTAAGGAATCATAAGAAAATTGGTTTATTCTCTTGAAACCTTTCACAATTCTTAAAAAGCTTCTACATTTTGTTTTTTATTTTTTGTATCTACTCAGACTGAAAATAATTTTTGAAATTTTTTCAAATCTTCTAAATATCTTTTAAAATGATTCGAATGTTTCCTAAAATGTTTGAAAAATCTTTCAAAATTGAAAAAATTGCTTAAATTTTTAAGATTTCTTTCGGCATTTTTAGAAATATTTTTTAGTTTTGCTTCAAAATTAATTTTTCAAAATAAATAATGATTTGAAATGTTCCCAGGAATCTTTAAAACACTTTTCATTTACTCGAAACTTTTCAAAATTCATAAAAAAAGTTTCTAATTTTTATTTGTCCTAAGTCTTCTAAAATCTACACTTTCTTATAGATTTTTGTTAATCTTTTTGAAACTTCTAAATATTTAAAAAAAAACTCGAATTTTTTTATAAAATATTGTAATGTTAAATTAAAATTTTGTTTTAACATCTTGTACATACTTTCTCGACTTTTTAGACTTTTTTTCTAACCTCTTGAAACTTTTCAAAATTCTTAAAAGCCTATTTTTCGAAATCTTAAAAATTCTACATTTTTAGATTTTTTTAAATCTCAGCAAAGAACAAACTAAAATTAAAAAAGATTTGCAAAAATCCGCCAATATTTCGGTGTTATTTCAAAATCCAAACTTAACTATTCAATTTTTCGTCACTTTTTTTTTACAAATATTTAATCTTATTGGTTGAAAATTCATCTTTTTGGTTAAAAATTTAACAAATTTGGTTGAAAATTCGTTTTTTAGTTGAAAATTAATTTTTTTAATTAAAAATGTAGCTATTTCAAATTTGCATTTTGGTAGAAAATGCATATTTTTGGTTTGTTAATTCAACATTTTTTCAAAAATTCGCCTTTATGACTTGAAAACTCAAAATTTTGAATGATATTTTTTTTCTTTATAGACTGAAAAATCTTTCTTGGTTGAAAATTCAACTCTTTTGTTTGAAAGTTGCTATTTTTTAGTTTAATTTAACCGCTTTATTATTAAAAATTTTTTTAAAAATTCTGGAAATATCAGCTATTACACTTTTTGTTGAGAATTCATTTTTTTTTAATCGAAGATTCCTCAGTTTGGTTGGAAATTTAACTATTTTGTTGTACATTCTCTTTTTCTTGGTTGAAAATTAATTATTTTAACTGAAAATGTAATAATATAATTTTAAACTAATAAACCTTAATCAACAACCGAAATAAAAAAAATGGACAATGGAAAAAAATATTTGTTTAAAACAAAATTTCCAGTTTTCTATCCTAATATTTGCAAAGTATTAAAAATGAACTTCAATATTTATTTTAAATGTTATTTTTCAGTCTATAAGTTATCAAAATTCCTATGTATTTATCGCAGACTTCAAAGTATTTTCCTAGGTTTTCCACTTAAATTTGAACTGAATTAATAGAACCCAATAAAAAGAATTAAACTATTACTATTTTCATTTTTAAAGTCTACTATTAAATTTCTGTTCACGAATTAATTTTTTTTTAATTTTATTTGGTTCAAAATTTAATTATTTCGTTGAAAATTCAGCAATTTTGTTAAAAAGTCATACTTCTTAGTTGAAAATTCGTCTTTTTGTCTTGAAGAAAATTCAACAATTTGATAGAAATTTTTTTCTTTCTTGACTAACAATTTTTTTTCTTTTAATCTTTATCTTTTTAGTCTGAACATTAATCTCTCTGTAGAAATTCCACCATTACTGTTTAGGAATGCAACTGTTTTCTTAAACATTAATCAGTTTAGGTTGAAAATTCAACTGTTTCGTAGAAAATTCGTATTTTTGGCTCGAAAATTCAACAATTTGGTAGTAAATTTAACTATTTGATTAATAGTTTATGTATTTTATTGAACATTCTTCTTTTTAGGTATAATATCAATTTTTTGCTCAAAAATTTTTCGTTTTGGTTGAAAATTAACATTTTGTTGATAATTCATCTGTTTTGTAGAAAATGCGTATTTTTGGGTAAAAAATTCAAGAATTTGGTAGCAAATTTAACTATTTGATAGAAAATTGAAGTATTTTGTTTTAAAAAAATATTTAGGTAGAATATCAATTTTTTGGTTAAAAATTTCAGGTAGAATATCAATATTTGGTTAAAAATTAATCGGTTTTGATTAAAAATTAACTTTTTCTTGAAAATTGAACTGTTCTGTAGAAAATTTGTATTTTCGACTGTAAAAATTCAATCATTTGGTAGTAAATTTAACTATTTGGTTGAAAGTTGATTTATTTTGTTTGAAATTGTTCTTTCTAGGTATAATATCAATTTTTTGGTAAAAAATTACTCGTTTTTGGTTGAAAATTAACTTTTTGTTGGTAATTCATCTGTTTTGTAGAAAATTCTTATTTTTGGCTCAGAAATTCAACAATTTGGTAGCAAATTTAATTATTTGGTAGAAAATTTAAGTATTTTGTTTCAAAAATTCCTTTTAAGATAGAATATTAATTTTTGGTTAAAAATGCAACTGTTTGGTTAAAAATTAATCTGTTTCGATTGAAAATTAACTTTTTGCTGAAAATTCAACTATTTTGTTGAAAATTTGTATTTTCGACTGTAAAAATTCAATAATTGGGTAGTAAATTTAACTATTTTGTTGAAAGTTGATGTATTTTGTTGGAAATTCTTCTTTTTAGGTATAATATCAATTTTTTAGTTAAAAATTACTCGTATCTGGTTGCAAATTAACTTTTTGTTGGTAATTCATCTGTTTTTTAAGAAAATTCGTATTTTTGGCTAAGAAATTCAACATTTTGGTAGCAAGTTTAACTATTTGATAGAAAAGTTCAGTATTTTGTTTAAAAAATTTATTTTTGGGTAGAATATCAATTTTTTGGTTAAAAACGCAACTGTTTGGTTGAAAATTAATCTGTTTCGGTCGAAAACTTCAACTGTTTTTTTGCAAATTCTACCTTTTAGGCAGAATATCAATATTTGGTTAAAAATTAATCGGGTTTGGTTAAAAATTAAGTTTTTGTTAAAAATTTAACTGCTTTGTAGACAGTCAATTGGTTTTGTAGAAAATTCAACAAGTTGGTTAAAAATGCAACTGTTTGGTTGAAAATTAATCTGTTTTAGTTGAGTATTCAATTTTTTGTTGAAAATTCATTGTTTTTATTTTCGTTAAATACAAATGTTTTTATTATAAATTAAAATTTTTGTTGTTAAAACATCAACTATTACATTTTTTACTGAAAATTCATCTTTTTAGGCGGGAAATTCAACTCCTTGGAAAAAATGTTAAACTACTTTCTTAAAAGTTGATTTTTTTGGTTGAAGATTCACAATTTTAATTGGAAATTCGTTTTTCCTTTCCTTAAAAAATCCACATTCTTGAGTCTAAAATTCACCTGTTTTGTAGAAACTTCGTCTTTTTGGCTGGAAAATTCAACTATTTGGAAACAAAAATTAAATTGCTTTGTAGCAATAATTCTTTTTTTTTTCATTGAAGAAAAACACTCCACTGATATTTTTTAGTTAAAAAATTCAACTATTTGGTTAGAAATTTTTAGAAATGAAAAAATATAAACTAAAAATTAATCAAATAAAATTTGGTCTAACATCACCACATCCACTGTTCAAACAATTTATTGAAAAAATTATGTCATTTGTTGAATATTCGTCTTGTTTAGTAAAAAAAAATTAATCTTCTCAGTTAAAAAATCAGTAAAAAAATTAAAAAATTATTATTTGATTCTTAATTTTCTGGTATGTTGTGATTCGTTGAGATAGCGGACATATTATCAAATTAAAAAACAAGTTAATCATAAACTCACCTTGAAATCATACGGATTGTCCCTAAACGTCTCACATAAAACTACTTCTGGTGCCATCCAATATGGCGTTCCAATAAAAGTATCGTGTTTCTGCAGGGTTTGCTTATTTTTTGCCGAAACCCCGAAATCGGCTGCAAAAAAAATTGGTTATAGTCAATTTTATTTTTAGATATAAGGGATCATCCACAAATTACCATAAAAAGTGTGCAATAAAAAATGGACTTTATTTTCTAAGCAAAATTTCCAGTTTTCTAACCTAATATTTTAAAAGTCTTAAAAATGATTTTCAATGTTTCTTTGAACTGTTATTCTTTAGACTATAAATTTTCTATATTCCTATTTTTTATTGCAGGCTTCACAGTTTTTCCTCGATTCCCCTACTATTTTTGAATATGGTAGTTAATTATTTTTCCTTCAAAACTCTATTATATTTTTGGTAGAAAATTTTTATTTTGGATAAAAATTTTATTATTTGGTTGAAAGTTCAACTGTTCTGATGAAAATTCGACCATTTCGTTGAAATGTCATCCTTTTTGGTTGAGAATTCTGCTGTTTTGTAGAAAATTCAACTATTTTGATAAAAAATTACGTTTTTTATACAACACTTTATTTTTCCGAGTTGAAAATTCTACTTTATTGCTGAAGATTCGTCTTTTAGATTTGAAAATTCAATAATTTGGTTGATGTTTTTTCTTTCTAGACTGAAAAATCTCCCATAGTTGAAAATTTAACTCTTTTATTGAAAATTCGTCTTTATGGTTTAAAAATTCATCTCTTCTGGAAGAAATTTCATTTTTCTGGTTAAAAAATTCAACTGTTTGGTTGAAAGTATAAAATACTTTTTTAAAGATTAACTTTTTTGGTTGCAGATTCATCATTGCAGTTTAAAATTCATTTCACTGGTTAAGAATTTGTTTTTTGTGGAAAATTCCTTTTTTTTTTAATTTCCACATAATGTTGACACGGATGACATTTTTTTTTTTTTTGACTGAAACATCTCTCTTGCTTGAAAGTTTAACTTTTTGCTTGGAAATTCTGAAAATATAACTATTCCATTCTTGATATTAAATTTATCTTTTTTAGTATTCTGTTAAAAAAAATAATCTTTTTTGGTATAAAATGAATCTTCTTGGTTGATAGCTGAACTAATTTGTTAAAAATTCATTTTTAATCATGTTAGTTGAAAATTCATCTCTTTGATTGAAAATTGAACTATTTTGCTGAAAATTAGTTTTTTTTTAAATGAATTAATTTTTTTAATTGACAATTTTTGGTTACATATTCATGTACTTTATTGAAAATTTAAGAATTTTGTTGATAATTCATCTTTTACGTTGAGAATTCAAATATTTGGTTGAAGATTCGTCTTTTTGGTTGAAAATGTATTTTTCAACAGAAAATTCATTAAATTGGTTGAAAATTGACAACTTTGGTTAAAAATTCATGTTTTTGGTTGAAACTTCATCAATTTGGTTAAACAGTAATATACTTGGTTGAAAATTAAACAATTTTGCTAAAAAGTATCCTTTTTGGTTTAAAAATCAAGTCTTTTGTTGAAAATTCGTCTATTTTGGTTGAATTCAAGTGATATTTAATTGACATTGAAATCTTTTCGGGTTGAAATATGAACTATTACATTTCTCGTTGCGAATTTATATTCTGGTTTGAAAATTCAACAAATTTGGTAAAAAAATTCAACTATTTGGTGGAATTTTTGTTTGTTTTCTTGGAAATTTAACATTTTGAACACAATTTTTTTCTTTAATGGCTGAACAATCTTTCTTTGTTGAAAATGAAACTATTTGGTAAAAAAGTTACATTATTTCGTTGAAAATTCAACTATTTTATTGAAAATTCAGGTCTGTTAAAAAAATTTATTTTTTAGTATAAAATAAATCCTCTTGGTTGATAGTTAAACTACTTTGTTAGAAATCCTTTTTTGGGTTGAATGGGAATCATATTAGTTGAAAATTCATCTCTTTGGTTGAAAATTTAACTAATTTGTTATAAATTAGTTTTTTTTTTAAATGAATTAATTTTTTCATTAAAAATTTTTGGTTAAAAATTCATGTACTTTATTGAAAATTCAAGTATTTTGTTGAAAATTCAACAATTTTGTTAAAAAGTATCCTTTTTGGCGGATAAGTTAACTGTTTTGTTGAAAATTCATCTTTTTCCTTGAGATCTCAAATATTTGGCTGAAGGTTCGTCTTTTTGGTTGAAAATGTATTTTTAAACAGAAAATTCATCAAATTGGTTGAAAATTGAAATTTGCTGTTTTTTTTGTCGAGTAAAAATTAATTGTTTTAATTGAAAATGTAACTATTCTATTTTTAGTTAAAATTTGGGGGGGGGGTGAAAATGCATGTATTTTGTTGAAAATTTGTGGTTTTTTTTGTAGAAAATTGATCCTCTTGGTTGAAAATTCATGTTTTTGGTTGAAACTTCAACAATTTAGTTAGAGTAATATACTTTGTTGAAAATTAAACAATTTTGCTAAAAAGTATCCTTTTTGGTTGAAAAGTCAACCCTTTTGTTGAAAATTTGTCTATTTTGGTTGAATTCAAGTGATATTTAATTGACATTGAAATCTTTTCAGGTTGAAATATCAACTATTAGATTTTTCGTTCCGAATTCATCTTTTTTGGTTGAAAATTCAACTAATTTGGTAAAAAAAGTCAACTATTTGGTGGAAATTTTTTTGTTTTCTTGGAAATTCAACATTTTGAACGCAATTTTTTTCTTTATTGGCTGAACAATCTTTCTTTGTTGAAAATTAAACTATTTGATAAAAAAATTTAAATTATGTCGTTGAAAATTCAATAGTTTTGTTAAAAAGGCGTATACTTTTTGGTGGAAAATTCAACTGTTTTGTTCAAAATTCATCTTTTTTTTAATTGAAAATTCATTTACTTGGTTGAAAATTTAACTGTTTTATTGAATACTCATTTTTTGAGTTGCAAATTCATTGTTGTAACTGTTGCTGTCAATATTGTTGAAAATTCGTCAGTTTGGTAAAAAATTAACCTTCTTGTTTGAAGATTCAACTGTTTCTTTAAAAATTTGTCTATTTTGTACCCACATTACTTTTATTGAAAAGAATTTCTGCTATACTATCCTCTAGCTTGCACTATCTTCAGACTTATTATTTTTAAAGAGCAAATAAGAAACTCTAAATGGCCAAATCGTCTTTTGTAATTTATGGATGACCCCATATAAAATAGGTGAAAAGACTGAAAATAATTCGAAAAAAAACTTACCTATTTTAACTCCACCTGCCATTGTGAGCAGGACATTTCCTGCTTTCAAGTCCCTGTGTATAACTTTGGATTTGTGCAAAAATGCCAGACCTTTGGTCATGTTTTGACAAACATAGGAAATTTGAGGTTCAGTCAGTGGTTTTTCTAATTCAACCATTATGGAATCCACGGCGCCGCCGTCACAATACTCGATTAACATCTGCATAATAAATAATACGTTAATTGAGTTTAATTCTCTTGAGACGAATTCAAGGTAATTTCAATTATTAGGTGGTGCTTAATTCGGCGAGACCTTACCCATAATTTTCCTTCTGTGAAGTACGCTTCGTACAATTCAACTATATTATGATGCCTGCATTCTGACAAAATGTCTATTTCAATCATAAAGTCGCTCAAGTCATCTTCTCCATCTAATGCACACATTTTTGCAGCAGCCAGCTGATGCGTTGTCTTTTGCTGCGCCTAAATTTACAACAATTATTATTATCTTGTTTTCAGGAAATTAACCAATTATTATTTCATATTCAGGTCTACTTTTAAAAAAATCTAGTCAATTCTATACAATTTCAACACATTCCACTGGTTATAAGTGGAATAAAACGGGGTATAAATGGAAATAACGTTACAAACTTCGATAAAATTTATAACTTAAACCCAGTAAAAAAGTCCAACTATATTTTTGGGTAAAAGTTCATTTTTTTATTGAAAAGACTTACTATTACATTTTTGATTCGGAATTCATCTCGTTTAGTTAACAATTCTATTATTTGATAAAAATGGAATTATTTTGTTGAAAATGCAACTATACAATTAAAAAGTCACCTTTTTATCAAAAGTTCAATTTCTTTGTTAAACATTCATTTTTTTAGTTGAAGGTTCCTCTCTTTGGTTAAAAATTAAACTATTTTGATGAAAATTCGTTTCATGCTTGGTTGGAAATAAATTGTTTAAACTGGCAATCGAACTATTACATTTTTGGTTACAAATTTATTTAGTTCAGTTAAAAATTCAACTATTTGGTTAAAACTTTCTCTTTTTTGGTTAAAAGTTCAACTTTTTGGTTGAAAATTCACGTATTTTGTTGAAAATTCGTCTTTCTGGGCAGAAATGTTATCTTCTTGGTTGAAAATTTATCCTTTTTGGTTAAACATACAATTGTTTGGTTGAAAAGTTGATTATTTGACTTAAAATTTAACGACTTTGTTAAAAGTTTTACTTTTTTTATCAAGACTTCATAATTATAGTTGAAAATTCAACTGTGTGTTTTCAAATAAACTTTTATGTTAAAAATTCCACTGTTTTGTAGAAAATTCAACAATTTCGTAGAAAATTACACTATATGGTTCAAAATTAAACTTTTTAGTTGAAAAATAATATTTTTGGTTAAAAATGCAACTCTTTGGTTAAAAATTAATCGGTTTTAATTGAGGATTCAAGTATTTTGTTCAAAATTCCTTATTGTTGATAGAATTCAACTGTTTTTTATTTTTAATTAAAATCCTTTTTTGTTGAAAATGCCACTATACAATTAAAAAGTCATCTTTGTTATAAAAAGTTCAATTACTTTGTTAAACATTCATTTTTTTAGTTGAAGGTTCCTCTCTTTGGTTGAAAATTTAACTATTTTTATGAAAATTCGTTTCATGCTTGGTTGGAAATAAATTTTTTAAACTGGAAATTAAACTATTACATTTTTGGTTATAAATTTATTTAGTTCATTTAAAAGTTCAACTACTTGGTTAAAACTTTATCTTTTTTAGCTAAAAGTTCAACTTTTTGGTTGAAAATTCACATATTTTGATGCAAATTCGTCTTTCTGGGCAGAAATTTTATCTTCTTGGTTGAAAATGTATCCCATTTGGTTAAAAATACAATTGTTTGGTTGAAAAGTTGATTATTTGACTTAAAATTTAACTACTTTGTCAAAAGTTTTAATTTTTTTATTAAGGATTCAAAATTATAGTTAAAAATTCAACTGCTGGCTGTTAAATGAAATTTTATGTTGAAAATTCTACTGTTTTGTAGAAAATTCATCTTTTTGGCTTGAAAGTTCAACAATTTGGTAGAAAATTAAACTATATAGTTCAAAATTAATCTTTTTTGTTAAAAATTAATCGGTTATAGTTGAGGATTCAAGTATTTTGTTCAAAATTTGTTTTTGTTGATAAAATCCAACTGTTTTTAATTTTAAATTAAAATACTTTTTTGTTGAAATATCAACTATTAGATGTTTAATTGAAAATTCTACCTTTTTTTGTAAAAAAATCAGGTTTTTGGTTTAAAAATTCAATAACTTAGTAGAAAATTCATCTATTTGGTATAAAATTAAACTTTTTTGTAGAAAATTAGTTTTTTTTTGTTAAAAATTAATTCTCTTAAATTAAAAATTAACTGTTCAATTTTTGGTGAAAATTGATCTTTTTTAGATTAAAAATTACACTATTTAGTCAAAAATTTCTGTATAATTTTTTGTAGGTAATTTTTCTTGTTGGCTTTAAAATTAAATAATTTTGTTGAATATTCATGTAATGTGTTCAAAATTCATCTTCTTTGGTAGAACATTAATCTTCTTGACCGAAAATTCTTCTTTTTAGTTAGAAATTTAAGAACTTTGTTGAAAATTCACTTTTTGTTGTTGTTAATAATTAGTTTTTTTTATCTGAAAATTTAACTAATCCATTTTTGGTTGAAACTTTATCCTTTATATTGCATCAGTTAAAAATTCAACTAAATATTTTTCTAAAAGCCGTCTTTTTGAGTGAAAATTATTTTTGTTTGTTGAAAGGTCAACTTTTTAGTTGAGAATTCAACTATGTTGTTAAAAATTCATCTTTCTTAATTGAAAATGATCTTTTTTGTTAAAAATTCATCTTTTTCGGTTTAAAAGTCCACAGTTTTCTAAAAAATTCGACTTTTTAGCTTAAAAACTTTACTCTTTTGTTGAAAATTCATCATTCATGGTAGAAAATTCATCTTGCATGGTAGAAAAGTAATCCTTCTTGGTTAAAAATTTATCCATCAGGGAATTTAAAGGAATTTTCAATAATTATTGAATTCCAAATAATTTTCGCTAATATTATTATAAAATTCAGAAAAATCCTGGAAATATAATCATATTATTTTCCTTATCTAAAAAAAGTGGCGAACCTGATTGGCTTTTCATTACTGGAAGTTGTTTAACATATTAAATTTGAAATTTTGGATTTTTAAACAAAAATAATCATCAATATTCCCAATTTTAAACAAGTTTAGGTTACGTTGGAATTTCACATCGAAACTTGGCATTCTTAAACAAAAATCATTCTAATTTGAATAAGATTTAGATTCTGTTAACAATTTTGTATTATTTTAGTGTTTTTAATGAGAAATTGGTTTTTTTAATAAAAAAATTATATTTCAAAGAAGACTCACAACTTTCCAAAGAAGATTTACAATTTTGGAACAATTTTTTGTTATTTTATGTGTTTTTCAACCAGTGATGAATTTTCAACTAAAACGACGAATCTTCAACTGTAATAAATGAATTTTAAACTAACACGATGAACTTTTAGCAGAAGACTAATTATCTACCAAAAATACGATTTTTCTACAAAATACATGAATTTTCAACAAAATAGTTGAATTTTTCTACTAAAAAAGACAAATTTTGAACTAAAAAAGATCAATTTCCAACCAAAAATAGCAAAGTTTAATTTTCAGTCAAAAAAATTAATTTTCGACCAAAAATGAAACGAAATTTCAATTAAAATAGTTGCATTTTAAACAAAAAAGATGAATTTTGAACTAAAATGATGAATATTTAACTAGAATGGTTGAACTTCGAAAAAAAAAAATTTCAACGAAGAAAGTTAAATTTCTACAAAAAAAAGATTAATTTTCAACAAATTACACGAATTCTCAACTTAAAAAGATGAACTGTCAACCTAAAAGATGAATTTTCAACAAAAATGATGAATTTCTAACTAGAACAATTATCTTTTCGTCAAAAGACAAATTTTCCACAAAATACATGAATTATAATCCAAATAGTTTAATTTCCAACTGAAAAAGATCTCTTTTAGACCAAGTCGTTGTATTTTCAACTAAAAAATATCAGTTTTCAACAAATAAAAGAATAGTTAAATTTTCAGTTAAAAAAATTAATTTTCAACAAAAAAAACTTTCAACTAGTGATGAATTTTCAAACAAGATTAATTTTTAAACAAAAAGATTAATTCACTACAAGAAAAAAACGATTTCCCTACAAAATTCATGAATTTCCAACTAAAAAAGATACATTTTCAACCATTATAAGTAGTTGAATTATGAACTAAAAAAAGAACATTTTTCAACCAAAAATGGTAAAGTTCAATTTTGAGTTGAAAAAAAAATTAATTTTCAAACCAAATGAATGAATTTTTTACTAGAATAATAGAACTTTCAACCAAAAAGGTGAATTTTCAACAAAATATATGAATTCTCACCGAAATCGTTGAATTTCCAACTAAAAAAGATAAATTTTCAACCAGATAGTTTAATTTTGAAAGTTTGAAAAAAAGAACAGTTTTCAACTAAATATGGAATAGTTCAATTTTCAGTGAAAAAAAATTTTATTGAACCAAACAAATTTGAAATCACTTAAAATTTTTGAAATCCCTTGGTGAAATCTTTGAAATTCTTGAAATCCTTAAGAATTCTTTGAAAGATTTGTGAAATCTTTTTGAAACTTTTTTTGTTTTCATTTGAAATCATTGAAACTTTCCAAATCTTTTTAAAAACTTTTGAAGTTTCCAAAAAAATGTTGAAAGCTTTTATGAAATCTTTTCAATATTTGTGAAATCTTTCTTTAATCTTTGAAGCGTTTTAAAATTTTAAAAACCTGGTATACTGCACCGTTTTTGAAATCTGGAAAATTCTTGAAATCTTTTGAAATCCCTATTAATTCTTTGAATTATGTGTGAAAACTTTTGTATTCATTTGAAATCATTGAAACATTCAAAATCTTTTTTAAGTATTTTGAAATCTTTATGAAATCTTTGAAATATTTATGAATTCTTTCTTCAATCTTTGAAATGTTTTTAAATCTTCAAAATCTGATATACTTTTTGAAATCTTGGAAATTCTTCAAGTCTTTTGTAATCCCTATGAATTCTTTAAAATATTTGTGGAATCTTTCTGAAATCTCTTGTATTCATAAATCTTTTTTTAAGTCTTTTGAAATCTTTCTTTAATCTTTGAAATGTTTTTAAATCTTCGAAATCTAATATCTTGAAATCTTTTGCAATCCCTATAAATTCTTTGAAATATTTGTGGAATCTTTCTAAAATATCTTTATTCATTTGAAATCATTAAAACAATTCAAAATCTTTTTCGAAGTCTTTTGAAATCTTTTAAATATTTGCGAAATCTTTTTAATTCATTAAAATCTGGCGTGCTTTTCGAAATCTTGAAATTTCTTGCAATCTTTTGAAATCCCTGGTAATTCTTTGAAATATTAGTGAAATCTTTCTGAAATATTTTTTATTCATTTGAAATCATTGAAACATTCAAAATCTTGTTTGAAATCTTTATGAAATCTTTCTTTAATCTTTGAAATATTTTTAAATCTTTAAAATCGGGTGTACTTTTTGAAATCTTGAAAATTCTTGAAATATTTTGCAATCCGAATGAATTCTTTGAAATATTTGTGGAATCTTTCTGAAATCTTTTTCATTTGTTTGAACTTATGCAAGCATTCGAAATTTGGTTTCAAATATTTTAAAATCTTCTAAAGAAAATTTTGAAATCTTTATGAAATCTTTGAAATATTTGTGAAATCTTTCTTCAACCTTTGAAGTGTTTTTAAATCTTTAAAACCTGGTGTACTTTTTGAAATCTTGAAAATTCTTGAAATCTTTTGAAATCCCTATTAATTCTTTGAAATATTTGTGAAATCATTCTTAAATCTTTTGTATTCGTTTGAAATCTTCTACAAAAATTTGAAATTGTTTAAAACCTTTAAAATGTTTTGTAATCTTCGAAATATTTAGAAAATTTGTATGCAACCTTTTAAATCTAGTGTACACGCTTTTTTTTAATCTTTGCAATCCTTGAAATCCTTGAAATCATTGAATTATTTGAAATATTTGTTAAATCTTCCCAAATGTTTTGAAATCCTTTAAATCTGTTGGAAGTTTTAAAATCTTTGAAATTCGTGAAATCCTTGTTTAAAATTTTAAACTCCTTTTAATCTTTTGAATCCTTTTGAAATCTGATGTACACTGAAAATCCGAGGTGTCAACCCCTCGAAGAACTCATTCTAATTCTGAAATCGAATTAACATCGAAATTTTCAACTAATAATTTTTATAATTTGTAAGCTGAATATCAGAAAAAAATGTATATTTTAACATTCTATATTATCCATAAAACAATTAGTACAATCTGCAAAAAGTGCCCTGAAATCTTATTTATTCTATAATCAAGAAAAGTTAAATTATATTTCGATGAATAAAAAACTTCTCAGTAGCAAGATTTCTTCCAAATAAGATGTTTCCTTCATTATAAACTAAAAGATTTAAATTACTCTTAGCAATTCAATAAAATAACTGTTTTAAAAGCCAAAAAAAAACTCAAATTCAAGGT
Source organism: Andricus grossulariae (assembly GCA_011634705.1). NCBI lineage: Eukaryota > Metazoa > Arthropoda > Insecta > Hymenoptera > Cynipidae > Andricus > Andricus grossulariae. The sequence continues at coordinate 181,212,575 of JAABKJ010007545.1, forward strand.
TTTCGTGAAAAATTCAAGAATTCCAGGCTTCCAGATTGCTGGACACCCTGTTAAAGGTAACAACAAAAAATGTAAACCCGATTTTTTCATTAGATATTAGTTTGTCATTAATTAAAAATGAAGATTTACCTTATACACAATTCCGAAAGCCCCACCACCGAGTTCCCCGACCATATCCCAGAATTCCTCCGGGTCGCAGTCCATTTTGATATTGTTGTACAGTTTCTTCTTCTTCGCTTCATTGCCACCAAAGTGGAATGCCTTCTTCAGATTCGACAGGAATGACATATTGCTTGTTAGAAAATTACTTCACCGAAGATAAAAAAAATTCACTGAATCAGACCGTCTTTACATAGTGCACAAAACACCAGACGCATTCACTATATTTATATCACCAAGTGACTTTCACTCAAGAAAACCATAAACATAACTCTGCACAGATATTCTCAATATTATCTTTGAGAGATGTGCAGTCTTTCATGGAAAACACTAGTCGACTATACGACGTTCTTTCAAGTTATAAATGATCCTCTCAATAATCCCTGTTGTAATTTCTAGGTGCTTTTTAGTGTTCTTGCACTTCCTGGTAGCTTCAAGTAATCCTCATTTTTTTGTTTGTTTATAAATATAAGTGATGAATTCGGTTGAAGTAACTGATTAAACTCGCTCAGATCCCCATTAACCTCCAGGGGATCACGCTATATCTCTCCCGCATCTTGATAAAAAAGCTTTCAATTCCAAGGTGCAAAGAGCTTGTTTAGTGATACAATGATGTAGGCGTTCTGATCCATTTCTGAATTTTAATTCAAAATCCAAGGTTCCTGAAAACAAAAAACGATTTCTGTAAGTTTAAGGCGGGTCAAATTTCCATGGGTTAAATAGTCTTGAGTAAGTTACTTTTTTGTGAGTAACTAGTTACAGTTACTGGATAAGGTAACTTTAAGTTACCTAAAAAGTTAATTTCTTTACTTCCTTAATTTTATAATTTAAAAATCGAAATAATTAAGATGATAAGATAATTCATAAAAACTCAATTTAAAAAAGTAGTAATAGACATGTCACACACAATATCTTGCGGTATCAGATTCTAAATGGATTTTGTTTTTCCTCATTCTTCAGCAGAATCAGCAGAATTACTTGTTTCGTTGACTTTATTTTCATCAGTCATTAAAAATGAATGCCAGGGCCTAAAATGTTTCACCTTTCGGACAAAACACCGTTTGTAGGATTAAATTTGAAACGCTCTAAATTGCTAACATTTCAAGTAAAAATAATGCATTTTCAACAAAATAGATGACTTTTTAACAAACTAGTTCGATTTTCAACAAAAAAGATTAATTTTCAACAGAAGAGTTGAATTTTCAACCAAGAAAGATTTTCCAGACACTTTTTGTGTTTTACTTCTAACCAAAAATATGCAATTTTTTTACATGCAATTAATTTTCAATCCAAAAAGAACACTTGAACAAAAAAGATGAATTTTAAAGCCAAAAGGATGAATTTTCATCAAAAAAGTTACTTTTTATTCACATAGTTAGCCTCTTCACAAAAATAATTAAATTTTCAACAAAAAAGTTCATTTTCAACCAAATAATTGAATTGTCTACCATTTTCAAACCAAAAATAGTTCAATTTCCAACGAAAAAAAATCATTTTCAACATAATAGTTGAATTTTTCCCCCCCCCCCCCCCAAATCTGTTCAGAATTTATCTTCTTAGGTTAAGGACTCAACTATTTGAACGTAAATTAACTTTTTTTGTTGAAAATTATTATTTTGGAATTGAATATTAGACTGTTCTGTAAAAAAATCAAGTTTTTGGCTTAAAAATCAAATAATTTTCTAGAAAATTAAACTCTAGTTGAAATTCATCTCTTTGTTGAAAATTCGCATTTAAAAAAAAATCTTGATGGTTAAAAAATCGTATTTTTTGTTTAAAATTACATAATTTTGTTCAATTTTTAACTTTTTTATTGAAAATTAATTTTTATTCTGAAGATTCATTTTGTTTGATTACAAAAATAAATTGATCTATTTTGTCCATAAATAATTTTTTTGATATAAGATGAATATTCTTTGTGGAAAATTCATCATTTTAAGTTAAAAATGCAACTGTTAGGCTTAAAATTAATCTGTTTTTTTCAACAAATTATCCTTTTTGGTTGAAAAATCAAGTAAAAAGTTTAACTGTTTGGTTGTAAATTGACGATTGGTTGGAAATTTATATTTTAGGGCAGAAAATTAAACTATTTGGTCAAAAATTGATTTTTTGTTGAAATTCCATATTTTTTATCAAAAATTTAAGAGTTCAATAAGAACTTCAACGTTTAAATAAATAGTTAAATTTTAAACCATGTAATTTAATTTTGTACAAAAGTAGTTAAATTTCCAAGCAAAAATATGAATGTTCAACAAAAAACTTTATTTTTTACCAAATAGTTTAATTTTCTATCAAATTGTTCAATTTCTAAGCCAAAAAGATGAATTTCTACAAACTAATTGGATTTTCAACACGAAAATAGGAATTTTTCATAAAAAAGTTAATTGACGATCAAAAAGTTGAATTTTTAACTAAAATTAGGAACACTTAATCTAAAAAATCAATTTCTTGCGAAGTAGTACAAATTTAAATCAAGTTGTTGATTTTTCAACCATCATTATAATATTTTGATTTCAAATAAACAACAGTTGAATTCAACAAAAAAAAAACCAAATCTTCGAAAAAAACGTGCATTTCCAACCAGAAAAAAAATATTCTTCAATTTAAAATATCGAATTTCAATCTGGATTTTCAGTTAAAAAAATTAATTAGAAATGGAAAAAAAACGAATTTTTAAGAAAATATTTTAATTTTCAACGAAAAATTGAAGAAATTTTCAAAAAAAAAAGTTTAATTTTCGACAAAATAGATAAATCTTCAACTAAAAAGTTAATTTTGAAGAAATTAGTTCAACGTCAACCAATGAGTTGACTTTTTGACCAAAAACGATAACATTTCAACAAAATAGTTAAATTTTCAACAAAATAATGACATTTTTAACCAAACATTAAATTTGTAAACCAAACCTTTTTGGCGCTGATTATGATTTTTGTTGGGGGTTTTTTAATGGAAATTGTTTCTAACATATAAAATACTACTTTATACTGATAATTAGATGTTTAAATAAATTTGTTAGACAAATTATTATTGTTTTTCGCCATTTTTTATCAGAATAGAGATGAAAAATCGCGATTTACAAAAAACCCCACTTTTCATCCAATTTTCAATTAGAGAGAGGTAATAGTTTATCAATGTTGACAAACCTAATAGCTTAAACAGTTTATTATTAATAATATAACATTGAATAATACTAGGAATTGCCGTTTCTTCAAAAATTTTTAACTTTTAGTCTTATTTTCACTTGGGGTGAGTTATTTTTCAATTCAATATAGCAGAAATAATTGTTTAAACAAATTATGATTGTCTATAGCTATCTCCTTTTATATTAATACTAGATAGTTGCGGTATTTTCTGAATTGCTAAACTTTTTCCCATTCTTCAATTAGAGTAAAACAATAAATAATTCCAGTTGACAAAGATAATTGTTTAAACAATTTATTATTGTAGTTCATGATATTCTCTTTGCTAAATGATAGAAACTTGCGGTTTTTTTCTGAAATTTTCAACTATTTGTCTATTCTTCACTTGGAGTGACTTAATAATTATTCAATTTGAGCAAAAATAATTCTCTAAACAAATTATTATTGTTAATAACTATCTTTATCTATATTAATGCCAGATAGTTGAGGTTTTTTTCTAAAATTTTTAACTTTTTGCCCACTTTTCATTTATTGACGTAATAATTAATGTAAGTTAATAAAAATAGTTGTTTTTTCTTTCAGATAAGAGTTAGAAAGTTGCTGTTTCTTCTGACATGTTTAACTTTGCTTTGCCTTTATAGTTGTGAAAAAATGATACATAAACAATAGAGA
>JAABKJ010007545.1:181216645-181232709 GCA_011634705.1 Andricus grossulariae
AGTTGCTGTTTCTTCTGACATGTTTAACTTTGCTTTGCCTTTATAGTTGTGAAAAAATGATACATAAACAATAGAGAGAAACATATTCTGAAAAATCTCTTCCTTTTTCCTGGATATATTTTGCTGGAGGAGGGTCGATAACAGATTATGTTAAATTACAACTTTTTGTTTTACGCATTGCAATAAACTTTTTGTTGTAATTTAAAACAAAACTTTGACAATTCATTCACACACCTAGTTTTCCCGCCTACTCCTAATTATTTAATTTTTTGTTTCTGTCTCTTGTTTCTGTTTCTTGTTTAACATAATTTTTGTTGTTCAAATTAATTTTTTTTTAATTGGAGAAGAAGCAACAATAATTCACATAAAAAAGTAAAATACTATAAAAAAAATATTCTTGTCGAGGTTCACTTATTATTTGTTCATATCTAAAGAGTCAAAGTAAAACTAAAGATTTCAGAAAAAAGCAACTTTCTAGCATTACTAAAGAAGAAGATCGTTATAAACAATGAAAATTTGTTTAAATAATTATATTTGCTGGATTCAATTAATTAGATTAACTCACCCAATGTGAAAAGTAGACATAGTCAAAAATTTAAAAAAAAATTCAATATTTTATTTGTATTCTATGGCTGATTTTAAAGATAAATCTTGAGTTCTAACTTGATTCAGCTAATATTAAGGATTTTAACTTGAATTTACCGAAGCTTTTTTTTTCCAATGGTTGATAGGTGTACTCTATGGGACTTGCGCCAGCTCTAAATATTATTTTTTTCAAACAAAAAAAAAGGAATTTATTTTTGTGAAGATTCGAACAAATTTCCGGGCATTATTCAGCACTGTCTGAATTTACCCAACATATCCGAAATTTCCCCGTTTAAAGGTATCATTTTTTCTTCAAAATGAAGTGTTAAAACAATGCTCACTGCATTTTTTTTTTCGAAATTAATTCTCAAGTCTTCCAATATTATGAAGCCACGAAAGGACATAATGTGCAAACAAACATCAATACATTATCATTGTTGTTAGAGAATATTGTTATGTGAATTGAAAGCACGAATACGAATGTTGTCTTCATTAGCATTACATGTACCTGAGAGAAAAGAGCCAGAAAAAATGAAAATTAGCAAGAAGACGTGAAGCGTAACTTTCGTGTTGAAAAGTCACGTTTGCGGAAGTCAGATGAAACGGTCGTTTATTTATTTTTTTATTTTTTTTTTCAATGTTCTTTTGCTATGTACTCATACTAATATTTTTACGGGACAATGCTGATAGTGATAGCTATTCATGTTTGAGGAGACGATATTTTTCATACTTCTTGTAAATAAAATATGGTCGGGGAATTAAGGATTTATTATTGATTAATTATTGAAGTAACAAAAGAAGTAATCTAGGGGGAAGCACCCTACAGCAGATAGGAAATAATTCAAGTCTTCAATTGTATCAATTTGCGAAGAGAATTAAAGATTCTTGTATTCAAATAAATCATACTGATTCAATTCACTATTCTTATAGAAATACCAGGAAGTTAGTTATTTATATGTACTGAACATTTTTATTTGACCTTATCAAGGATCAGATTGTGAAATTATCTGAATGAAATTTATTTGATTCAAACACACCATTGCTTGACTCAAATCGTTTTTATTCGAATCAATTTCTACCTTTTATGTAGGGCTAAGCAAATGTTTGCTTGATTCAAACATTTTTCTGAATGTCTATCAATAGATAATTGTTTCTGCTATTGTTTCTGAATATGATAGTCGATACAATCATTGATAATTAAAATTTGTTATGAGTGAACTACAATTTATATTAGTTTTCCGAGTAAATAATAACTGAAACTCATCTCTGATATTCAGTGATATTGGTGCGATTGGTGTGAGATTTTTAACCTTCATACTATTTAAGCTAACTTGTGATGACTTACATCATATTTAGTTGAATCAAACAAATTCTATCTATAATATAGGGTCGAAAAAATATAAGTTAAATTCTTAATATTTCTCAGAATTTATCTATCAATGGATATTTGTTTCTGACCGAAATTAATTTTTAACTGAAGTAATGAATCTTCAACCTAAAAAAAAAAAATTCAACCCAAAAGATGGATTTTCTGCCAGAAAAACACAAATTTTCAAAAAAATTGATAAATTTTCCAAAAAAGTAGGTAAATCTTCAACCAAACATATAAATTTTCAACCAAGACGATTAATTGTCCATCAAAGAAGATAAGTACTCGACAAAAAATATATTTCAATTTTCAGGCAGAAAAATTAATTTTCAATAGAAAAATAATAATTTTTGCTCATGGAAATGAATTTTCAACCAAAAAGCTGAATTAGTCACCAAGAAGATTTATATTCTACCGCAAAAGACAAAGTTTGAACAACAACATCAACTTCCATTAGAGAAGATGAATGTTAAACCACACATAGAATAGTTAAATTTTCAATTGAAAAAATTAATTAACAACCACCAAATATTTTTAACAAAATAGTTAAATTTTTTTTAAAAAAAAAGTACGTTTCAATTAAAATGACGAATCATCGACAAGAAAAAATAATAAAAGAATGTTTAACACAGTAATTCCACTTTCAACTACAAGCAGTTAAACCAAGACAAAGTGGACGGGATGATTCGAGCAAGAACTGATTTAAATAGGCTGTGAATTCCAGATTTTTCCATTTTTTTCAAGAAGCATTCATTATGAAAATATGGAAAACCTCCGAAGTGTCAACTTTTGAAGTGAAATTTGTCATATTACCGGATCAAGGTATAATGAAAAGCGCAAAGTTTTAATAGAACTAGCAAAAATTACCCGCTTGTGCTAGATTTCGATTTTCAAAACTATTATTTAATTGTAAATAATGAAATGAAAATATAGGCAAATAAATATTTTTCATTTATTATAAAAATACCACTTTGACTTTCAATTAACAATAAACTTGCGTTATTGTGCTCATATCAAATATAAATTGAAATAGTATTTTATACGTTTGTATTGATGAAATAAAAAGTTACATTACAGATCTTAAAACTTTTTCAGTTTTATCATGCTCATAAATGTTATATTTTTCGAACTTAAGATCGAAAAAAAATCTATTTAATCATGAATAATTGTATGCAAACTGGGCATGAAAAAGGTTTACGATTAAGTGAACAGAATTCCAAACTATTTCATTTTTCGGCTCATTAGAAAAAAAAAACCAAATGAAAAAAGAGGGAGAAAAAGTCAACCAAACACCAACCTCTCACTTTTTTCTTTCTCTGTCCCTTTAATAATACCAGGGAACCAACATGTTTCGGGGCCAATTTAGACCCCCTTATCAGGGATTATTTATAGGAAAACTACAAGGTCACACTAAAAGATTCTTATGCTAGTTAAATGATGAAAACATAATACCTGCAATTAAAAAGAGACATAAAAATACACAAATACACACAAACATACATGTATACATACATATGCTTACACACAAATTCATACATATGCATATACACATATGCATACATACACATACGCTTGTATGCATACATGCACGTACGCATACATGCATACATACACATACGCATTCATGCATGCACACGTACATATTTATATATACACATGTATATATACTTCACCCTTCAAAGGTTACTTTATCTAATTATGCATTTATCAGTGAAAGAAAGAAGAGTGACAAAGAGATAAAAATTATTCTTCATAATAAGAATAAATAAGTATCTAAAATTATATCTATTAAAAGAAATATTCGAAAATAAAAAAATACTAATAATTAAATTCCTGTGTATGGATGTGTAAAATTATTATAACCCAATCTGTTTCACACAGTACATCACGACACTAATTGAAAAATACTGTTGAAAATCACAAACACAGTCTCGAAAAATTGAGGAAATTTTATTTTGATATATATATATATATATTAAAAATAAAAAACTTTTAAAAAAATATGAAATTCACTATCAAAATGACGTGGTGAAGTGACACAATTTTCAAGGAAACCCATCGAAATAATCCAAACATCGTAAAACGCACATGTTACAAGAATTTTTACAGATCTAACGGAAAACCCAAACTATAAGAAATCGTTCAAAAATCACTAATAATTTTTCATAAACGAAAACAAAAAACAAGATATCAAAAGTGATCTCAAAATAAAAATACATAATAAATAAAAAATTTAAGAACAAATTCAGCATAACATTATTACGAAAGTATTCATTGGCATCTTCCTCAGAATACCTTTGGTGATAGGCAACAAGGGTATACAACTTATTTTTGATAAATATCAGGGTGATTTTTTAAATTAGAAAATTATATACGGCAACCTTATTTTTCGATAAGTACCAGTATAACAGGATGACATTTTTTTATAAAAATATTTCAACATATATCATGTATGAATGTAAAAAATTATTTGTTGTTAAAACCTGAAAATATGTAAATCATGAATATTAAGCAAAATAGATCAAAGTGACCAGATCTAATGTTTATGATTGATTTTGAACCAAACTATTTAGATTATTACATTTTCCAAATGGGAAAAGAAACAATCAAAAAGTTTATATGTATTTCTAACCTTGCTAATATTTAATGCATTTTTCTTTCAAAAATTGTCAATAAAACATTTTTTTCTTACTGTTGAACATTTAAAATAAAATTTTGCTATAAAAATAGTCGAATTCAATTCTGCTTGGATGAATGGTTTATCCGGAATTACCTTGAAAATGTACTTTTTATGTTTTGTTAAATGTTATAAAAATATTAAAAATACGTCGTCGGATAATTCCACACGTGGCGAGACATATTTTTTTCATGAGAAAAATAATCTGCTAATTTTGAAGGACTGTAAATAAATGAAAATAAATGGTGTCATTCATATTCAATTTTCTGGAATTTTCTCGCTATAATAATGAAACTTCTGTAAATCAAATATGTACAATTAACATAACATTTTTTGTAAAATCTAGAACAAAATGTTGGAAAATGAACCAAGTTTACTTGAATTGTTTGAACGTTTAACTGGTCAACCGTGGAGCACTGAATATAATTAATTATATATAATAATACATAATTATACAATTGAAAAACAAAGCTAAACAACATATATATATTATATCACATTATAATATATGATAATATATAATTAATTCAAAAATAATTTTTTTTTACCATATCAGTTATAAGCCTCAGATGTTCATTAGTATTAAAAAAGTAAATATTTGTAGAGAATCAAATTTGTATTTACATATTGAGATATTCAATTATGTGCACTAAAACACTGAGTGATTGAATGAATCTTGAATTAAGAAGGGTTGCTCTCGGGTTTTAAAACTGTCTATATGACTACACACATATTTTCTCTGACAGCTTAACAGAGGGAACTCGCAGCCTGACAGCTGTCGATAGATTTTACATTTAGTCCAAACGTCTATCATGATCGTGCATATAACAGCATCAGGCTCCAACATGAACGTTGCACAAATCCTAATACATTAACATTTAAAATTTTTTGAAGGGAATAACAAATTTTGATAACACATAATAATAATAAGAGTAGGTGTTTCGGGTTTCAATCGTGTACAAAAAAACTACTAATTTTGCGATTTTTTGTGTGTGTATAATACCTAACTTAATGCTATCCTTTCCTCTAAATTAATATAACTTATCAAGTGTTAATAGATTTAATGCTTTTACGATGATTCATTATAATAAAAGTAGGTGCTTCGGGTTTCAATCGTGTACAAAAAAACTATAAATTTTTAAAAATTTTGTTTCGTTTTGTTTTGTATATAATACATAACTTAATGTTATCCTTTCCTCTAAATGAATATAACTCATCAAGTGTTAATAGATTTAATGCTTACAGGATGATTCATTATAATAAAAGTAGATGTTTCGAGTGTCAGTCGTGCACAAAAAAACTACGATTTTTTTTGTACACGATTGAAACCCGAACCACCCACTTTTATAATAATGAATCATCGTAAAAGCCTCAAATCTACCACCACTTGATAAGTTATGTTTATTTAGAGGAAAGGATAGCCTTAAGTTTGGTATTTTCCTAAATCCTACAATATTCACAAAAATTAAAAAATGTTCAAGTTTTCACAGATGACTTTTGATAATAAAAAAAGAGAAAATTTTCTCACTAAAAATTACATAATTCGTGCAGTGAATCCAGAAGACATTACTAAATTGAGAAACAGTTGAACCTTATTTTATGATATCATGAAATAGTCGTTATAAATTTTAAGGAAAATAATTTCAAAACATTATTTTGGTGAGACTGATTAAATAAATATCCCTTAGTGGCTTCTATCTGTATATGTGCTTATATGTTGAAGTTTTTTAACGTTTTTGAAGTAAGATATAATGATATTTTACAAATAACATTGTACAAGTAGTAGCATTCGTGTATTAAGAAGAAAACGAATAACCCTATCATATGATGGAACAACAAAAATATGTTTGCCTTATCAGAAAGTTGAATCGAAATTATAAATTATTTATATTCATTGACAATATATATTCATTTGGACAATTAGACATTAAAGACATCACAATCACATAAAGATAATATTAGACTTGCAGAAGAATACAGAGCTATTAGTCAGCATGTAACTAATTAACATTCAGGTGATAATAATTTTATAAAATAAGAGGATATTGAAATTCTAGACGAGGAACCCAATTATTATAAACGTTGTTTTTCGGAAATGGTTTTTATTTAAAAAAAGGATACAAAAGCAGGAATCTTATTTTCGGTTTGAATACTTTCAACGAATCTTATTATATGATGATTATTAATCAATTATGCTAGTTTGTTTATAATCATATTGTTTTTACTATTGTGTATCCCTTAATCTTCTAACAATATTTTTATTATTAATATTTTATTTCACTTCATATTTAACATTACCTCCAGAAATGTAAAACATTTAATCATATGTTACTATTTTTTATTACAGGCTAATTCTTTATAACTACACTCAAAGTATTGATTATTGACACTCAAATTATTGATTATTGATTTTTTAGAGCTTCTATTGTCTTCTTAAGCTTATTTATTTATTATTATTGTTTATTTTTATTTATATTTGAGATATGTTAATCTGATCAGGAAACTGTTTCATGTTTCAAAATGTCACACGTTTTAATTCCGTTATTAGCTTGAAACAATAAATTATACTATTTTTTTCATGAAGTAGTCGTTTTGACTTTCGTCACCACTTTCAGATATTCACTGTGGTAGAAGTGTTTCCAAAAACAAAAAATTGTAAAAATCAAAAAACATAAACTCAATAAAGGTAGACAAATCGAAGCACTCTGAATGAAACTCTTTCGAATTTAAAATTTTTACCATCGAAGTTCAAAAAACTTTAAATTCAGAAACGTTTATTTTAATGGCTTAATAATTGACACCTGTAAAATGGAAGCTTTGAGTTCTTTTCAATTGGACAATTTAAAATTAATTCCATTGAACTGCAACATTTCAAAATAAACATTTTTATAAATTGAACAGCTAAACAATTTCTGGTTATAAAATATGAATCCTTTAACATTTCTTAAAATCTTTGTAAATGCCTTCACATATTCGAAAATTCCCTCAAATCTTCAAAATCCTTTGAAATCCCCTAATTATTGTAAATAAATAATTTTGAATTTCATCGAAAATTTATATAAAATAAAATTCTTTGAAATCCCGTTAAAATACATGAACTCTCGCTATATTCCTTGAAATTCCTTGAAATATTTTAAGTATCTTTGAAATTCTTAAATTGTTGTAAATAAATTATTCAAAATTTCATGAAAATGTGATAAAATTTTTTGAATTCCTTTAAAATCCTCAAAAACGAAATGAACGAAAATTTTATAAAATTCCGTGAAATCAGTTAAAGGTCTTCAAAAATATTTCGAAATATTTGGAAATCTTAGAAATTCTCTGAAATCCATTGAAACCTGTCCAAATATCTCAAAGCCTTTGCAATTCTTCAGAATCTTTTGATTTAAAAAAAATCGAAATACTTTAAAATATTTGAAAATATCATTGAACATTTGAAATCCTTTGACATCCAATTCTTGTAAACAAATACTTTTAAATTTCATTAAAATTTGATATAATCCCTTGAAATCCTTTAAAATTACTAAAATCCTTGCAAATCTTATAAATTTTATTAAGTACGTAAAAAATCCTTGAAAATCCTGTGAAATATTTTTAATTCTTTGAAATTTTCTGAAATCCGTTGCAATCTATTCAAAGGTACTGAAATATTTGAAATTCTTCAAAATCTTCCAAAAAATTTAATCTTTGGAACTACCTTGTAATATTTCGAAATATGTTTGAATCTTTGCAATCCCTCGAAATTATTAAAATCCTCACAAATGTTAAAAATCTCGTGAAATTATTTGAATAAAAAAAAAAACTTTAGAACATTTGGAAATCTCGAAAATCCTCTGAGATCCCTTGGAATCTTTTCAAACATCCTAAAATCTTAAGGAAATTCAAAATCCTTAAAAAAATTTTAATCATTCGAAATATTTAAAAATCTTTATGAAAATTTGAAATCCTCTAAAAATCTTCAATTCTTGGGAATAGGTTCTTTAAAATTTCATTAAAATGTGATAAAATCGCTGGAAATTTCTTCAAATACCCTTAGATCTTCAAAAAAATGTAATATCTTTCATAAATGTTTAAATCATTAGAAATACCATGAAATGTTTCAAAATATCTTTAAATCTCTTAAAATTTCTTAATTCTTGTGAATAAATTCTCTGAAATTTTATCCAAATGTTATAAAATCCCTTGAAATCCTTTAAAATTACTGAAATCCTTGCAAATATTGAAAATCTCGTGAAATTCTTGGAAATTTCCTTAAAATCCTTCAGAACATTTGAAAATCCTGAAAATCCTCTGAAATCCCTTGGAATTCTTTCAAACATCCTAAAATTTTAAGAAAATTTAAAATCCTTCCAAATTTTGTAATGTTTCGAAATATCTTGAAAAAGAATCTCTTTAGGTCTTTCTATTCCTTTAAAAATCTTCAATTTTTTGAAAGAAATTCTTTGAAATTTCATTAAAATGTTATAAAATCCTTTGAAATCCTTCAAAATCACTGAAATCCTCGCAAATATTAAAAATCCCGGGGAATTCTTTGAAATTCCTCAAAAATCCTTTAGAACATTTCAAAATCTTGAAAATCCTCTAGAATACCTTGGAATCTTTTCAAACATTCTAAAATCTTAGGAAAATTTAAAATGCTTACAAATTTCTTAAAGTTTTGAAATATCTGGAAATATTAAAGAATCTCTTTAAGTCTTTGAAATCCTTTAAAAATCTTCAATTTTTGAAAATAAATATTTTTAAATTTCATGAAAATGCTATAAAATCCTTTGAGATCCTTCAAAATTACAGAAACCCTCGCAAATCTAAAAAAATCCTATGAAATCCGTGAAAAATCCTTCAAAATCCTTAAAAATTGGTTGAAATCTTGGAAATTCTCTGAAATCCCTTAAAATCTTTTCAAATGAACTAAAATATTGAAAAATCCTTAAAAAACTTGAACAAATTTAATTTTTCGAAATACATTGAAATATTTTCAAATCTCTTAAAATCTTTAAAATCCTTTGAAATTTCATCGAAATATGAGAACTTTCTTGAAATCCTTTAAAATATTTTCAAAGTACTGAAATCCTCGGAAATATAATAGAATCTTATGAAATTTGTTGAAATTCCTTAAAATTCATGTAAATCCGAAAATCTTGGAAATCCTATGAAATCCCTTGAAATATTTTCAAATATCCTAAAATCTTTAGAATTCCTTCAAATGTTTCAAATTTTTTGAATATTTGTAAATGTCTTGAAATATTTTGAAATTTTCTGAAGTCATTAAAATCCTTGAATTATTCTCCATGCATTTGTTTGAATTTAAAAATTTGTGAATAAGCTTTGTTTTTATGTATATGTTTTACAGAATGACGAAAAAAAAAATCAAAAAAATAACCTAATTACATGGATATGAAATCTTTATAACATTACTATAATCTTCAATTCTAAAATTCCTAAACTTTAACGTTATTGTGAAGTATAATTTTTTATATATGGATTTCCCGTAAGGTTTATCCCTTAAAAAAATCTAAAATACTTTGAATAAACTTTATACAAAATATAAAGCAATCACAAACAATTGAAAAATTTTTATTTCTCGTAAATCTTTCCAAAATTGCCAAAAATCTTTTGAAATTCCTTATAGAATTTTAAATCTTTTGAAATTTTTGAAAATATTTTGCTATCCATAGAAATCCTCTGAGATTCGAAAATTGTTTAAATAATTGGAAACTCTTCGTCACAAAAAATATCACTCTGAAAATGCATTAACTGTGTCATTAATTTCAATAAATTATACCTTTTCACCATTTACAGAGGGGAAATTTCTTAAACAAATAAAAAGTTTTTCAAGCCATGAAAAATTTGTTTAAATGATTCCAAAATATCCCATCCAGAAAATCATTACTTTTAACATTCGTTAATTGTGTTAGTTTTGACATTGATCTAGTAGTACATTCATCCTGAAAGGAAGTGAAGTTGCACGATTTGTTAAAAAAATTGTTTAAACAATTAAAAATTATTTTAAGAATACTTGGAAACTTATGATTCATCAGATGAAAATAAATAATGCTGAATTTTTTTTTAATATCGTCTTTAGCATGAATTTTATCTAAAACTTCTATTTTTTGGGGCTTTTTCCGGGCACAATAAAATGGGTTTGGATGAGTCAAAATTGAAACTTATTGAGTGACAATTATTCCTTGAAAATTCCTCAGAAAGCGACTCAACTTTCATTTACAAAAAGTTTATTAGCAAGTACTTCCTTTTGCCCTTTTTCGAAAACAAAAAAAAGTTGGGGGAATCGCTCACCAAACATAAAAAATAAAATTTCAACAGGTATAAATTTGGACGTCCCTATTGAGAACCACTGTTTGCGATAACGTGGGGTTCGTACAATGATAAGAAATGCCTTTGGTCTCGCGTGTCGCATTATATCACATTCCGTTTTGAATATTTATAAGGGTTGTCCATCAGTCCTACATTTTCAGTCCAAAGTCGTGAGGCTGTCAGGGGCAGATTGGTTAAAAAGATATACAACCGAAGCAACTGAAATATTCGTCCTTGTTTTCTCGCCGTTAAAAAAAAGTTTAGAAAATTCCTTCCCCTATAAAAATCACAAATATACCATTTGAATATTCATGCAATGTTCCATGTAAGACACGTTTAGTTTCAATTCTTAATAATAGAGTAGCTACATCTAATGAAAGTGAAATTAGAAATAAGTGTGCGTGATGATAATCGAGTAGAAACTACATGAAAAAAATTGTGTTCATTTTCAAGTTACATTCATCTAAAGTAACCTTATTTGGAATGCAAATGTTGTAGTTATTGATTTTTTTCTAATTTAATAATAATAGAAGCAACAATTTGGTTTTTAAATTTTTGACCAGAATTCTTTCAAAATTACCAAAGGATTATATTATGTATGTCCATATTTATTTATGTATCAATAATGATTAAGGATTTTCTGCATCATCAGATTAGTAGGCGAGTGTAGTTCAGGTTAGGACACTATATAGTTTTAATTTAAATATCATTATTATTATTTATTTATTTATTCTTCGGAACATGTCCCAACCTACACAGTGACCGAACATGAACGACAGTCCCCTAAATAAAAATTTTCAAGTAATTTTGTTTGATAATATAATTTATTTCTGCATATTTCTAAAGATTATTAATAAAAGAGAACATTTTATTTTCAAATGTTATTTAATAGTGGTAAATGAATCCCTTCTGAACATTTTGCTATGACCCTATAATTTGGAATCTTTCACAATTTCAAAGAGATTAGAATAATAAAATTATGGATAAAAACTTGAAATGTCTTAATTTACGAAGAGTACTCTGAGTAACGGTAACGGTAACAAAAAAATACTGGTTCAGACAATAAAATTTCCGAGAAAATTTAAAATGAATTAGTCTTAATTCTCGGCTTTATTTTGAAACATTAATATCAAACTTTAAATTTAAAATAATTATAACAAATTAAAAAAAAATAGATTTTTGAAGATGCCAGAATACAATTTTGAACTTTTGTGAACAGTTTGAAAAATGTCAGGATGATAACAAAATTTTTTTCAAGACTCCTGAAAATATTTTTAATGATTCATTTTTGTTTTTTTTGAGTAATTTTAGGAGAATATTAAAAAATATTTTAAAACATTACGAAAGATTTCTAAAATTATAAAAAACGAATCCAGAAGTTTAAAAGACGATTTCAGAAAGACTTCACAATTATTTTAAATATCTCATAAAAATTTCAAAGATTTCATAAAAATTTCATAAAGATTTCAAAAAAATTTCATAAAAATTTCATAAAGATTTCAAAAGAATACAAGAACTTCAAAGATTTCAAAAAGGAGACAGTACACCAAGTTTTAAAGATTTAAAAACATTTCGAAGATATTAACGATTTCTTAATTTCTTAGAAGATTTCAAAAGATTTCACAAAGATTTTAAATATTTCAATGATTTCAAATATTTCAAACGAACACGAAAGATTTCAAAAATATTTTAAAGATTTCATACAAATTTCATAAAGATTTAAAAATAATACAAGGACTTCAAAGATTTCAAAAAGAGGACAGAACAACAAGTTTTAAATATTTAAATGATTTAAAACGAATACAAAAGATTTCACAAATATTTAAAAGATTTCATAAAAATTTCATAAAGATTTCAAAAGAATTCAAGAACTTCAAAGATTTCAAAAAGGGGACAGTACACCAGGTTTTGAAGATTTCAAAACATTTCTAATATTTTAACTATTTCCAAATTTTTTAGAAGATTTCAAAATAATTCACAAAGATTTTAAAAATTTCAATAATTTCAGACGGATACGAAAGACTTCAGAAAGATTTCACAAATATTTCAAAGATCTCATCAAAATATCAAAGATTTCATAAAAATTTCATAAAGATTTCAAAAGAATTCAAGAACTTCAAAGATTTCAAAAAGGGGCCAATGCATCAGGTTTTAAAGATTTCAATGATTTCAAACGAATACAAAAGATTTCAGAAAGACTTCACAATTATTTTAAAGATCTCATAAAAATTTCAAAGATTTCATAAAGATTTCATAAAAATTTCAAAAAGATTTCATACAAATTTCATCAAGATTTCATAAAAATTTCATAAAGATTTCATAAAAATTTCATAAATATTTCAAAAGAATACAAGAACTTCAAAGATTTCAAAAAGGGGACAGTACACCAAGTTTTAAACATTTTAAAACATTTCGAAGATTTTAAAGATTTCTAAATTTCTTAGAAGATTTCAAAAGATTTCACAAAGATTTTAAATATTTCAGTGATTTCAAATATTTCAATGATTTCAAACAAATACAAAAGATTTCAGAAAGACTTCACAATTATTTTAAATATCTCATAAAAATTTCAAAGATTTTATAAAAATTGCATAAAGATTTCATAAAAATTTCATAAAGATTTCATAAAAATTTCATAAAGATTTCAAAAGAATACAAGAACTTCAAAGATTTCAAAAAGGGGACAGTACACCAAGTTTTAAAGATTTTAAAACATTTCGAAGATTTTAACGATTTCTAAATTTCTTAGAAGATTTCAAAAGATTTCACAAAGATTTTAAATATTTCAATGATTTCAAATATTTTAATCGAATACGAAAGATTTCAGAAAGATTTCAAAAATATTTTGAAGATTTCATACAAATTTCATAAAGATTTAAAAATAATACAAGGACTTCAAAGATTTCCAAAAGGGGGCAGAACAACAAGTTTTAAATATTTAAATGATTTCAAACGAATACAAAAGATTTCACAAATATTTCAAAGATTTCATAAAAATTTCATAAAGATTTGAAATATTTCAATGATTTCAAACGAATACAAAAGATTTCATATAAATTTCATAAAGATTTCATAAAAATTTCACAGATTTCAAAAGAATACAAGAACTTCAAAGATTTCAAAAAGGGAACAGTACACCAGGTTTTAAAGATTTCAAAACATTTTGAAGATTTTAACGATTTCCAAATTTTTCAGAAGATTTTAAATATTTCAATGATTTTAAATATTTCAATGGTTTCAAATATTTCAATAATTTCAAACGAATACGAAACACTTCAGAAAGATTTCACAAATATTTCAAAGATCTCATAAAATTTTCAAAGATTTCTTAAAAATTACTAATATATCCTAATATTTAAATTTTTATTCAAATAATAAAATTTATAACCAAAAGAGATCATTTTCAACACAAAAAGACAAATTTTCAACAAGAGTTAATTTTCAACCAAAAGAACTCAATTTTAAACCAAAAGAGATGAATTTCCAACCAAAAGAGAAAAAAATTTCAAACCAACCTAGATAAATTTTCTACCAAAAGAGAAAAAATTTTCAACCAAAAAGACGAAATTTCAACAAAGAAAGATTTTTCAGTCAAGAAAAAATATTTTCAACCAATTTATTGAATTTTCAAGCCAAAAATACGATTTTTCAACAAAATAATTAAAATATCAACCTAACATTTGAATTTTCATGAAAATAATAACATTTGTAACCAAAAGAGATTAATTTTTAAACTGAAAAGACAAATTTGCAACAAAAGCTTTCAAATTTCATCAAAGAAACATTTTTCAGTCAAGGAAGAAAAATTTTAACCAATTTCTTGAATTTTCAAGCCAAAAAGAAGATTTTTCAACAAAATAGGTTAATTTTCATCCAAGAAAACTTGATCAGTCAAGAAAGAAAAATTATTTCATCGAACTGTTTTTTTTTTTTTTAATTTTCAACAAACTAATTAAATTTTCAACAAAAAAGTTCATTTTCAACCAAAAGAAATCAATTTTCTACCAAAAGAGATGAATTTTCAAACCAAAAGACGAATTTTCAGCAAAAGAGTTGAATATTCAAATTAGAAATCCGAATTTTCTACAATACAGTTGAATTTTTAACCGGAAATAAAAATAGGAATTTTCAAACTAAAAAGGCGAATTTTCTACAAAGCAGTTGAATTTTTAACCGGAAATAAAAATAGAAATTTTCTACAATAAAGTTAATTTTCAACAAAACATTTAATTTTTCAACTAAGAAATATTTTTCAGTCAATAATAAAAACAGTAATCCAAATCGTTCAATTTTGAACGAAATAATTTAATTTTCTACTAAATAATACAATTTAAAAAAATAAAATAAAATAACATTTCAACTAAATTGTTAAATTTTGAAAATTCGTCCTGTTTGTATGAGTTTAACTGTTTCTATTAGAAAATAAAATATTTTTTTTATTCTTTGAGAATGAACCTATTTTATTGAAAATTCATATAGTTTGTTCAAAATTCTATTTTTAGCTCGAAAATTCAACAATTCGGTAGAAATGGTTGATTTCATAAAAATTTCATAAAGATTAGTTAGTTAAATTGCTAACCATTTAGTTAAATTTTTAATAAAAAAAATGAATTTTTAACCCAAAAGATTAATTTAAAAAAAAAAACGATTTTTTAACAAAATACATGATTTTTCAACAAAATAGTTCAATTTTCAATCTGAAAGATGAATTTTCAACCAAAAAAGATGAATACTCGAAGAAAAATGTAATAGATCATATTTCAAGGAAAAAGTGGTTTTAATTTCACGTCAAAAATAATTTAATTCAACCAGAAAAGAAGAATTTTCAACAAAATAGGATAATTTCAACCAATAAAGATTTTTCAGTCAAAAAAGAAAAATATTTCATCGAATTTGAAAAAAAATTCAACCTAATAATTAAATTTTCAACAAAAGAGTTTATTTTAAAACAAAAGAGATGAATTTTCTACCAAAAGAAAAAAAAATTTTAACCAAAAAGACGAATTTTCAACAGAAGAGTTGAATTTGCAACAATTAAAGATTTTGCAGTCAAGGCAAAAAAAATCAACAAATTGTTGAATTTAGAAATAAAAAATACGAATTTTTAACAAAAGTTTTGAA
>JAABKJ010007545.1:181232809-181369981 GCA_011634705.1 Andricus grossulariae
CCAAGAAAGATTTTTCAGTCAAGAAAGAAAAAAACTTCAACCATTTTATTGAATTTTCAAGTCAAAAATACAACTTTCCTATAAAACAGTCGAATTTTTAACACGAAATGGAAATTTAAATTTTCAACAAAAAAGTTAATTTTCAACTAAAAACGATGAATTTTCCAAAAGAGGCGAATTTTAAACAAAAGTTTAACCAAATAATAAATTTTTTGATCAAGAGAAATGAATTTTCAACAAAAGAGTTAATTTTCAACCAGAAGAGATGAATTTTCTACGAAAAGAGAAAAATTTCCAAGCCAAAAAGACGAATTTTCTACAAAAGCGTTCAAATTTCAACAAAGAAAGATTTTTCAGTCAAGACAGAAAAAAATTACCACCAATTTGTATAATTTTCAAGCCAAAAAGTCGATTTTCCAACATAATAATTAAATTTTGAAACTACTATTTAAATTTTCATGCAAATAATAAAATTTTTAACCAAAAGAGATTATTTTTAAACCAAAAAGACGAATTTTCAACAAAAAATTTTATCTTCAACCAAAAGAGCTAAATTTTCTACCAAAATTTTCAACCAAACGAGGTAAATTTTCAAACCAAAAAGACGAATTTTCTATAAAAGCGTTCAAATTTCAACAAAGAAAGATTTTTCAGTCAAGAAAAAAAAATTGAACCAATTTGTGGAATTTTCTAGCCAAAAAAAAGGGTTTTCAACCAAATAATTAAAATATCAACCTAACATTTGAATTTTCATGGAAATAATAAAATTTGCAACCAGAAGAGATTAATTTTTGAACCGAAACAACAAATTTGCAACAAAAAAGTTAATTTTCAACCAAAGTAGCTGAATTTTCTACCAAAAGAGATGAATTTTCAACCAAAATGTGAATTTTTAAACCAAAAAGACAAATTTTCAACAAAAGCGTTCAAGTTTCAACAAAGAAACATTTTTCAGTCAAGGAAGAAAAATTTTAACCAATTTGTTGACTTTTCAAGCCAAAAAGACGACTTTTCATCCAAGAAAACTTGTTCACTCAAGAAAGAAAAATTATTTCATAGAACTGTTTTTTTTTTAATTTTCAACAAAATAATTAAAATTTCAACAAAAAAGTTAATTTTCAATCAAACGAGATAAATTTTCTACCAAAAGAGATGAATTTTCACACAAAAGACGAATTTTCAAACCAAAAGAGGAATTTTCATCAAAAGAGTTGAATTTTCAACCGGAAATAAAAATATTAATTTTCGACAATAAATTTAATTCTCAACAAACCGTTTAATTTTTCAGCCATGAATAAAAAAAGTCATCTAAATCGTTCAATTTTCAACAAAATGATTTAATTTTTAACCGAGAAAGATTTTTCAGTCAAGAAAAAAAATATTTCATAGAATTTAAAAGAAATTTTCAACTTAATAATTACATTTTCAACAAAAGAGTTCATTTTAAAACAAAAGAGATGATTAACCAAAAAGACGAATTTTCAACAGAAGAGTTGAATTTGCAACAATTACAGATTGTGCAGTCAAGGCAAAAAAAATCAACAAATTGTTGAATTTAGAAATAAAAAATACGAATTTTTAACAAAAGTTTTGAATTTTCAACCAAGAAAGATTTTTCAGTCAAGAAAGAAAAAAACTTCAACCATTTTATTGAATTTTCAAGTCAAAAATACAACTTTGCTATAAAACAGTCGAATTTTTAACACGAAATGAAAATTGAAATTTTCAACAAAAAAGTTAATTGTTCTTGACTGAAAAATTGGTCGTAGTTGAAATTTGAACTCTTCTGTTTAAAATTCGCCTTTTTTGAAAAATTCATCTCTTTGAGTTGAAAATTTTTTGACTTGAAAATTCAAAACTTTTGTTAAAAATTCGTATCTTTTATTTCTAAATTCAACAATTTGTTGATTTTTTTTTGCCTTGATTGCAAAATCTTTCATTGTTGCAAATTCAACTCTTCTGTTGAAAATTCGTCTTTTTGGTTTAAATTTTTTTTCTTTTGGTAGAAAATTCATCTCTTTTGTTTTAAAATGGACTCACTTATAAAAATTTAATTATTAAGTTGAAATTTTTTTTTTAATTCTATGAAATAGTTTTTTTCTTCACTGAAAAATCTTTCTCGGTTAAAAATTTTCCTATTTTGTTGAAAATTCTTATTTTTGGTTGAATTAAAATGTTTTTGATTAAAATTTGTTTGCGAAATCTCTTGTGTTCATTTAAAATCATTCAAATCTTTTGAAATCTTCTCAAATTTGTCGAAATCGTTTTAAATCTTTGAAATTTAAAAAATGTTTTGAAATCTGGTGTTCTGTATCCTTTTTGAAATTTTTGAAATCTTTTGTAATCCTTATGAATTCTTTTGAATCTTTGTGAAATCTCTTGAAATCTTCTAGAAAATTTGGAAATAGTTAAAATCTTCGAAATGTTTTGAAATCATTGAAATATTTAAATCCTGGTGTACTTTATCAAAAAGTCGATTTAACAAAAAACTTGTTAATACAACCCATTTATTTTGTTTTTATTTATTTTTTAAACATTTTATTATTAATTTAAATAAATAAATATAAATAAATATATATAAAAAAATTAATTTTCTTAAAAAAATCATTCAAAAAAATCAAAAATCATTTTTGTTTTTTTGGCTTAAAAAAAAATCGTACCTTTTTTAAATCTTTGAAGTTCTTGTATTCTTTTGAAATCTTTATGAAATTTTTATGAAATCAAAAACTTCTATCGAATTGTTGAATTTTCGAGCTAAAAAGTTGAATTTTCAACAAAATATATGAATTTTCAACAAAATAGGTTCATTCTCAAAGAATAAAAAATATTTTATTTTCTAATAAATTGAACAATTTAGTTGAAATGTTTTTTTTTTATTTGGTTGAAAATTGTATTATTTCGTAGAAAATTAAATTATTTTGTTGAAAATTGAACGATTTGGATGCATTTTTTTATTCTTGACTCAAGAATATTTCTTGGCTGTAAAATTAAATAGTTTGGTTGAAAATTAACTTTTTTGTTGAAAATTTAAATTTTCACTTCAACTTAAAAATTCGACTGTTTTATAGAAACCTTGTTTTTTTGGCTTGGAAATTCAATAAAATGGTTGAATTGTTTTTCTTTCTTGACTGAAAAATCTTTCTTGGTTGCAAATTCAACTCTTCTGTTGAAAATTGGTCTTTTTGGTTTAAAATTTTTTCTTTTTTGGTAGAAAATTCATCTCTTTTGGTTGGTTTTGGTATGAGGTTGATTTTTTTTTTAAATTCGACGAAATATTTTTCTTGGTTAAAAATTATCCTATTTTGTTGAAAATTCATCTTTTTCGGTTGAATTAAACTATTTTTGATTGAAAATTCATCTTTCAGATTGAAAATTAAACTCTTTTGTTGAAACTTCACGTATTTGGTTAAAAATTCGTCTTTTTTGTAAAAAATTAATCTTCTGGGTTGAAAATTCATTTTTTTTGTATTAAAAACTTAATTGATTGGTTAAAAGTTTATCTATTTTGTTGAAAATGAAGTAGAAGGCCCAGAATATTTCTTTGCTACGTATCGAATTTTCAAAATACCTTGCTTGGGACGCCTCTGTGATCAAGACTTTTTTGATAGAATCTTCTGACATATCCTTTTATGTATCCGACAAGTTGTTTTTCATAAGGGAAGTCAGCTTTCCAAATCAACGATCCATATCCAAAGACCCACATTTTAAAATCTGGAAATATTTAAAAATTAGAGTAATAGTAAAAACTGGATTTGTAAAAGATTTTTCTACAAAAAATGTGCATAAAAAACAACAATAAATATTTATAAAACTTTACTTTGTTTGGAGACAATAATATTCACATTCAATGCTTTCTTCTCTGTTATCAGAATCAGTGCCTATACAAATATTTGCAATAGCTCTGCCAACTCATTGTCAGAATTACTGCAGATTGTAGAAGAATGATATAGCAATATTGCTTGAAAAATAATGCCTTCGATAATATAAATACATATGTGACCTCGTTTCGTCAATTAAAAAAATAATTTCCAAAAAGAATTCACTATTTTAGATTGAAAACATAATTTAAAATCAGATTTAGAATATTTAGTTTAAACAATCTCTAGAAAAATTATTTGGATATCTTTTTACATAAAATTATTATAATTTTTAAGCCTACAAAATTTGAATACAGAAATATTAAGAAAATAAAAATTCTATACTCTATAAATAATAAATTTTTTAAATTAAAATACCAATAATAGGTGTTTTTTACTACAAGCACAATTCAACCTTGTTAAATAAATAAAAAATATTTTACATTTTTACAAAATTATATTTTTCGTTGAGAATTCATCTTCTTGGTTAAAAATTTTATTATTTTGATGAAAATTCGTTTGTTCGGTTTTTTTCTTTGGTTGAAAATTAATTTTTTAACTGAAAATTAAACTATTTCATTTTTGATTGAAAATTTATCTTTGTTAGTTGAAAATAAACCTAGTTCGTTGAAAATTCATCTTTTCGGCTTGAAAATGTAACTATTTTGTTTAAAATTCGTTTGTTTCTTCAATTGAAATTTAATTTTTGTGAATGAAAATTAAACTATTTCATTTTTGGTTGAAAATTTATCTTTTTTAGTCGAAAATTCAACTATCTGGTTGAAAATTCATCCTTTTGGATTGAAAGTTGAACTATTTTTGTAGAAAATTGAACTATTTGCTTGAAAATTTATCTTTTTTACTACAAAATCGTAACTTTGGATTCAAAATTCAACTATTTTTGTAGAAAAGTTCAAAATTCGTAATTTTGGGTTCAAAATTCAACTATTTGGTTGAAAATTGATATCAATTCATTTATCTCTTTGGTTAAAAGTTTAATGATTCGGATAAAAATTTGTTTGTTTTGTTTTTTTCTTTGGTTGAAAATTAATTTTTTTAACTGAAAATTAAACTATTTCATTGTTTGTTTGAAAATTTATCTTTTTTAGCTCAAAATTCGTAACTTTGGATTGACAATTCAACTATTTTTGTAGAAAAGTTCAAAATTCGTAATTTTGGGTTGAAAATTCAACTATTTTTGTAGAAAATTCAACTATTTAGTTGAAAATTCCTTTGTTTCTTCGGTTGAAAATTAAACTATCGCTTTTGGTTAAAATATAAACTATTACATTTTTCGTTTAAAATTCAACTATTTGGTTCACAATTCATGTGTTTTATTGCAAATTCGTATTTTTTATAGAAGATTAATCTTTTTGGTTAAAAATTTAATTATTTTGATGAAAATTCGTTTGTTTGGTTTTTTTTCATTGATTGAAAAATAATTTTTTAAACTGAAAATTAAACTATTTCATTTTTGATTGGAAATTTATCTTTTTTAGTTGAAAATTCAACTATTTGGTTGAAAATTCATGTTCTTTTTTCATATTCGTCTTTTTGGTAGAAAATTTATCTTCTGAGTTGAAAATTCTTTTTTTTTTTTGTTCAAAATTTAATTATTATGATGAAAATTCGTTTTTTTCTTTGGTTAAAAATTAATTTTTCTAATTGAAGATTAAACTATTTCATTCATAGTTGAAAGTGTATCTTTTTTAGTTAAAAATTCGTCTTTTTGGGTTGAAAATTAATCTTGGTTGAAAAATCATATTTCTGACTGGAAATTTAATTTTTTTTTAAATCATCCTTTTTGGTTCAATATTCGTCTTTTTGGCTTAAAAATGTAACCAATAAATTTTTTTAAATGAAAATTAAACTATTTCATTTTTGGTTAAAAATTTATCTACTTTAATTCAAAATACGTGTTTTTAGGTTGAAAATTAAACTATTTTTGTAGAAAATTGAACTATTTGGTTGAAGATTTATCTTTTTTAGTTCAAAATTCGGAACTTTGGATTGAAAATTCAACTATTTTGGTAGAAAAGTTCAAAATTCGTAATTTTGGGTTGAAAATTCAACTATTTTTATAGAAAATTCAATTATTTCATTTTTTGTTGCAAGATGATTATCTTTTTTATTCGAAAATTCAAGTATTTGGTTGAAAATTCATGTGTTTTGTTGCAAATTCGTTTTTTTTTGTGTTGGAAATTAATTTTTTAAACTGAAAATTTAACTATTTCATTTTTTGTTGAAAGATTATCTTTTTTATTCGAAAATTCAAGTATTTGGTTGAAAATTAATGTGTTTTGTTGCAAATTAGTTTTTTTTTGTGTTGGAAATTAATTTTTTAAACTGAAAATTTAACTACTTCATTTTTTGTTGAAAGATTATCTTTTTTATTCCAAAATTGAACTATTTGGTTGAAAATTCATGTGTTTTGTTGCAAATTCGTCTTTTTGGTAGAAAATTAACCATGTTGGCTAAAGTTCACGTTTTTGGTTAAAAATTCAATTATTTTGTTTGAAATTCAAATTTAAAAAAAAATCATCTTTTTTTGGGTTGAAAATTCAACTATTTTGGTAAAAAATTCGAATATTTAGTTGAGCATTTAAGATTTCGTTGAGAATTCATATTTTCAGGTTGAAAATTTAATTATTTTGTTAAAAATTCAACAATTTTGTTAAAAAATCACCCTTTTTGGTTAAAAATTCGTCTTTTTGGGTTGAATATTGAACTATTTTGTTGAAAATTTATCTTTTTTAGTTCAAAAATCAACTATTTGGTTGAAAATTCATATTCTTTGTTGCAAATTCGTCTTTTTGATAGAAAATGATTCTTCTTTGTTGGAAAAATCATCTTTTTGGTTAAAAATGTCATTTCTTTTTGAAAATTCAACAATTTTGTTAAAAATTCGTTTGTTTCTTTGTTTGAAAATTAATATTTTTACTGAAAATTGATACATTTCATTTTTGGATGAAAATGTATCTATTTTTAGTTAAAAATTCAATTATTAAGTTAAAAATTCATGTGCTTTGTTGCAAATTCCTCTTTTTGGTAGAAAATTCATCTTCTTGGTTGAAAAATCATCTTTTTGATTGAAAATTTAATTTTTGTTGTTGAAAAATGAACAAATCTGTTAAAAAATCATCCGTTTTGGTAGAAAATTCGTCTTTTTGGGTTGAATATTTAACTATTTTGTTAAAAATTCGTTTTTTCTTTGGTTGAGAATTTACCTTTTTTAATTCAAAAATCATCTTTTTGGCTAAAAATTTAATTAATTTTTGAAAATTCATCAGTTTTCTTTCAAACTCAACCTTTTTGGTTAAAAATTTGTCTTTCTGGCTAGAAAATTCAACTATTTTCTTGAAAATTAGTTTCTTTCATTATGTGAAAATTAATTTTTTGAACTAAACATTAAACTATTTCTTTGTTGGTTAAAAATTTATATTTTTATTTCCAAATTCAACTATTTGGTTGAAAATTCATTAGTTTTGTTGCAAATTCGTCTTTTTCGTAGAAAAATATTCTTCTAGGTTAAAAAATTATCTTTAATGTTAGAAATTTAATAATTTTGTTGAAAATTCAAAACCTTTGTTAAAAAATCATCCTTTTTGGTTGAAAATTCGTCTTTTTGTTTTGAAAATTCAACTATTTTCTTGAAAATTCATGTACTTTGTTGCAACTTCGTCCTCTTGGTAGAAAAATAAAATTTTGGTTGAAAAATAATCTTTTTGGTTGAAGTATCATCTTTTTAGTTGAAAATTTAAATATTTGTTCAAATTCAACAATTTTCTTTAAAAATCATTCTTTTTGATAGAAAATTCGCTTTTAGCTTGAAATTTCAACTTTTTGGTTGGAAAAATATTTTTTTCTTCGTTCCAAAATTAATTTTTTAAAACTGGAAATTAAACTAATCGTCTTTTAGGTACAAAATTAATCTTCCTGGTTGAAAAATCATCTTTTTGCTTAAAAATGTATTATTTTGTTTGAAAATTTAACTATTTTGTTAAAAAGTCATCCGTTTTGGCTTGAAAATTCAACAATTTTGTTTTAAAAAAATTTTTTCTCTTTTCGAAAATTAATTTTTTTAACTGGAAATTAAACCATTTCATTTTTGGTTGAAAGTATATTTTTTTAGTTCAAAATTTAACTAGTTTCTTCAAAATTGATGTGCTTTGTTGCAAAATTCGTCTTTTTGGCAGAAAATTAATTTTCTTGGTTAAAAAATAATTTTATGAACTGAAAATTAAACTATTTCATTTTTGGTTGAAAATATATTTTTTTAGTTCAAAATTCAACTAGTTTCTTGAAAATTCATGTGCTTTGTTGCAAATTCGTCTTTTTGGCAGACAATTAATTTTCTTGGTTAAAAAATCATCTTTTTGGAAAAAAAACTTAATCAATTTATTCAAATTCAACCATTTTCCTAAAGAATCATCCTTTTTGGTTGAAAATTTCATTCTTTCGTTCAAATTAAACAATGTTCTTAAAAAATCCTTCTTTTTAGTTGAAAATTTAACTGTGTGGCTTAAAAATTCAACTATTTGGTTGAAAATTCATGTGTTTTGTTGCAAATTCGTCTTTTTGGAAAAAATTAATCTTCTTGGTTGAAAATTCATCTTTTTCGTTATAATTATCATTATTTGGATGAAAATTCGTTTGTTTTGTTTGTTTCTTTAGTTGGAAATTAATTTTTGAAACTGAAAATGAAACTATTTCATTTTTGGTTAAACATTTATCTTTTTTAATTCAAAATTCGTCTTTTTGGGCTAAAAATTAACTATTTTTATAGGAAATTTAACTATTTGGTTGAAAATGAATTTTTCTGTTGAGAATTTGACTATTTTTTTTCAAATGCAAATCGCTTTTGGTTGAAATATTAACTATTACATTTTTGGTTGAAAATTTAAGTTTTTTAGTTCAAAATTCGCAATTTTGGTTTGAAAATTCAACTATTTTTGTGAAAAAGTTCAAAATTCGTAATTTTGTGTTGAAAATTTAAAATCGAAAAAAAAATTTATTTAATTATTTAATTAAATTAATTTAAATTTCAACATTTTTGTAGAATATTCAACTATATAGTTGAAAATGAACTTTTTTGGAGAATTCAACTATTTTTTACTGAAAATTAAAATTTGTTGTTGAAATATCCACCATCACATTTTTCGTTAAGAATTTATCTTTTTGGCTTGAAAATTCAATTATTTTATTGAAAAAACGTTTGCTTTTTCGGTTGAAAATTAAACTGTTTCATTTTTTGTTGAAAGTTTATTTTTTTTAGATAAAAATTCAACTATTTGATTGAAAATTCATGTCTTTTGTTGCAAATTCGTCTTTTTGGTCAAAATTAATATTATAATAAATATTACATTAATATTTTAATTTTTATTCAATAATTTAATATTAATATTATAAAATATAATATCAATAACAGGAAATTCGTCTTTTTGGGTGGAAAATACCATTATTTTTATAGAAAATTGAACTTTTTGGTTGAAACTTTGTCTTGGTTGAAAAATCATATGTTTGGTTGAAAATGTGCATATTTTGTTGAAATTCAACAATTTTCTTAAAAAATCATCCTTTTTGGTTGAAAATTCGTCTTTTTTTTTTAAAGTTCAACTATTTTTTGAAAATTCATGTACTTTGTTGCAACTTCGTCTTTTTGGTTGAAAAATCATCTTTTTAGTCAAAAATTTAATTATTTTGTTGGAAATTCAACAAAATTGTTTAAAAAATCATTCTTTTTGGCTCGGATGTGATCCATATTGCAGCGGTAAGTGGCTACCCCTATGAAATAAATTTACCCTAAGTATCAACTGAAAAAAAATT
Source organism: Andricus grossulariae (assembly GCA_011634705.1). Taxonomy (NCBI): domain Eukaryota; kingdom Metazoa; phylum Arthropoda; class Insecta; order Hymenoptera; family Cynipidae; genus Andricus; species Andricus grossulariae. The sequence continues at coordinate 181,242,493 of JAABKJ010007545.1, forward strand.
GTTTACAAAATTTATAAACAAATTTTGAAAAATCAAAAAATCAAATTTTTTCGAAAACGGCTTGACCGATCTTGGTGGTTAAAATATATGTTATAGTGGGTACTAAAGAGGTTCTGCAAAAAAATCAAGAACCAATTCTGTTTATTTTAAGAGGTTAAAAAAAATATTCAAATTTTTAAATAATTTTTTTTATAGAAAGTACTTCTGGTACACTAACCATTTTCCCCCTATATCATGCGCACATTCAAGGTTGCAATATATTCTTTTTCGGAGATAATCAGAGCATTATTTCATAGTTTAAAAAAATAAAAACTACTTGTTTTGCCCCCCAGATGTATGCAATTCCATGATAATGAGGGGCCAACTTTATTTTTAGCTTATGATGCAAAAATTTATACGCAATAGTATAATACAAACCTTTATGTACACTATATACAACCATATACATCCTATATTAATAACTTAACAAAACATATACATTATATACCTACACGATACCCAACAATTTACATATATACACTTCATACGCATATATATATATGCATATATACACTTCTTGCCACGCCTAAAAGTGGCAACTGATTCTCAAGTGTTCTGATTCATTCTCAATAAGTGTACGCATATGTGCATGTGTGCATTTGTGATTTACTTTTATTTTTAATTGTGGAATTATCTCAGTTCCTCGTCATTCGATATTTTGTCCAAGGTACCATATTCTCAGTCGTTTCTATTCATGTTTCATATGCATATCTTATCACGAAACGATTTCACTTTGTTCTTGCTAAGTGCTTAGTACGAATAGAAATAACTGAGAATATGGTACCTTGGACAAAGTATCGAATGACGATGAACTGAGATCATTCCGCAATTAAAAGTAAAAGTAAATCACAAATGCACATATGCACATATGCGTACACTTATTGTGAATGAAGCAGAACACTTGAAAATCAGTTGCCATATATGTTTTCTTAAGTTATTAATATAGGATGTATATGGTTGTATATAGTGTACATAAAGTAATGGATACTATCCTGGGCAAACATGAAATTAGTTTGGCGAATGTCAGCAGTAAACGAAGAGTATTTTTCTACACTGTTAGAAAAATCTGTACTAAGATTTAGTATACATGTAATGGAAGCAAGAATGCACAACATGAAATTAAATTTAGTATACCAGCGTACAGTAAATTTTATTTTTTGGCCGAAGACAATGTTTTCTTTCTGATATCTGGAAACTGTTTTCTATCATTTTTTACTACTTGCAGTAACCACTGTTTTTGTTCCTCATTTATTTTTATCAATCGTTAAAGTCCGATATCAATTTAACACCTCTTTCAGCAGTATCATTCACTATTGTTGAATGTTTAACAATTGTTAAGCCTCGCAAGTAATCTTCGTTCTTCATCCATTCTGATGCGCATTCTTGAAGGAAAGATGTCAAGATTTATTTCTTCTTAATATTCCGTCAGAAAGAGGCCCTCTTTTGGTGAGAGTTTAGTTCCATACGTGAGGTGGTTTTGACGCGTCGACGAAGTAACTATTGATCAAGTACCAAAGTACTTGATCGTTCTACGTTTGAAGAAGGTGCGAAACCTCCAAGAAGAACTAGTAAGGAAATCAACCAGGATGGCATCACAAGTTGATATCGCCAAAGAACTTCGATCAAGTACCATAGTACTTGATCGTTCTGCGTTCGAAGAAGGTGCGAATCCTCGGAGAAGAACTAGTGAAGAAATGAACCAGGATGGCACCCGTAGGGCATCACAAGTTGAGATCGACAAAAGAACTTTGATCAAGTACCAAAGTACTTCATCGTTCTGCGTTCAAAGAAGGTGCGAAACCTCCGAGATGAACTGGTGAGGAAATCGACCAGGATGGCATCACAAGTTGTTATCGCCAAAGAACTTCGATCAAGTACCAAAGTACTTGATCGTTCTGCGTTCGAAGAAGGTGCGAAACCTCGGAGAAGAACTAGTGAAGAAATGAACCAGGATGGCACCCGAAGGGCATCACAAGTTGAGATAGACAAAATAACTTCGATCAAGTACCAAAGTACTTGATCGTTCTGCGTTCAAAGAAGGTGCGAAACCTCCGAGAAGACTAGTGAAAAAATAAATCAGGATGTCACCCGAAGGGCATCACAAGTTGAGGTCGACAAAAGAACTTCGATCAAGTACCAAAGTACTTGATCGTTCTGCGTTCAAAGAAGGTGCGAAACCTCCGAGAAGAACTAGTGAAGAAATGATCCAGGATGTGACCCGAAGGGCATCACAAGTTGAGATCGACAAAAGAACTTCGATAAAGTACCAAATTACTTGATCGTAGTGCGTTCAAAACAATTTATAACAATTTAAATGTTGCTCTGAAAAGAGCAGTTTTTCATGTTCAGGCTGTTCAATCCTGAAAAGGACTGAATGAGTAAAAATAACGTTTGCTCTCAGAGAGCTGAAGAAGAGCAACAGGTGGTAATAATAATAATAATAATTTGAAGCGTCCAAATCCAGAATATTTCTCTTTACTTCATCTCAATTCCGTAAGCAGAGAGAGAGAGTTAGGGTTAGAGAGCGGCTGGTGGTTGAGCAGGTCGATGACGCTGTAGTGCCGGGTGAGGGCCGAGTGACGATTCTGGTTAGAACGCGCGCCTTTATGCACAAGAGCCCTGGGCACGCGCTAGAGTTCGTTTCGATTTCCCCCTCCACACGAGGTTCGTGAGTTTACCCCACTCCGTCGGTACGCACCAATGACATCATTGCTAGTTTGCGCTTGCTGCCAGCCAGCCGTACCAAAGATATTATAAGCCTAGGGCCCGTATTCATAGTCGTCAAGATCGTCTTGAGTTCGGTCTCAAGATCGTGTCTCTATTCATAGTCACGCCTCGAGATGGCCGTCAAGTCGCGCCTCAAATCTCAGCTTAAGGCGGTCATAATTTATAGTCCATGCTTAAGAGCGTCTTGGCAATTTATGTATTCACAGTCCTAACAAGACGATCTTATACAGTAAACAAGCATGGCTTGTTCCAAGTCGAGTCCGGAGTTGACTTGAGAGAGTCTTGTGCGCCGAAAAAATGGATTTAATTGGGGATACTATTATTGATATTGAAGAAAACGATAATGAAGTTATAATTCGTGTACCTAAAAGGTATGTGCGTGATTTTCAAAACCCGTTTGAATACTATAACAAGAGGAACTTTAAAAAGAGGTATCGATTTGATAAGAACAGTATAATGTATGGAATTTTACCACAAATTGAAGCAGGCTTAACTAAAGTAAACAGACGAGGTTTGCTGATCCAACCTGTTTTCCAACTGCTGGTCTGCTTACGATTTTATGGAACAGCTAGTTATCAGGTAAGCTACAAATAATCTTATGGGGCTTGAACCAAACCTAACCTGTATCTTACAGAGAAGAAAACATTTTTTTGAACTGATGAATAATAATAATATAATTATAAATGTTGTGGGTATCTTGTTTCAGCTAGTAAGTGCCGATTTACTAGGAATCTTACAATCAACAGTGTCAAGAATTGTATTTCGTGTGAGTCAACTAATTGCAAGTTTATTCAGTTTATACATAAGAATGCCCAGAACACAATATGCTCAAGCTGAGAATCGACGACTTTTTACACAACTTGGTTTCGGGCAAGGAGCAATTGGAATTCCTGGTGTAGACGGAGCCATTGATTGCACTCACATACGTTTGCAGCATACTAGCTTCCAAAATCATGATGTAGTTTTTAGAAATAGGAAAGGATATTTCTCTTTGAATGTACAGGTAATATTACGTGAGTTCATCAAATAACTAATGTATACCCTAGCGGACCGCGTGAACACAGTGGTTACGCTACAGCATAACTCTAAAGTAATCTGAAAGTAAACTCGCAATTTAATTAATAAGAGCTACAGAATAAATATGACAATTGCTGTAATTATAATTCTACGTTGAATTTTACGTTAAAAACTGACAATGTAAGTGCAAAAATTTTATTTATCGCCGGTAGAAGATAAAAAACATTTAGAAGCATGCGCCTGGCACGTGGCAATCGGGAGTGCAATTGTGCATGACGGGTTGTCGCAAATCAGGTACATACTTCTAAATATTTTTTTAACTTCTACTGATAAAAAATAAATTTTTTGCATTCACACTGTCATTTTCTAACGTCGATTTGAACGCAAAATTAAAACAATTTAAATATTTATTTCGTTGCTTTCATCAATTATATTTCGAGATTACTTGAAGGTTATTTTAGGATTACTTTAGGGTTACGCTGTAGCGTAACTACTGCGTTCACGCGGTCCGCTAGGTTAAATACTAAAGTACATTCTGAACGTATTTTCTTAGATCGTAGACTGTTGTTGGGCCACGCATGGAATTTTTGGATATCGTTCCTGATTGGCCTGGAAGTATACATGATAGCCGGATATTTCAGAATTCCCATTCAGATACCCATGTTTACCATTTTGAATGACACGACTAGGAAATCCTGTAACGGATGAGGAGATTCGGTGAGTTAATTTCATTCTCGATACACAAGTTTTGAGTTGATTGTTTATTTTGAAATGCCCAAGGAGAATTTTGTAGTTGAGTTTGTATTATATTTCAACGAAAAACTTCAATAAATTATAATAGTACCTAGCTGTCGAATTATTGGTCGAAGATGGTTTTCTGCGTATACTCAAACATGTATTCTGAAATCTTACCCCATATAAAGTTTAAATAAATATTGAGATTCTGAATAACAAGAGATCATCTTTCATTTAAAAGTAGTTAAACTAATTGCATCTGTTTTAAAATTACAGGTTTAACAATATTCAATGTCGCACCCGAACTGTACTGGAAAGAGCCTACGGAGTTTTAAAACGAAGATTTCCTTGTCTATATAGAGGACTTACAGCTCAACTGTATACTTCAACGGGAATTATCGTTGCTTGTGCTGTGTTACACAATATGGCTTTGATATTCAATGATGTGTTACCAGAAGATGAATTTTTGGTAGATGAAGAAAATGTACCTGCAGCGGAACCTCATTGGCAACCTCTTGATGGATTCGCTGTTCGAGAAGCTTTGATCACTCGAATGTTTGATTGAAAATAATTTAATTAATTTTAAGTAAGCAGGTTTACTGGTGTGTGGTATGAATTTGTAATCTATTGCATAAATGTAGAAATGGCAGTCAAGATTTCTTTGGTATTTTGCCATATCGCTCGACCTGCTGAATGAAATTGTACACATCTTATATAATGAAAAGTTATTCTCTATTTTTATTACTTTAAAATAATAATTCTTTGAAATCACCTGAAATCTTTCAAAATCTTATCAAATTTCTTTAATGTTTGAAAAAAAGAAATGGTACCACTAAAAATTTAAATTGAAAAAACTTTCGAAATTTTTTTTAAAGAAGACGTTTTTCTTTAGTTGGAGTGAAATAGTCAGTCTGCGCCGATTAAGAACTATTGGGAACGATTTATAAATAGAGGAAGGATTATCGTTCTCAAGTGTCGGTTGCGTCATTGCATATACCTCTACAAAAAGCGTCAACGCAAGGTCAAGGTTTTTTTTCTTACTATAGATTGACACTTTCATCAATCATTATTAAATTATTAAGTAGGCCTTATTCTACCAAATATTTTACCGATCTTATGTACAATATCAGCTTTTTTAATGTTAGAAGCAAAAAAATAACAATTTAAGTAATCAACGAGCTAAATTGTAAATTTATTAAGAAAGTAATATAAAATATATCATATTATATATACAAATATATATATATATATATATATAAACAAAAAATTTGTTTCTAACAGTTTATGGATGTTTGATTAATTGAAAAAGAATCGCTATGAATCGATCTTGAATCGGGTTCTCGAGAAAGAATTCACTAACAAAATCGATTTAGCATAATAAACTTGCATAAACAGTTCTTCAAGGGATTTTTACCCTTATACAGCTTATATAAACGTGTAATAAGTATTTATCATTTGATTATTTTTCAATTGGCAATACTTTAAATCAGGTATAACTATATCTTACTTTATATTGAGATACAAATATGATTTTAGAGCTCATTTATACTGATCGATTTTTTAAAAAATAAAGTAAATTTGTAAGAAGTGATGTTATAGATTCAACTAATATGAACAAAATAATGAAATAATATGCATTATATATGAAAAGTCGATAATACTGTACAAGGATGCCCCCTGGTGGGTCAAAGGAACTCATATTTTTCCCATCCCTTTTTGAAGCAATAATTCATGAAGATCTGCTGCAGCTTTTGCAGCACGATTTTCTGATTGAAGTTTGCTTTTCTTACCTTCCATGATCAATGCGTGTAATTCCGACTCATGCTTCTTTTTTAACTCAATTAATTCTTTTTCTCCGTCCATTAAGCACTGCAATCTTTGGAGCTTGCGTGTTGTTTCTTCGTCCACTTCAGAACAGGAAGCTCCGCGAGGACGTTTGTTAGGTTGTCTGGAATTTATTGGAGAACTTACGAATTGGTTTAGGCTCCCACTTGTAATTGTACATGTTGGTAATGTACTTATGGAGCACGTCATTATTGAAGAAAATGGAAAATTGTACATGTTAGTGCAGCTATCGAAGTACAGTTAATTGACGGGGTACTGGATTTGATTATTCCATTGTACGGTAAAATGTCTGGTGCAGTCAAAGGTTGCTTTGAGTAAATGTCATTGATTCGCTATCCTTTTTTTCCGAAACTGTATCATTCATGCCGGAAAAATCGTCGCTGTAATCTAGTTCCAGGTCCACTGATTTATCATCCATCAAACTATCAAACGTTCCTTCAAATGCTTGCGATCTCTTAATTTCAATGGAATCTTCAGTCATGTTCGATGAGAACATGGATTTCACGGGCATGAGTAAATTTGGCACAAGATTAACCACTATAGGGTCAATTTTTGCAGGAGCATCTGGTGGGCCACCTCCTGTCTTCATCGTAGATTGTTTCTCTTTAGTGGGAGCATCTCTTTGTAGCTGTTTGATATTCGAAAAGTATTTACTTATCTGAGCAGACGTTCGTTATAAACAAAATTAAATAAATAAATTAAAACAGAATTTTCCGTTAAAATGAACGAGAATGCCTAATTATTTATCTTACTACATTATTAAAAGTTTATTGTACTTATTACACAGTTTAAAAGTCAAGTTTTATTTATAGATGTGTACAAATAAATATTGACATATACCTTTACTGTTACAATGGCTGATGCATTGTATTCGTCTGCAATTAAGTCCCAAGCCTCATTTTTTTCTTGCAGTCTCACCGAATTACTTTTTTTACATTCGATAATATGAATGTATTTCTGCAGTATTTACAAAAAGAAATTTTTTTCATTCGGCGTATAATGACGGGTTTTTTCTTTTCCTTCATCTCAAAATTCAAGTTATTACGTCAAAAGTTGACAAAGTAATTGACTATATTGGAATAAATCATAGGAATAATAGAGGTTAAATCAGTAGCGATATATACTAACATCCCTCATCATTATCATTATTCTCGAATTCACTCACCTTGTCCTTTGCTCATTGTAGCAGTAATAACCAATAAACACCTAGAAATTTACAAAAAATCCGGTCGATTTTCAAATTTAAAACCAATGCAAAATGATCGTCAAACAGCACTACTTATAATTGAACGAAATACAAAAAACGAATGCGCGCGGAAAACCATGTGATCCCGATTCCCGCGCGCTTGATACTGTCATCGATTATAGAATTGAGTGAGAGAAGAAGCAACACCTCACATTTTCGATCCAGAAACAAGCATTCTGATTGGCGGATACATCAGAAAGTCTCGGAGGAACGTGAAATACGGAATAAGAACATCTCAAGCATTTCCTTCGTGAAGTCCGTGCTTAGGAAGAATTTCTTAGTCAAGACGATCTTATTTTTCGACTATGAATATGCATTATCTCAAGACTGTCTTGAGTGAATAAGACGATCTTGATCAAGGCGATCGCACGCCTGTGACCAAGCTCGGACTATGAATACGGCCCTATGACTCAGCTGCCCTGACTTATGCTTCCCACGCTTTCTAATATATATTAACTTATCGTTCCTTATTTTTTCGTCCTAAATTCCTGATGAGTGACTTCTTTTCCGTTCTAGAATATTTGAATTCAACGATTTAGAATTTGGAAACTTGTCTAAAATCAAAAGTTTTCGCTAAAATTCTTCGTTATTTATGGTAAGGTAGATTCCTAATTTTCTACCACAATTGTTATCAAGTTTTTGCCATAGACTAAAGAGTTATTTCAAAACGAACATCGTGATCCGTGTTACGTCCTGGGCCAATCCGGGCCCTCTGCTGTAGAATTGTTGAATTCCTTAGACGCCGCTAAATTTGAATTAATTTTGATTAATTCATTTTTAAATAAATCATAGTTTTTATTGGTGGTCTCCTGCTGCGAAAGAATGATGAATCATTTTCTGAAACTTGGGAGACTAGGCACTTCGAACAAAATCGAAAAACTTATTTTCCATAAAATAATCAAATTTCGTTTATTCAATTGATAGGTTTTCAAGAATTTAGGTCACTCACTCTCACAATTCAAAAGAAATTATTTTATATTGTATAATAATGTCACAGTTTGATTTTTAAACGTTCCAGAGTAAGTTATTTATTCACAAAGACTTTTGCAAAAACAATTACTGTGGCCCCTCAGTCATAAATTTTTACTACAGGAATTCGTCTAAAATATTCTTCCCTTTTAACATCGCAAACGTACAGGAATTTTTCTGGAATATTCTCGCCTTAAAACTGTATTTCAAATCGCACACACGCATGAGGTATCTAAGCTCGTTATTTTGATCATTTAACTTCTCTCGAGAATATTCGAGAGCTACGTAAGATGACATCGAACACCTGCAAACTTCCTAATGAGTGACTCCCTAAAGTTCTAGAAGGTTTAAAGTTTTATTCCAAATCCAAATATAAAAGCTGTCCAATATTCCAATTTTCCGCTCAATTCTGGCCTTCATGATAATGTAGGTTCCTATCACTTCTACGTGATTGTTTTCGACCCTTCGCCATAAACTACAGAAATACCTGAAAACGAAAATCGCGTTCCGTCGCATGTAGCAAGTTATTTTAAAACGAACATCGTGATCCGTCACAATGTTACGTCTTGGGCCGGTCGCCAGCCTCTGGTGTTGATCCTCATTGATTTCCCTGTTGCCGCCAAGTTTAAATTTAAATTGTTGAAATTTCGGATTCAAATTTGTTTATGAAATTCATAAAGAGAAATAAATTAGTTAATTAATGGCTCATTACTCTTAATAAACGTTGAAATGTTGCCTGAAAATTTGGACAAATGGTTTCTCAAAGAAAGTCAAAACACAAAGTTTTTGATATTTTTTAGTTTATGCTCTCCTGATCAAAAAATCCTCATGGCAAAAACACACACCTTTCCCCTTATTTTAAAAAGGAGGTTTCCCAATGAAACAGCCTTTTTATACATATATATACAATCATATAAAATCATTCCATCACTTCCTAAAATTTCAAAGAAGGACCTGATTTCTATTTCAGTGTTTCTCTGTTATTAAAAAGTTCAGCATTTCCTTCAGGAATAATAAAATCAATTGTTGTATATATATATATATAATTTTGTTAATAATTTGATAATTTATCCCTCAAAGGAAATAAAGATCGAGAGGGTCTGTTTATTCTACTACAATTTTGTTCCCAAGGTTAGGTCTCGGAAGAGTCTTCTCCACGTTCCTTCTACTATAGCTATTGATTACTAAAGAGCTGCCACGTAATAACTCCTTTACAAATTCTATTTACTTATTTTATTTTCACCAGAATACTTACGATGATGACAACATTTTATACTTACTATGCTTGTTTTATGTTTTTGTATTTCTTTATAAATATATTTTGCATTTTGATCTTTATTTTATTTATATTTTAACCTAACTTGCTTGATAATATAGTTTGTTTGATAAAAGTATAAAACTTGTATACAAAAAGCTTTTTAGGTATTTACAATTCCAAAAGAAAATCTTCCCTCACTAAATCTTTCAATTATAGGAATTAGCCTTCTTGTGGAATTTATAGATTTTTTCTATTAAAAACGCGAGAGAATAAGATACATTATCACCTTTTATTTTTTTAGTAATCAAATAATATAATTACCTTAATTCTTGATGGTTTTGATTCAGGTCATCACTGCCCAATACGACCCTCTTCGCGGCGACACTTAGGAACATGGCTGGTGGAAAAGTCTCCTCCGAGAGCGCATGAATTGTTTGGACTCTGGTTTTGATCAACATCGAATCCATATCCCGATAATCATACACGTGTCTAACGGCGTAATTATTGTCTAGTGACCCCCTCATTCGCAAGAGAGCGTCGCAGCATTCGACACAGTTCACGGCCTGGGAAAGTTATAAGCAAAAGGAAAAGGCCTTCGCCTTCTCATCCGCAAACTGGACAAGGCCTCGGGCAATTTAGGCTGACTGGAGCTGTCAGGTGAACCTCCATAGGATATGTCCAGGGGGTCCGGGTCGCCCCCTGACAACTCACACAATGCCACATCCAATTATTCCCCTGATGGGGCGAAAGGAATCCCTCAATATTTATATATTGGTTTCGGTATGTGTGCCTCATTATTGGAATCTGTCCGAAGGGTACTCCGCCATGTGGCTGATTCTGTATTATAAGTGAATCCGGCACAATGACAGCTTCCACTTCAAAATCCTCAAACTGTGATAGTACTTTTGTTGGTTCTTTAATGCCGAGCTTGAGGAATGTGGTAATTCCCATTCCTATCACATTTAAGTTTCCGAAACCGGGGAAATTCATTTTCGCTTAATATGCATCTAACTTTCTTTGTCTCACTAAGTTGTTCGTTCCAGTGATCCTCAATTCAAATAAGTCCATAAACGAAACAGTATCCAGCACATCAATTTAGTCTGCTTATTATTTCAGAGCCTAATATTGGCGCGAACTTTAAGTTGTCTTATGATTTTAGTTATTTTGCTATTAAGATTTTACTAAGTACGTCATACATTTGAATATTTTCGTATTTATTTAAAAGTTTGTTACCTACAATTATAATAAAAAAATATCAATTCAGGATATCCAATTTTAATAAAGTTGGGATATTGTTTACCACGAAATTAAAAATTTTAATTGATTTAGCCTGACATATCTTGAATAGTTTAATTAAAATTCATTTAGCGAAATTAGGGTTTATCAAATCTCAGTTATTTACTTAGTCACCCTAAATTTTAAGTCAGTCATTAATTTTCTATCATAATTCCTTGATCAAATCAGGATACGCTTATTTAATTAATTAATATTATTTTCTTCGAAGGAATCCCTCTAGGCGTGATATTCAAATTAAATTATGCACTGAAAGTCTCCAGGCCCTTAATTACCAGGGTTTAAAATGCACAACTAATTGGCGCGCGGCGCAATGCTGCTCATGTTTCATAGCTTCCATTTGTTTACGTTCAGTGCATCCCATAATCGACATAAGAAAATTGTCTCGGAATTTGTAAACTACTAAATATTGGTTCAAAGTAAAAAAAAAATTTTAATGTAGTTCAGCGCGAAATTTAAATTTTCATTTTGAATTAAAATTTTTTTTATGTTTCCAAGGTACAATTTTTGTTCATGATAACTCCAATTATATCTCTAGTAATTTTGATTGTAGAATATGTTATAATTATATTATTACTAATATATATATATATATATATATATATATCTGGCAATCATTTACAGTTGGTTTTAACATTTATAAGTAATGCTGATTCTCCTTAAAGTAGAATTTTCCGTTTCTAAGGGTGGTTTTTTGCGATTTAAAAAAAAACGGGTGGTGGTGGAGTTATGGTCCCAGATTCAGCTTTAGCGCATCAAATTATTCATATATTGGGTCCCGCAATCATTTTCAGACGCTTTCCTAATGCTGATCCATCTCACAGTGGAATTTTCGATTTTTAAGGATGGTTTTTTGCAAATTAACATAAAATGGTGTGGCATGGAGCATTTCTGGACCCGGATTCAGTTTCAGCACGTCAAAGTATATAAGAATTCATAGGTCTAGCCTTTGGTACAGCCTACTTTTTTGTGTGTGTGCCTGTGCAACTGTTCCAATGAAATGTTTTGATTAGACGAAAATTCAAATCGAGCAATTTCAACATTTCAAGCTTTATTTCGACTTCTTGCGGCTATTTTATCTGAAAGTATTGTTAACAATTATTACTTATGTGGTATGCCTGGATTCGTAAAAGAATATGGTAGAAGAGATATTTGTCAAATTCTAATAAATATTGATGATATTAAAAATAAGCTTGGTCAAAGTGACCCTACTTTTGAAGACTAATTTCTCGGTTTGTAACGATTATTTCACAATTAAAAAAGAAGATCCCCATAACAAACACTATTTTTTCAAGTATACTGAAATATTTCCATTCAAACTCTTACTACATATTAAGTATATTTCGAAACTATCCCAATGAAATGTTTCGATTAGACGAAAATTCAAATAGAGGATATTCAACTTTTCAAACTTGATTTTGACTCCTTGTAGCTATTCTATCTGAATGTATTATTATGAATTATTACTCATGTAGTATGCCTGGATTCGTAAACAAATAAGGTAGAAGGGATCTTTGAAGATTTCCAGCAGTGCTGATTTATTAGAAATAAAGTCGGTCAAATGCAGTTTTGACAACAGCTCGTTTTGGTGGTTCCTTCATAGTTAAGCAGAGCGAAAGCCTTCTTTTCCTTCTCCAAATCTGTCATCTCTAGATCGAGGAACGATAACACAGGCCGAAAAAATTTGTACCCAAAGACCGCACTAGGTGACTCCGATCGATTTTAAGGTCCTAAACACGTATCTGTTGTGCAATTTTTCCCTATACCTCAGGATTTCAAGATATCCTGAGCTAAAAGTGGCCATTTTCAGCCATATTTGAAACAATATAACACAAGCAGCGATGTTTTTTGTTAAAACTGCTTGCTTCATCGTTAGAACTCATTTTTAGTTTACATTTTTATTTTTGATCATCCCGAACCGATTCATTTCTTCGAGATATGTCACATAAACTATTTCAGTTTCACGCTAAAAACAAGAAAGATCCGCTGTCTTGAATTTTGCAAATTTTTCTTCGCCTTGGCTAGTTTTTCAGTTTGAAACTGAAACGGTTAATGTGCCATATCACGATGAAAAATAATCGGTTCGGGATGATACAGAATGGAAGTGAAAGGTAAAAAAGAGTACCAAGCGATGGCGTCAGTAGTTTTAAAAAATGCTGCTCGTGTTACATTGTTTCAAATTTAGCTGGAAATGTCCATTTTTCACTTTTGGGTTAGGATATTTCGATATCTTGACGTAAACGAAAAATTTTGATAACGGATTCTTTTTTGTATCAAAATTTATAAGTGATTCCCAAATTTGCGCAGAGCTTGTTTCTATGCCATAGCTTACAAGCAACAAAGTGATTTATGTTCTCGAGTGTTTTCACTTCTCGTGCAGTTGGACGAAGCTGTTTTTTTTAAACGTCCAATAGATTAATGAGTCCCGTGCATGGATTACCCAACTTGCCCTGATTATATCGCCACGTGTTCGAAGAATTTAACACTTATTGAACCTGGAGAATTCCACCAAGGAATATTATAACGACCCTCAAAAACTTCTTGTAATCATCTCTTGGTTGGCATGTCTAGAAATGAAAATTGGGAAACTACAAAACTGAAATACAGTCTTATCCTTCGTATTAGTTACTGATTATATGGGGCATTATTTTTAAACTAGCCCAACTTTCAAAGTCATGTTCTTCAATAGACCAGGATTACCACCCCTCCCCAAGTGGTGAGGGGTTGAATTTTCCACCCCAACGCCTGCACGGGGTGTTTTAAAAGCCTGTAACTCTCTTTCTAATTACACAATTTAATTTTATTATGAGGGTTTTAGAAAGTGCTTTTTACATCCATTCATACCATTTCATTATTTATAACAAAAAAGCAATTTTTAATCATATTTTGATACAGGTTAAGTTCTAAAGGGAGTCCTTGCACTAGCACACGAACGTCATACTCCACTATACGCAGTACAGTTTTCAAGTGTACCATTTACTTTTGTTATTCACGTTTATTCAGAATTATCTGAAATCATCATAAAAGCCATTCAAAAATGTTAACTTGTAATTTTAAACTTTTTAAACTGATATGTTCCTCTGTTAATTTGACCAGAAACTATTCCTTCGCATATAATTTGTTGGCCCCGTAAGGGGCCCGTGTTTTCAATTAGTAAAAAAGTTGACAGTATTTTTATGTTCGCCTCTTCTGGAGAATCGGTGAGGTGGTTTTACCCGTTTTTAAGAATATATATCCTTGGGTTTGTAGGAGCCAGGCGGCCAACTCGCCCATTCCCTTCGATGTATTTTGTTGACTACGAGGAGGCTGGAGATACGTTCTCTTTCCTCCTGATTTTATAAACAATTCCCAAGGGCTTAGACTAGGCATTTCTGTACCCTCGGAGAGGTAGAAGGAGTCAACATTCCCCTTAAGAACTTCTTGATTACGAACACCTGAGTCTCCCGATCCTTAATTATGTCCGGATGGCCGTCGATGTCCCCAGGATAGGCTAGCTTCTCCGAAGGATATATTAGACGGCGTTTCGGCTTCGGGAATAGTGGGTGCACCGACCTTCTAGCCCTTAGCGAGAATTGTTTACACCCATTCGGTGGCGGAGATGGAGGTCTACTCGTGACCGAGGTCAGCACGTCAATGATAGGGCACGGCATTTTTGATGGTGATGGCGTCCTTGGAGACGAGTCACTCTCACTCGGGGTGGTGGAATAGCCACGCTCCCGTCAAGCTAGATGATCCTTCTCCCGTTGTCTCTGGATGGCCCGGGCCCTTTTTTGACGAGGGTTTAGTCCCATACGTGTGGTGTTTTTTAACGCGTCGACGAAGTAACTATTGATCAAGTACCAAAGTACTTGATCGTTCTGCGTTCAAAGAAGGTGCGAAACCTCCGAGAAGAACTAGTGAAGAAATCAACCAGGATGGCACCCGAAGGGCATCACAAGTTGATGTCGACAAAAGAACTTCGATCAAGTACCGAAGTACTTGATCGTAATGCGTTCAAACAATTTATAACAATTCAAACGTTGCTCTGAAAAGAGCAGTTTTCATGTTTCAGTCTCTTCAGTCCTAAAAGGGACTGAATGAGTAAAAATAACGTTTGCTCTGGGGGAGCTGAAGAAGAGCACCAGATGGTAATTATTTGAAGGGTCCAAATCCAAAATTTTTCTCTTTATGTCATCTCAATTACCTAAGCAGAGAGAGTGAGGGTTAGAGAGCGGCTGGTGGTTGAGCGGGTCGGTGATGCTGGAGTGCCGGGTGAGGGCCGACTGGCGAGTCTGGTTAGAACGCGCGCCTTTATGCGAGAGCCATGGGCGCGCGCCAGAGCTCGTCTCGACTTCCTCCTCAACGCGAGGTTCGTGAGTTTACCCCACTCCGTCGGTACGTACCAGTGGCATCATTGCTGTTTTGCGCTTGCTACCAGCCAGCCCTACTATGTTCTCTGCGTTACATACAGTTTAACCAACTTAAAATTTAATTAACTAGTTTTATTAATTAGTTGAATTTATATTTCCAAGGTTATCAATAATTTAAGATAAAATAATGTATTACCCATATAAATGCCTTATTATATAATATTATAGATATTTTATGTAATGTAAATACTATTATTATTATAAAATATTATAACAATAATAATACCATAATATTACACAAAATATACATATAATATATTGCAATCAATTAAGATACATATCATAAGACCAAAAGACGAATGCATCAACTCAGCACGAAGATAGGCTGGGCAAGGCAGTACGCTTCCCGCATTCAGAGTCCTTCTGAATCCAAGCATCAATTAACCTAAAATACTATGAAGATCAGAATTCAAACTTTCATAATAATGTGCGTGAAGTAGTTGTGAGAGCCATAAGGTAGCGCTTTGATGAAAATATCAGCTAATTGACTTTTGGTAGGAACCTATTCTACGTTTACCAATTTCATTTAAACACATTGTCGCACGTAGTAATCCTCCTTTCTTAATATATGCCTAAATTTATTGCCACCTTCCATTTTTTTTTGCATGAAATGGCAGCTTGATTGTCACAGAAGATACGCACAAGATACGAATCTATGTCGATCATCATCTTGTGCAAGTTACACATTGACATAAGAGCTTGCACCGCTTCACTCATTGACACATATTCTGCTCCACACATAGATTTTGGAACTAACGTTTTTTAATGAGTTTTCCATGCAATGCTATCTCTAAATAATTGCACCATGTGACCAATAGTAGTCAACGCACGGTTGCAATCGGTAAAGCTTGTATCTGAAAAGGCTCTTAAGTCGCAATTACTACCCTTGAAACTGAGTTTTAAGTCAGCATTTCCCATTGGTTCATAATTGGAATTATCTGATGCCTACTTATGACGTTTACAGATTTTTGCTATGATTTTATTGATGAATTTTTCCTGATCAACTTGCAATACTTTTGCTTCTCTGTTTATGGTGATTCTCATTTCTGAGAGATGTTTACGTTTCCTCAAGTTCATCATTTTGAATGCCTTCTTCAAGGTATCCTTCACTGCTTGCATCTTTCTTTCATTGTTACCAGCAGGCAGAATATCGTCGACATGCAGAAGCAACTACATTACAGACACATCATTGAACTTCTCATTCGACTTTTTGGAACTTATGCGCAATCCGTACGGAGCTCCCCTTAATTTTCATACCTTATTCATGGGCGTACAGCCCACAAAAATTACGCATCTACCAACAAATCTGAATTTTGATCCCACTTTTCTTTGCACAGTTACATATGCTAGACATCCAAACCTTCTAATTTGGTTAATATTAAAATTATCATTAGATGCAAATACCTTCAGCGAAGCTACCTTCTTATTCACAGCTTGTGGCGTCTTGTTATATGCATAAGTAGCTGCGTACACGGCCAAGTCCCACATGTTGCTAGGCAGCTTACTGCCGTGCATGTACGCTCTAATTTTAACTTGAAGGGTTTGATTACATTTTTCAGCAATTCCATTGTGTTGCAGAGTATCAGGACATGCAAGCCTCAGCTATGCTCCAAATTTATCTAGCGCTCTTCTAGTGTAACTGCTAGTAAATTCAGTACCTTGATCTGTGTCTCAGTAGAAAAATTCATCATCTACACTTAGAAGATTTCTGTTACTCACGATAAAGGCCTCTAAACATTGACCTCTCTCTGTTTCTAAACTTATTAGGTTTGGGAACGTTACGGCGCTTATGGGTCTTATAGTGTCAGCATTGATTACCTGTGAAGATTTGCCAACTCGAGTTCTTACATTTTTTAATAGGTTTCTTTTGATCTTTGCAATCTTACATACTACGCAGTCCCTAACTGCTTCATCGAATTCGCAGCCTTTGATTCTTTGCATTCCTTGGTGTGTTTGCCGAAGTTTCTTCAAATAATTCGATGTCGCGTGACAAAATCTCAGATGCCAGAGAACAGCTCTTTTATACGACTTATTATTTTTAGCCACATTTAACAGTTCGCGAAAACGTCCTCTTTTTCCACGGCCTGCTCGATTAAAATTGTCTGAGCCACTAGAGTGCTGCTCACTCACCACACCGTTTGGACAATCCTTAGTTACATGTCCAAGATTCAAGCAGGTGCGGCATCTGATTCGTCTAGGATTTTGGCAATCGTATTTCAAATGGCATTTTGCCAGGCAATTCCGACAAGTCACGGCAAATCTGACTTTGCTAGTTGCCAGCATCGCTGCAGGTTGTGTGCTTGTTTGACTAGCAGCACCTTGCCTTTCAGCTTCGTCCTGTATGATATACTTCTTCAATTCTTTAAAACTCAATCTCTGTCCTCATTCTTTTCTATGTAGGAAATCCAATTGCTTCACAGATGGGACATTATTAATGATAAAATCGTAGAATGCCTCTTTTTGCCCATCACTCGACAACGTGGGAGTGTCGGACAGATTTTCAAACTCAGGAACAAGATCCTCGAACCTCTAATAAAATTTCAAGGCTTTTCCCTTGTGAGGCATGAATTGGATCGTGAACCGCGATTTCCTAATAGTTCCAGACGTGACGTTACTCTCTGCACTCTTGATTTTCTTGTGTTGTTTTTCTTGTTAATCTGTATTTTCGCTTGGTGCTTGACATGCTACTCTGCCAGAGCGTGTCTGAAGTGGTATTTAGAGGTTGATCACCATTCTCAGTTTCACGCTGTATAGTAGAAACACCATTTTTCTGTGTCGACATATTTCCTATCTGCCGTCTCACATTTGTCAATGTGGTCTCAGATGCATCTTGTTACTGACTGAGTTCACTGTCATAGAACTTGTTGACGCTTTGATAGCCGTGAGGTCTATTGTGACTGAGTTCAATTCATCTGCGAGCTTTGTATTGCTTTTCTCTGAATTGTATAACATCTTATCAAATTCACTTTCCTGATGTTTCAATTTATTTTCTTTCTGTTGCTTAGCTTCTTTTAGCTGCTTCAACAGTGCTTTGATAAGCTGATATTTCTTATCGATTATTGCTTTATTCGTTCTTTGGTTATCTGACCTAGATTCATCACACTTCTTGTTAAGATCCGACATCACTGTTTCCATGTTACAGATGTCAATAGGTTCGTGCTGCCCAACTGGGTCTTGTATTTGTTAGAGCGTCTCTACCTCGCATGAGCTATTAACTTGTCTCTCATCATTACTTTGCATGTCAGAATCACACCATTCTTGCTGGTTTTCATCCAAATCAACCCGAATTCCTTCCTTTTGCACTTCCATTGACTCTAAGATAGCATTTGCTTCTTTAGCCGTCAGTATATCAAGATCTACATGAATATACGTAACTGGCGATTGAACTAGCTCTAAAATAGAATGACGGGACATCAGCCTTAATTATTTTGAGCTAAGTATGGCCCGCACACTACGGAGACATCAGCGCATGTGAGTTAGCCATTCTCCAGTCAGTGATTCAAACCAGCAATTGTGCTGATTGCGTTGTGCACACTCACTGTCAACCAGTTATGTCGAGCCATAAGTATTATTATAAATCGGTCGTGTTATGTCCTTACCTATGCTAAGGAACTAATGATTCACAACTATTCACAGATCGTCGTCTGTTATTTCGATAGTTACTCATGGTGGTTCTAGCCCACTGCAGTCAACCACTTTCTTCACAAGTTTTCTAAATATTGCATCGTGCTCTGTATAGGAATATTATTTTCAACTAGCAACTAGCTCAAATTGTAATGAGATCGGCGCAATCAACTTCTCTGTGTACGCTGAATCCCACCTCCGTCGAGATTTCCACTCTCACTTCCTCTATGACTTTACAGTTCACAAGCGTTAATTTTTCACTATTTTGCGCAGTGAAAGATGACCGCGGTCCATAACTTGTTGAGGTTCGCTAATAAATAAATAGAGTTTGTATGAAACCAAATTTATTGATTGAATCGATCCCAATTATTATGGGACCGGTTCGCAGCGTGAAGGCTGACGTACAACTGAACAAAGAATCACATCTTTACAGCCATCAAAACAATAGCACATATAATAGAGTATATATAAGTAGAAGAAGCGCTTTCACTTTAAATAAAATGGTGACTTGTAGATTGATTTGTCAAAAACAATGTAGTTTTGTTCCAATGTAACATGAGCAGATCTCTTTGTCTGCTTTAAAAAAAAATGGCTCGAGAACTGATAAAAGATTGAAGCCTGGACTGCCAAAGCACATTGAGTTTTTATGTAATTACTAATTACATGTGAGATTTGAATCCGAGTTTGTGTTACAAACAATATTACCTATTTGTGTTTTCATTTAAAATTAAATCTTATTTTAAAATGTCGTTCAAAATAACGGTGTAGAGGATTATACTTGAGAGCATAGATCTACTACTCTAAAATTCATTATGATTGTGCGGCGGGAACCTACTGGCGTTTCATTGATTTCTTCTCTTGTCAATGGGGTAACCCTGCTGCTTAGCATGTTTATTTTCATTCGTACTTTATTTTCACGATGATTTATATATATTCCAGCCAGAACATTATGACCCTCCAATATTGCAAAGACATCACCATCGGATGTTGATAATACAATTTTTTCATCGGTTGGCATAGGCACATAGGTATTCATACCTGTCTTAATTTTTATCAATGTATTGGCAGGAAAAGTGTATCTTTGAAGTTCAAATATCAGGCTCTCATTCTTCAAGGAAACAAGACGAATAAATTTAAGTTTTTCAAGACCACAACCACGTCCGTCAGGAGAAGGAAGCTTTGTAGGTAGAGTTATAGACCTGATGGGAGAATCAGCTCTTGCAGAAGGAGATCTGGACCTTACACGAAGAGTAGCATCAACAGGAGGAACATTCTCATTAGGAAAATGATTTCTTTCAGAAGTAGAAGAAGACGGTCCGGCTCGTGGAACACCAGGAATGGGTTCGCCATTAGGTAAGCACTCGAACTGTGAACTTACCACTGCAACAAAAAAAAGAGCACATCATTTTTTGAATATACGTTGTAATTTTATAAACTCTTCATGTATATGTTGACCTATTTGTATATATTTCAAATGATTAAAAATTTTATATTCGCTGTGTTAGAAAAAAAAACGGAGGTCTATTCAAGCTTCAATTTTGTGTTTTACCCAGGCTTTAGTAGGTCCG
Source organism: Andricus grossulariae (assembly GCA_011634705.1). Classification (NCBI taxonomy): domain Eukaryota; kingdom Metazoa; phylum Arthropoda; class Insecta; order Hymenoptera; family Cynipidae; genus Andricus; species Andricus grossulariae. Next base: position 181,263,223 of record JAABKJ010007545.1, read on the forward strand.
TGAACAGAATAAAAGAACAAAGAAATTCTAGTCAGGAACTGTTTGTGTGGACCGTTAAACTAAAATGATTTCAATTTCTCACCAAAGCAGAATCATAATTATGTTTGGCAATGGCTGACCTTAACAGAAAACTGCGTTTGCGTGATACCTGACGACGATGCTGACATGTACAGTCAGTGAATCACCATTTTGCAACAGCTGTTAGCACCGTTTCTTCCAAATTCAATTTACTGATAGTCTTTTATAAGTGATTTAGGAGCATTTTTGCTACAAGAAAATTTACTTGTCGGATATGAGAGTGAAGCTCTCATAAAACAGAGCGTAGATATGCTGAAATCTAAAATCGGTTAAAAAAAATCAATGAATCCAATGTCCAGTGTGAATAAAAAGAGCAGAAAGGAAACCTGAAAATATTTTTCGAATTGTATATATGTATATATATTATTATAATAATATATTCACCAATAGAATCAAGTATAATTGTCAGGGTGCTGACCAGGATATAAACGACCCTCATTTTTTCCAAGTAAAGGAAAAACTGATTAATATTTTAATAAAGAATTTCGCTAACAGTGTTCCAAAGAAATATTCTGGTCCTTCATTATAGCTTATATAATATATCCTATAGCCTTTACCTCGTAAATTATTGTTTTGAGATGTTGACATTTTATCAGAGCCAGCTTTAATGATTAAAATTTTATTATGCATCTCGTTAGAATTGAGGTGACACATTCGGCAAATCCTTGGATTTTTGTTTTAAAACTTCGAAAAGGTTTAAGAAAAATGTCTAGATTTATTTTTAACCCAGTTATCATGTTTTAAAGTGATCGGTAATTAAATATGCCCCTCACGTTAGCCACGTATGTAATTTTGGACGCTAATGTACATTCTCATCATTTATGATTAAAGAAAGTATTAGCTTCTCCGGAAGTTTTTCACTTCAGTTTTGAACGGATCTTTGCGTTTTGGAACCTCCTGAATCAAAAAAAAAAAAAATGAAAAACCAGTTTTGTCGATGACATACTTCTCTCTATCTGGCACACAGTGCGGCAAAACAAGAACCAATTATGCAGAGGTCCATCGACGCCAATTTCTGAAATCAAATTTCACTGAGTTGTAATTTAAGTTGGAAAATTACCAATAACGATACATTTTTCAATTCATATTACAACGATGCTATCGACGAAAATTTCTTTCTTTCAATTTTTGCACTGAAAATATAATTTTTTTGAGAAAAGTCGAACTTTACCGAGAATCTTTTATACTCTTTAGAGTAGTTATACAAAAAATCAGACAAAATGGCTTCACTGTTTGGCCTGAATCTTATTTTTGCAGTTTACACTCGATTTTCAGGGCGAAGAGAATAGCAAAGGGAACGTTAAATTCAATAAGAAATCACTTTTCATTTATCGATGTGAGGAGCAAGGGGACTCACACCGGAAAGCACCCAGAAACATGAAAGGAAAGTATTGTTTGAGTTGCAAAAGACGATAATCGTTTTCCAACCACAAAAAAGTAAAATAAAATGTTAATTACACATAAAGAGAATAATAAACCGATAATATTCGCTGTTCATTCATAGTAATTAATTGATGGTTAGGGGTGTAAAAACAAATTAACTTAAGGAAAATCTCCAGGCGTTCCAAAATTGCCGAAAAGATGCTGCATCCTGTTAAGGATGCGCAAAGAAAATACTCAAATTCCCTACCTTTTCAGCAAGTTGAAAGATATTACGAAAATTAGCCCACCCAACCATCAATATACAATGAAAAATATAATATAACTGAACTGTAATGATAATTGGTACTCTGAAAAATAGCCAAACGTCCAGCGAAATTTTCTAATTCTATCGACAACAAATTAATTAGAATGTACTCTTGCCACGGCGCTTGCCGAAATAAAAGATTACCTTACCTTGGATATTAATTTTGGTTAAATTATCCAAACATGCACTTGAAACATTAAACAGAATGAAGAGTTGGGAGAAAAAACCAAGCCGAGTTAGCATTCAGAAGGAGAGTGATGATTTCAACATGGGAGCGTCGAACGCCAAAATCAGTCTTCTGTTGGAGTCACGGGCGAACAGTCACAAAATTCTTTTAGATTAGATAGCGTAGTTCAACCAATCACGACCATGGTACATGACAATGCAAATATAGTTCATGGTAGTACTCACCAACACTTTACGGCAAAACAGTAGGAGAGTAATAGCCAACTCTCAAAGTTCGTTAAGAATTAAGAGTCGAATTTATAATGAATTCCTCAACTCAAAATGTACATGAAGTCTGGCGGGAGTTCATAAAGAACACTCAAAAACAAAAGTGTTCACTGACAGTCCTGCCATCTGTTCGGGCTGCCGGTGATGGTCTTTCAGAAGTGTTGTGAACTGAGCTGTTGCCGTCCCATTGCTCATTGGTGGATAGAGGCTCCATGCGCTCTAACATTGTTTTACATGCAGTAACAATGGAGATCCTTGTTGTTTGCGCTATCACTGGCAAGCTTGAAGTGAGGATGTGCGTTATATGCGAAAAGAAGAAGAGTAGGTACTTGAAATGTCTGGTCCTTGATGGTCTGCTATCCTATGTATCATCCTTCTTGACAGCACGTAGTTTTATTTCGATCAAATAAAAAGAAAATTGGATGCAATCGGAATGCGTGAAGGTATTTTCATACCTAGAGTGCTTCTTTGATTTGGATGACTCTCGTTTTGGAATTGTCTTTCGCGACTGATACATCTTTCTCCCAGCCCTTTCTGGGCCCCGAAGCCCAGGAGGACCGTGCATCCCATCGCCTATTGTTTTTGCTCAGTCCGCCTTCCGTGCTGTCTTTGGGCGCAACCTGGTGTTTGCGGCTTATAACCTAGTTTCTCATTCGTCACCGCACGGTGACATCGCCAACCTAATCGGACCTTCTCCGAGGCGAACCCGTGGACCACGACATGACCATCCTAGGGCATCTCCGCTGGGATTAGATCCATTGGTCGTCTACCAGAAAACCCGCAGCCATCAACCGCCATGAGCTTACGGCTTTCAGCGAATGTAAGTGGTTAATAAACCATGTCTTCGATTTTACAAACCAGTAGTATATAATCTTACATGTATTTGAGTGCAAACTTTTGAAGAAAATAATTCGTTTAAAAACAGTACTAAACGAAACCCAACCTAACAAAGCAATAAATTGCAATCAGTTTGAAACAAAACACCCAAGAGATTCAAAATAAAAATATCAAACTGTAAAAACCGGATTTTAAAATACAGAATCGAAAATTGGAAAATAATCAGAATAAGAAAATTTTACCTGAAAGAAACTAATAAAAACGCGTTTCTCTTTTCATTAAAAATTTTAATCGTCAACCGAGAAGAACCGTCCAAGCGCGCAAACAAGTTCGCACGTGCAGCGAGCAATAACCGCGAGTCACTTCAAGGTGATGCGACGTATCTTGTAAACAAAGGGTCCGACGAGCAAGAAAGCATATTTTTGGACTCGAGAATTATTTCAATATCAAATTAAAATTTTCGAATGAACTGGGAATCCCAAATTAAGATCCCTCATCGGATAAATATATAGAGAGTTTTCCACCAAAAATAAATCAAACCTAACTTGATAAATGAAACTGAGGTCGGGTACAGTCAAAAAAATAATGGATAACCCTATCAAAACACAAAGCGATCACGATAGTTTGGACTTGGCAGGTGCTGCTGCACTTTCAATCAAAAATATTATTTCAGATAAAGCCACAACGAAACTAATAAGCGAAATTATGGTCCGAACTCCACCCAAAAACACGGGCGCTATCCCTAAAATAATAAATAGATCGATAGGTCGCGGTAGGGGTTTCGCGAGAAAAAATGTGGAAACCCTAATGAATTAAAATAGGTCAGACAACGACAGATTAACTTAAAACAACCAACCCACACTCCATGACTTTACTTAAATCTCTAACAGAACCTTTGACCCAACAAGCAATTCTTTCTTCTCGGATAACGATAACTTACCCACAATAGACGCGTCCGTAGAAAGGGGTAAAATAAGAAAGGAAACAAACGAGACCGTTCGCCGTGAAAATAAAAAAAAAATTTTAAAAAGGTCAGAAAATTGTCCCCAAACCAACAAAGAAACTTTTGATTGCGATTTCTTTCTGGAAAACGATACACAACTCATTTCAGAAACAGGTGAACTTTTAGAAAGCGTAGAGTTCCATCAATTCACGAACTACCAAAAAGAAAGATTCTTCAAAGAAATGGGAAAAAGGGTGAATTCTTTAAGACTTAGACTAGACGCGACAGCTAATAGCTTCTTCGAATTCATACAGAAAATAATGGAATCAAATATTAGAAGAAATAAAAGCGAGTCTCATAGCAGACTATCTGTTTAATTTGATTGAAGGGAAAATTCACAAGAACCGACTTAAATTTCCCACAATAATATAGAAAACCGTAGCAAAATAAGAATTAATAATTCAAAATTACGAGATACTGACGATAGTGAAACTTTAGAAGACAAAAATAATTCGAATCAAAACAGAACACGTAGACTCTGGACAACAAGTAACAGGTCAAACAGACGTTCAGAAATACACGTTAATAAGTCATACTCAGATTACGAATTCGATAATCACACAAATAACCAAACAATTCAAGCAACTTGTTTTCCTTCTATCATAATACAAACGCCGTGGACAGCATAAATTCAAAAATGCGATAACAGTAGTAGGGGAAACAATAATTGGGATAATAAAAAAGATTTAGGGAAAACTAAGAATGGTCATGATGATAACCAAAATGGAAACCAAAGCCTGAATAATCTGGTGAAAAAACAACACCAAAAAAGATTTCCATTTTCAACATTTGGATTGCCATCGTCACCTTTTCTAAATCAATATCAACATAACTTTAGACGTGAAGTTCTACGTGGCTTTCCATTAAAGTTCCAACCTAGTTACCAACCTAATTGCTAACGCAGATTCGAAAGCAATAGACCGAGATATCCATTCAAACCCTACAATCAAGTGTCACCAATGCTTAATCAAATGACATTAAGCTCAATTCAAGGTCAAAGTACCTTATTAATCGAATTTTCTACAAAAAAAATCGGAAAAGAATTCAGGAAATAATAAAAAACGAAATTCCCAAAAATCGAATTACGAAAATAAAAATCAAAAATCGGGTAACAATAATACCAAAGACTCACAAGACAGGACACGTTCTCACTCAGACAAAAAATAGGACTCGAATATAAAAACAAGTGAGAACACTAATAGTTTAAACTGTTATCATTGTGGTATGGCGGGCCATTTTGTAGGATAATGCCCATATTATGCATACAAGCAGGAAAACTGGAAAAGAAGGCTATTAGGACCAACATTATTATAACCTGATACCGGAACGCCAGAATTTTTAAATTCAGATAAAGACGAAATGACGCAGACATGTTTTTATTGATTGACAAAATGCAAACATAATTTATTTCGTATTTTGGTAGATACAGGTACCACACATTCGTAAGCTGGCAAGGAATTGCTGAAAAAATCCAGAATTCCAAATATTCAATTTATAAACCCTTTGCGCGAAAATTAATAGTCGCAAACAGAGAAACAGTCGATATAATCGGACAGGTAGTAACTCCAAATATAATTGGAAATAAAATGAAACTCTCAATGTTTAGGTTAGTCCAAAAATTCAAATCCACTGGTATTTTAGGAACAGACATAATAAAATCACTACGGATGACCCTAGACTATGACTTAGAGACTTGGTGGTTACCAGAGAGTCCCCCTGCACGCTATCATATGGAAGCACACCCAAATGCTTTACTTCCCTCAATAATCAATGATAAAAGGGAAACTAAACATAACATTAAAGTCAAAGAAAGTAAGAGAAGGAAAAATATAAGTATTAGGTATAAACCAATAACTAAAAAAGAAGAAAACAGGAATTCCGATAGGAAACCCAAATTCGGAGGTAGCATTAACCTCAAGAGTACAAGAGAGCTCAATAAGAATAACTAGACTGTAAAAGGTAGCGAAATTCACTTAGTACCTATCAATCCTATCCAATCCCCAAAAACACAAAATGCCGAACTCCTGTAACAAATCTTACGAAGGATATCCCAAGCTGAATAAGCATCCCCACGAGCAATAGATTTCAGGCACTAGAGAGCATCCCCACCCACGTCACTAGCGACGACGCAAGCACACAAGACTCACGTAAAATAAGTAAACCTAATATTAGGAGTAATAAGAAAAATAATTCGGAAAGTATTCTGTACAATAAGAAATATGAGGAAAAATATAAGGATAGCGACAGTAATCTTTGGAATAATAAAAAAGTTACTGATCAAAATAGAACAGCAATGGAATCACGAGAAGCAAATGAGATGAGAAAACCTGAAAATCAAAATCAATGAGGTAATTCGAAAAACGAAGCAATGAGATTGCATAATACTTCGGATAGTCTAGGAAAAATTGACGAACAAAAGCATGGTTCGCTGGAAATTCGCGAAGACATTGTTAAGCTTAACCAAGGCAAACAATCTGAATGAGAAAACCTTCTCAAAAATACAATTAAACTACATTAGGAAAAATGAAAGAAGTAATTCACCAAACAGTTAATAAGCTTTAAGAACAGGATATAATGAAACCCTCCTGTTCTGATTGGTCTAACCCTATAGTTATGATATAAAAAAAGCAGGGAAAGACCATAGATTCTGATCAGATTTCAGAAAGGTTAATAATATTACTAAAAAAGACCGCTACCCAATCCCACTCATGACAGAAACAATTTACACACTAGGATCAGCAAGATTCATTTCAAAAATTGATTTAAAGTTAGCTTATTTATAAATACCTTTGAAAGAAAACTCAAAACCAATAACAGCATTCACAGTCCCTGGAGAAGGCATGTACTGATTTAAAAGGATGACATTCGGTTGAACCAATGCTCCAGCCACTTTCCAAAGACTTATGGACAAAATTATTACTCCAGACTTGCGTCCAAACGTTTTCGCAAATCAAAACTTAGAATTTGAAGGTTATGACAGAGGACTCCAAATAGACGATGAGAAATCGAACCAAACCTGAAATTCCCTAAACCTCAAAACATTAAACAATTACAGCGCATAATAGGGATGACAAGTTGGTACAGAAAATGTATCCCACACTTTGCCAAAATAATAAAACCGATAAACAGATTACTCGTACAAAATAAACCATGGGATTGGGGATGAAAGCAAGACGAAAGCTTCCAGAAAATTAAAGACCATTGAACGTCACAACCAATATTGACATGCCTAGATTTTACACAACCCTTCCAACTGAAAACCAATGCAAGTAACACGGGGCTACAGGCCATACTTACTCAAAAAATCGACGACGTGAATTACGTAATCACTTACGCGAGTACAAGCTTGAACGGCGCAGAATCTCGGTACTCGGCATCCGAAAAAGAATACCTAGCGGTAGTCTGGGCCATACAAAAATTCAGGCCATACTTGGAAGGTTATAGATGTAAAGTAATCACGGACCACTCAGTGTTGGAGTGGCTGCATAACCTGAAAAATCCCACTAGTTGGTTAGCCAGATGGGCATTGGAATTACTAGAATATGACTACAAAGTCATGTATCGTAAAGGTAGTTCAAATTTTGTCCCTGATGCTCTCTCGACATCAGGAAAACCATAAAGCAATACAGCATTTGCGTGAGCTTGTAGCGTCAAAAAACAAAAGCGGACGTTAGCGACAAAGCAGATGACCGGTACACTACTCTCTCACCGGACTCTTACGCATGAAAACTCGTCGTACCTGAAAAAATTACGAAACCAATTTCTTGCACAATTAGGTTCTGAAAAAACACAGGCGAGAATTTGCGAGTACTACTTCTGGCCAGGGATGTATTCGGAGATAATCAAATACGTAAAAAATTGTAAAACATGTCAAAGAACGAAACCGATTAACCAAACAAAATTAAAACTAATGGAAAAAAGAATCGGGGAAGAACCATGGACCATGATTGCTGCATATATCATGGGTCCGTTACCGATTTAAAAAAAGGAAAATAATCAATATTCACTAGTTTTTTTGGATAATTTCACAAAATGGGTAGATATAATCCCGATCAGAGAAGCTTACGGGAACACAACAGAGTCGGAAGTTCATAAGCGTTTCATTTCGCGTTAAGAAACACCGTAGATCGTGCACACTGATATCATTTATCAACAGAACTTCAAGAGAACTAACCACAAAATTCGGTATCAGGCACACCAAAACACCAAAATATTACCACCAATATTATCTACCTGAGACGAACATATAAAGGACTTGCAGTTTTCAATAAACACTAGCAAAAATTCATTGACCCTATTCACCCCGGAATTTTTAAACTTAGTTCGCGAATTAAAACCACTCCAATCCCTCAGAAAAAATATATGAAACGATAAAGAAATAGAGTTTCAAATCGTGAATAAGTGACCAGATAGATTGAGAAGGTTACAAATGATTGAAGAGGAAGTTCGGAAAAATATAGACCGGTCAAATAATAGGCAAACCAGTAATTACAATTTATGAAGAAGACCGGTTGAATTTAGTATAGGTGATAGAGTTTCAGGAAGGGTAGCAAAATAATGAAACAAAGCGGATAAAAAAGCAGGTAAGCTCTACGACCAGTACGAAGGTCCCTTAATTATAAGAAAGAAAATCTCCCCAACGATTTACGAATTTAAAAACACTAAGGAAAATTTTACATGCGAACGGAACGTAAATGATTTCGAACTACGAAAAAGCAGACACAGACACTGGGAATACACGCATGCAACACTACTGCAACACCAGAAGACGATCAAGTTGGGAAAATTATTTTAATTCACAATTACTCTATGAGGAGGAAAAACCCCTAGACACTTTCCATCGATTCACTTCGCGATAATCGAAAAAGGCATAACACTAAACACTGTTTCAAGAATCATTTATTTGATGAGCATACTGAGTTAAAGTGATCAATAAGACTTGAGAATGGACGGGTCGGAACTTGAACGGATAATCAATATAAATTTTAGCAGTATAGCGCGTCAAATTTGGTTTCCAAAAAGAGGTCACAAGTGTCCGGCATGAAGGTCGAAACGAAACTGACGAGAAAAAGCTGAATACTTCCCAGCCGAGCTGAAGGAGCCACCACAATAACAACAACACTACCTAGTAATTTTCCTAGTAATTAAGCGCTTGTGTACAGGAAAAGATGTCGATTATAATGAAATTATTGCATTCAATTTATGTTCTTTCAGTGTATATGCGTTCATTTCTAACGATTCTAAGTTTATGCAAATTACTTGGGCAAAATAAAAAAACCTTTTTGTTGAAAATTCCTTTCTTCAATTTTCTTCATTAGAGTTTTTTTTAAACAAAACTTTTGTAATCGCCCTAAAGGGTTATCTGCAGGATTTATTCAGCTTTCATTTTAAGAGAAACCTTATATCGAAATAAAATTGTGACCTGTAGATTGATTTTGTCGAAAACAATCCAGTTTTGTCCCACTGTAAGCAGCGCAGATTATTTTGCCTGCTTCCAAAAACGACTCGCTGGAGAACTGACAAAAGATTGAAGGCTTGACTACCATAACACATTGATTTCTATTTGATCACCAATTACATGACAAATTTCAATCCGAGCTGGGAAAACAAACAATATTACATATTTTTGTTTTTATTCAATATTACATCTCATTCCAACACTTTGGTAAAACTAACGGGGTAAAGGATTATACAGGAGAGTTAATATGCTGTACTCTATAATTCTTCATGATCAGGCGGTGAGCACCTACTGGAGTTTCCTCGATTTCTGCTGTAGTCAGAAGGGAAGCTCTGCCGCATCGCATGTTTATTTCACATTACACTCCGCTGTATCGTAATGTACAACATTACGATACTCTACGCTGTCGCAACAAAACTTGCAAATGCAGCGTCTTCACCTAAAATAGTATATGGGCCAATGCGCACAATTCGGGTCTTCACGCAAAGTCCCTCATTATGCACCTCGGCGTATAATATAATATAAAAAATGTTTCGACTGAAATAAATTATTATAAGATCCTCCTAACAGAGGTAATCAGATCGGGAACACCGATGTTGGTCACTAATGCAATTTTATTAATTTCTTTTAAAAATTTCCAACTAATTGTTTCCACTTTAAACAACTGAAAAGACTTAAAAACATTATTTTTTACCTGTTACATTTTTCAACAATATAACTTCTTGTTACTTTGATATCGTTATTACTCATGAAAAATACAGACTTTTAATACGGTATTTTCCAAAATTAGGACGGCTCAAGATAACCGTCCTAATTATTTTCAAAGTGATTAACAATTAAACAAAATATATTTTAACAATGAGGTGTATCTTCTTTTACGATTCCAGCGATATAAAAAAACTCATTTTTCGATTTTTTTCAGTTAACGGTGTTTTTCTCAATCACAGCAAACACCCTGCACCCTCATTATGACAATAACGAACTTCAGTAATTCAATTATCTAATAAAACGCTAATAGACTCGTTTGATGCAATAAAGGGACGGGTAAGTCAATAACGAGGTTAATGCAGCACTTTACGCCCAGAGGCACAAAATGCATGATAATGTGACTATTTAACCGTTTTTTTTTTCATTCAACAAGAGCCTCTTCAAAGCTGCGAAATAAAAAATTAAAATACTATTCAAACATGTTGAACATGTTTAAATGTTTACCCACGGACCGATGTGTACCCGCGTCTATATTGATTTTACGACGTAAAGTCTCTTTTTCTCTCCAATTCTCTCTATGGCCACTAGCCATGCGAGTGTAAACCACGTTCACGCGGAAGGATGAATGTTTTATTCATTGGTGGGTACGTGAAATTTTTAATTCACCGTGAACTCTCGCGGTCAACCGGAAATAAACTGCATTCAGTTCGCAGAAAATTTTCATGTATGCATAACTCGCTCGGGATAGAAGCGCCTCACAATATTGAGTTATCGGATTTACATCCCAATTTTAGAGACTCAGGATTCTCGAGTTCTTTTAGTTTTTGGGTCTTTTAAAGTAGCCGCAAAACTTTATTTGCGAAATTCCCGCACTTTTCACTGACCATTAATATCACTGACCCACAAAAAAAGTAAGAGTTCCGACGGACCAGACTAGTCGATTCTTACGTATTTTAGCTCGCTGAATCCGAATTCAAAGTCGGAATGCCGAAGTTTGCTCTTGTTTTCTTCCTAAGCTTACAATTTCGTAAGCTCAAAAAACACATTTTTCGTACATTTAACAGCCCCACCAAAAAAATAGGAGTTCCGACCTACCATACGGTAAAGGAAACATGTCCCAATTATGAAACATTTTGACAAAAAATTCGATTTATGAATAATTAAAAAAAAAAAGTTGAGTACAAATTATTATATTAATAAGTATAAAAGTTAGGTTTTTCATCTATATAAAAAGCAAGTATGGTGCTGAAATTTTAAATACTAAAAAATAATTTTAATTATCTAACCTTTAAACTCGGGAAAAATGACTGCCATTTATCGGAGTCACAAGGCTTGATACCTATAATTTCTTTTATCTCGTGTATTCACAGATTTCGATTATTTCACATGTTTAATAGATCAAATGATAGCTTAAGGTTTATAGATTTGAAATTACTGCACTTTTTCCTTATTTTGATACAACTTTATAAGATAATAAGCTGTTTTATAATACGTTCATATTTTTTAATACAGTCAGTATTTAGGGTCCATTAAGCTAGCTCCTCCACAATCGATTTGTAGAATTTTTCATAGCTCCGAATTTTGGGCTTTTTTAAGACTTTTTTGGGCCTCAATTAAAATTTTCGGGCTCCTTTACTTTTTTCAAAAAATCAATTTTCTTGTGGAAGTGCTAGCTTACATTAAGCAAGCACCTCCACTTCCTAAAAACACAAAATAATAAAAATGCAATTTCACGATTTTTGGGCTACAACCCTGAACATTAAAAATCTACCCCTTAACACAACGCAAATACGAATTTCTCAAAAAATAATATTTTTGGGAATTGAATAGTGTGGATAGAGTCTCTGATTTTTGGGCTCCTCGAAAATACCCACTCAGATTTTTGGGCTCCAACCCACGAAACATTAAATTAAATTAAATTTAACATTAAAAATCAACCCCTTAGCACAACGCAGATACGACTTTCTCAACAAATTATCGTTTTGGAAATTTTATAGTCTGGATAGAGTCTCTGATTTTTGGGCTCCTCGAAAAAATATACTCCACGTAGATTTGAATTTTTTTACCACGTAGATATGACTGAAATAAAATATTTTTTGCATTTTTCAAATAGGAAGGGTTCATGAAAGCGTTTCTAACATATGTTCAGTTGAAAATCTATTTGATTTTTTTTAATATAGAAAGTTATAATATGATACGTTGATTATATATAATATGATATGTTATAATATTATACAGTTATAATATAATATGATATATTTGAAATTATAAATATAATTACAGGGTGTACAGTCTTCTCCTTTTTTTCTTATTTTCCCCTTTTTTCTTGAAATTTCCCTTTTTTTTCCCTATTCTCAAAAAACTTCCCCCTTCATCTTTAAGTACACGATATTTGATATTGTACCCATTATTGAATAATAATTAAAGCAATTATAGTATCTAAATGAATTATTTATGAATAAATAAGGTACACGTTTCAAGTGCAGGTCATTAAAAATAAATACTCTTTAAAAAATTTGAAAATGAAAAATTTTAAAGCAAGTTGAAAAATTGGAACAGTTACAAAATATACAGTATTTTTTAAATAAGTATTAGAAGATTAATACATTTTAGTTGAAATGTACAAAGTCAAATGCCTAAATAAAAAAAGGAATATTCAAAATTCACCACCAATTTTGTGAAAGGGGTTGATTTTGGAGCTTAAGGTTTGTTTTTGGGAAATTTTTTTTGTGGATTCCAAAATCCCAAAGAAAGCCCAACATTCTGGTGGAATTGCATTTTTATTATTTTGTGTTTTTAAGAAGTGGAGGTGCTAGCTTAATGTAAGCTAGCACCTCCACAAGAAGGTTGATTTTTTGGAAAAAGTAAAGGAGCCCAAAAATTTTAATTGGGGCGCAAAAAAGCCCTAAAAAGCCCAAAATTCTGAGCTACGAAAAATTCTAAAATTCGATTGTGGAGGTGCTAGCTTAATGGATCTTAAAAATATTATTATATATAAGTTTAATTTAATTTCAAATTTATGAAACATTTGCATTAAAATGTATTCTTTATTATTTGAATAAAACAAATCAATTTTCAATAAAAAAAGCGGATTTTCAACAAAATAGTTCAATTTTCGACCAAAGTGATAAATTTTCAAATAAAATTATGAATCTTTAACTGGAATAGTTGAATTTTCAACCAAACAGATGAACATTCTACCATGAAGATTAATTTTCTACAAAAAAAAATACAAGTGAAAATGATAAGTTTTTAACCAATAGTTGAATTTTACAAAAAAAAGAGATGAATTTTCAACAAAAAATGGAATAGTTAAATGGTAAATCAAACAAATTCATTTTTAAGAACAAAAAAACGGATTTTCAACCAAACAGTTCAATTTTCAACCAATGTAATGAATTTTCAACTAAAATGATGAGTCTTTAACTGGAATAGTTTAATTTTATACTAAAAAAGTTACACAAATTTTCCACCAAATAGTTTAATTTTTAAATAAAAAAGATGAATTATCAACAAAATAGCTAAATTTTCATCTAAAAATGGTATATTTTTAACCAAAAATAGAATAATTGAATTTTCTGTTTAAAAAAACTAGTTTCTGACAAAAAAAACAACAAATATTCAATAATATAGTTAAATTTTTAGTTAGAAAAAATTGATTTTCAACAAGGTAGTCAAATTTTCAGAGATAAATTTTTAATTAAAAGGATGAATCTTCAACGAAAAAAAATGATTTTTCAACTAAAAACAAACAACAAATTCTCAGCCAACAATGTAATATAATTGTAATTTCAACCAAAAAAGATTTTAATTTTAAATAAAAAATAGTTGAATTCAATAAAAAAAGACAAATTTTCAAGAAAAGCTGTTGAGTTTTCAATTAAAAAATACTTTTCAGTCAAGAGAGAAAAAAACTTTAAAACAAACTGTTTAATTTTCAAGGAAAAATATGAATTTTCAACCAATTAATTTTCTATCAAAAAGGACGAATATTTAACAAAACACATGAAGTTATTATTATGGACAATAATAGAAAAAAATGAAAAGGGTACTTAGCCTAATATTTTATTTACACTTCACTTTAACCAAGTTTCTTAAGTTTTTACTTCATCCTTCATAGTTTTTTCTTCTTTTTAATCCACTTAAATAAAAAAACATTTTTGAGCAAAAATAAAATTTAATCCACTTCGTTCACGAAAACTGCCTATCATAGGTTAGGTTTGTCAATTTTAACAAAAACTTTTATTCAATTTATTTATCTCTATGAACAATTAAAATAAAAGTTTATAATAGGTACATATAGATCGTTCCGCTTTTTCATGAATCCCCTCAAAAATTTGAATTTACAGGAGTTCAAAGGAAATAAGAAGAATAAGATAAGATTTTTTAAAAATTGAAGGTGAATTACAGAAAAATTCAACTGAATTGAAAACAAGTTCAGTATCTGGAAAAATTAATTGAATTCAGTAAGTTTGAAGTGAGCTTCAACAAATTCAAGGAAATTCAAAAAGAAGTTAATAAAATGCCTAAGAATTCAAGCTAAGTCCAAAAGACTCAAGATCAATTAAACAAGAACAAAAAAAATGCAAACAATTCCATTGAATTGAGTAGAATTGAGAAAATTTAGAAGAATTACAGTAAATTTAAACAAATAAAGAAAATTCCAAAGAATCCAAAAAATTAAAAAGAATTCAAGATGAATTAATAATCATTCAGGGTGAATTCCAAATGAATTCAAATGAATTTCAACAAATATTTTAAAATATTTTAAAATATTTCAAAATAATTGAAATCCACAAAACCTCATAAAATTACTCGGAATCTTTTTAAATATCTTAAAACCTTTTATAGGTTTTGTAAAATCGTTCCATACCTTCTGAAATTCTTTACAACAGCGTGGAATTTTTTTCAAATCCCTTAAAATCATTAAAAAACTTGAAAATGCATTGGAATCTTTTAAAAGCCCCTAAAATATTTAAAATTCTTTGAAAGCCCTTCAAATTATTGAAATCAATACAAAATTCCTGGAAATATTGTTAAATTTCGTAAATATTCCAAATCCTTCGAAATCTTTTTAAATGACTCTAAACATTTTAAATCTCTTGAAAATTCCTTGGAATCTTTTATAATACCCTGAAATATTTCATATCCTTTGAAAGTCCTTCAAATTACTGAAAACAATAAAAAAATTCCTTGGAATACTTTTATCTACCCTAATTATTTCAAATCCTTTGAAATACTTTGAAATCTCTGGAAACTTTGCAAAGCTCTTGAAAATATCTTGAAATCGTTTTAAATATTTCAAATCCTTTGAAATTCCATTAATCCATTAGTTAATTAATTAATTAATCCATTAATCGATAACATATCTTCCGAAATTCCACGGAATTTGTTACAATTGCATGCTAATTTTTTCAAAACCATTAAAATCCCTTGAAATACTTGAAAATTCCCTAAATATTCCAAATAACTTTGAATCTTTTGAAATACCTTGAAACTTTTCAAATATCTTAAAAATTCATTGGAATTTTTAAAAATACCCTTGAATGTTTAAAAAAAATTGAAAGTCCTTAAAATTTTTTTAATGTATTAAAAACCCCTAAAAATATTTTAAATCCTTGACAATTTTTTGAAATTTCTCGACATTTTTTAATGCTCTTAAAAATGACTTGGAATTTTTAATAATGCCCTGAAATCCTTAAAATATTTCAAAATCCCTGAAAGTTATGCGAATCAACTGGAAATTTCGAGAAATATTGGAAATTCTACGCAGTATCTCAACTCCTGTGCATAAATTCTTTGAAATCAGTAAAAATATTTCAAAACACCATAAAATTACATGAAATCTGATATTACTCGAAATCCTGGAATATTGATTAAAACACCTTGAAAGCTTTTAAAATCCTTTAAAATCATTTAAATCCTCGGAAATCTTATTGGAAAATCCCTTGGAATATTTTTAATCATCCTAAAACCTTATAGGTCCTATAAAGTCGTTGAATATTTTAATACATTCTAAGAAATTCTTTAAAACCACATGACAATTGTTTTAAATGACTCAAAATGAATCACATCCTTAGAATTCCATGAAAATTGGTAAATCTCTTGAAATTCCTTTAAATAGTTTTTAATGCCCTAAAATATTTCAAATCCTTTACAGTCTTTTGAAATCCCTTGCAACTTTTTAAAGCTCTAGAAAATTCCTTAATAATTTTTAAATCTTCAAAAGCCTTTAAAATCCCTTCTTTTAAAATACACCAAAATATTTCAGAAGAATTCAAGAAAATGCAAAAATAGGTATGGACCTAAATTCAATATGAAATAACCCATGGGTTTTGATTTATTGAAATAAAAGTGACTAAAGTGATCTTTTCCTTTCAAAAAGTGACCATAGTGACTTTACCTTAAAAAAGTGACTAAAAAGTGATTTAAGAAGAAAGTGACTAAAGTTGATAGTACGGCAGTCCTGATTATTTTTGGAAGTTACTTAAAGTGTTTTTTTTACAGAAATTCCCTGACTTTCGTTTTTTTCTTCAAAACCCGACCTTTAAGGTTTTCCCCGACATATATACGCTTGCCCATCTATTTTTAACATTTTTTTGCATAAAAAAACATTCCAGTTATTTCTACTTTTCAGATATTTATTGAGTACCATTATATGACTTCGGGAATGAAATTTCCTTCATCGTCGAACGCGGGGAAATATCGAAACCACCTCGTTGAGAACGAGCGGCGGCGGCGACGCGACGTCGAAATTGAAATTGTTCAATTGACAATATTTTTCGGCTATGGATATTGTACATCTCGATGGGCCAGGGTTCTTTCCGAATATTGCCTCGATTTTACGATATCCGGGGTTTGCATTAAAAAAAAAAAGTTGGACGCGAATTGCAAACCAATAAGTAACAAATCTTTTTCGGATTACGACTCTTGATACCCCCGATAACAAATCTGTAATACCATAGAATGCAGTGGAATAAAATTAATTTCAAATCAAACCTTTCTCGTCGAGGATATTTATAAACGTATTGAACTTAGAGAGGTCAATAGCCCGATCTTGATGTCCCTTTAATCCTGCTCAATATCCATTTTCATTAAAATACACAGATAAAATTATTATTATTAATAATGATTACTATTATGCATTTTAGCCACATCAGATTTTTTCAAAACTATATGTCGAGAAAATAAGCATGCAGGGTATCTACTCAAATCCTGAAAAAAAATCCGTGACAATTCTAGGCAATTTTTCAACAATCAACTCAGAATATGTATGCAGTTTCGCGAGTTTATTATAAATAATGTTTTTTTTTTAGTTTCTCGGGATTCAATTAATATGCTTAATTTAGAATGTGCTTGAAGTTCTGAACGTTCAAATGAACGAAAATTTTACCGATGGCTTTGTAAACTAGAAGCAGTGCTGAAATATTGATTCGATTTTTATTGCAAATAACAGATTACAAAATAAACTTTAAATTCATTATTTATTTTGTAGTTGGAACAATCTTGGGTGATAAAATAAAACTGGGAAAAAATGTTTCGTTCATTTGAACGTTCTGAACTTCAGGTAAATTGATTTAGAATTATCTGACAAATCAAATCACAACACATTCTTAAATATATATGCACCATCGATAAATTAGTTGATCAAATAATACTGAAAATATTAATCATTTCTTGAATTTGTCTCGAAAGTCTATGAACTTGAATAATAATTCAAACAAATTTTCATTTTAACTACATATATGTACCTATACATAAATGCAGTGCATATTTAGGTGAAATTAATGTGGGTACTATATTAAATTTGATTTAAAAGGCTTCCAATTTCCTAACTTTTCAAATAAATATTGAATTTCGTACCAATTTTCAACCAAATAGTTAAACTTTTAAATAAGAAATATCGGTTTTCAACCAAATATATAATAGTTAAATTTACACTAAAATGACATATCTTTAACTAAAGCAGATGAGTTTTTAACCAAAAAGATGAATTTTTGACAACTTGTTTTATTTTCAACCAAAAATATGAATTTTCAACTAAAATGATGATTTAACTGGAATACTTGAATTTTCCAAAAAGAAGATTAATTCACAGACAAGAATATTAATTCTCTACCAAAAAGATGATTTTTAAGGAAATACATGAATTATCAACGAATTAGTTAAATTTTTAACTAAAAAAGTCAAGCTTTCAACCATATATGCAGTTAAATTTTGAACTAAAAAAGATCCATTTTTAACCAAAGTGAATAGTTTAATTTTCAGTTCAAAAAAATTAATTTTCAACCAAATGATCAATTTTCAACTAAAATTATCAATTTTCAACTGGAATACTTGAATTTTATACAAACAAGATTCATTTTCAACTAAAATAATACATTTTTAAATAGAATAATTGAATTTTTGACCAAGAAGATTAAATTCTACCCAAAAAAACTAATTTTTAACTAGAAGATATAAATTGTCAACTAAAAATTGAATAGTCAAATTTTCTGTTAAAAAAAAAAGTTCAACTAAAGAGATGAATGTTTAACTAAAGCGATAATATATTCAACTGGCATAGTTAATTTTTCAGTTAAAAAATTAATCTCAAACAAAAAAAAACGAATTTTCAACAAAATAGTTAAATAAAGTAATATGAAGCTACTTTTACAAATAAAGAATCATTGTTATTCAATTTTATATTGCAATTAAAAAAAAAATAAGTACGCTTTCGAAAAAAATTCCTGATTTTAAAAAAACTCCCCTGATATTGAATTTCCAGTTGGTTAGAATAATTTAAAAAAATTGTTATTGCGTTATAAACAAATTAATGAAGAAAAGTCATTTTTTGGGATTGGCAATGTTTAGCTCATTGAAATTAATACATTTTGTATAAAAAATGAGAGAAATGAATGTTCCATTATCATTATTTAAGGATAGATGCTTTTTGGTAATTGTTTAACAAAATTTTATAAACAAATTCACTGTTTGGCAACTTTTCAATGAATGGGTTCAATTTTTGTTTATGGAATCAACTAGGTATGTCTTTCCGATGACTCTTTACAATGATACTTTGCAAACTGACAACAATTATTCATTATTTAAACAATTTTTAAAAACAAATTCACAGTTTGGCGATTTTTCTATGCATAAGCTGAATTTTTGTTTACGAAATCAACTAGGGATGTATTTCCTATGACTCTTTGCTATGATACTTTGCTATGATAATTTGCAAATTGAAAACAATTATTATTCATTATTTAAACAATTTTTACAAACAAATTCACAGTTACAGTGAATGAACTCAATTTTTGTATACGCAATCAACTAGGAATGTCTTTCCGATGACTCTTTGCTATGATACTTTGCAAATTGACAATAATTTATCATTATTTAAACAACTGTTATAAAAAAATACTTATATGATCTACTGTAAGAATAATAGAGGGAGAAAATACGTCGTAACTGGAAATCTTTCAATTTTTTCTTTTTTTGTTCAATCTTTGAAATCATCTGAAATCTTTGTGAAATAATAGAAGTCTTTCTGAAATATTTTTAATCTATCCGAAATCTTTGCGAATTATTTGTGAAATCTTTATGAAATCTTTGAAACCCCATTGCGAACTTTGTCAAATCTTTGTGAATTTTGTTAAATCTTTCCAAAATCTTTGCAAAATATTTAAAATCTTTGCAAAATATTTAAAATCTTTGAAAAATCATTGAAATCTTTGGAAATATTTAAAATAGTTTGAAATAGTTGGTAACTTTTTTAAAATTGTTGAAATCTTTCGAAGATCCTTAAAGACTTTGTGAAGTCTTTTAAATCAATCCGAAATCTTCAAAATATTTGGGAAATCATTGAAATACCTGCATTTTTTGCGAAATCTTTGGAAATCTTTTAAATGTTTTAAAAATATTTGGTAATATTTGTGAAATTATTGAAATCTTTGAGAAATCATTGAAGCCTTTATCTTTCGGAAATCATAGAAATCTTTTAAAATTATATCCGAAATCTTTTAATTTTTTGTGAAATATTTGGGAAATAATTGAAATCTTTGCTCACTCATTAAAATCTACCTAAAATGTTTGTGAAATATTGAAATCTTTATGAAATCTTTTGAGTCTATCCGAAATCTTTGTAATTTTTGTGAAATTTAAAAAAAATCATTGAAATCTTTGAAAATATTTTTGAAATATTTGATAATACTTGTATAATTGTTGAAATCTTTGGGAAATCATTGAAGTCCTTGTAAAGACTTTTAAATCTATCCGAAATCTTTGCGAAATATTTGAAATCTTTGAGCAATCTTTGAGAAATGATTGAAGTATCTGTGAAGTCTTAAATCTATCCAAAATCTTTGTGAAATCTTTAGGAAATCATTGAAATCTTTGTTCAATTTTTGAAATCTATCTGAAATCTTTGTGAATTATTTGTGAAATCTTTGAAAAATCATTGCGAACTTTGTCAAATCTGTGTCAAAATTTGTTAAGTCTTTCCTAAATCTTTGCAAAATATTTGAAATTGTTGTGAAATCTTTGAAAAATCATTGAAATCTTTGGAAATATTTGAAAAGAATTTGAAATAGTTATTAATATTTTGAAAATTATTTAAATCTTTGGAAGATCATTGAAGCCTTTGTAAAGACTTTTAAATGTATCCGAAATCTTCGAAATATTTGGTAAATCATTGAAATACCTGCATTTTTTGGGAAAGCATTGCAATTTTGTCAAATCTTTGCAAAATATTTGGAAATATTTGTGAAATTATTTAAATCTTTGTGAAATCTTTCGGATATCATTTAAATCTTTTAAATCTTTGTGAAATCTTTGGAAAATAATTGAAATCTGTGCTCACTCATTAAAATCTACCTAAAATGTTTGTGAAATAATTGGAGTCTTTGTAAAATCTTTTAAATCTACCCGAAATATTTGCGAATTATTTGTGAAATCTTTATGAAATCTTTGAAAAATCATTGCGAACTTTGTCAAATCTTTGTGAAATTTGTTAAATCTTTTCAAAACCTTTGCAAAATATTTGAAATCTTTGTTAAAAGTTTGAAAAATCATTTAATTCTTTGTGAAATCTTTGGAAGATCATTAAAGTCTTTGTGAAGTCTTTTAAATCTATCCGAAATCTTCAAAATATTTGTGAAATCATTGAATACCTTAATTTTTTGCAAAATCCTTGTGAATTCTCTGGAAATCTTTGAAATCTTTTGAAAATATTTGATAATATTTGTGAAATTATTGAAATCTTTGGGAAATCGTTGAAGTCTTTATGAAATCTTTCGGAAATCATTGCAATTTTGTAAAATCTTTGCAAAATATTTGGTAATATTTGTGAAATTATTTAAATTTTTGTGAAATCTTTCGCAAATCATTGAAATCTTTTAAAACTATCCGAAGTCTTTTAAATATTTGTGAGATCTTTGGGAAATAATTGAAATCTTTGCTCACTCATTAAAATCTACCTAAAATGTTTGTGACATAATTGAAGTCTTTGTGAAATCTTTTAAATCAATCCGAAATCTTTGCGAATTATTTGTGAAATCTTTGAAAAATCATTGCGAACTTTTTGTCAAATCTTTCTGAAATTTGTTAAATCTTTCCGAAACCTCTGCGAAATATTTGAAATCTTTGTGAAATCTTTGAAAAATCATTGAAATCTTCGGAAGATCATAAAAGTCTTTGTGAAGTCATTTAATTCTATCCGAAATCTTCAAAATATTTGGGAAATCATTGAAATACCTGAATTTTTAGCGAAATCTTTGTGAATTCTTTGGAAATCTTTGAAATATTTTTAAAATATTTGGTAATATTTGTGAAATTATTGAAATCTTTAGGAAATCATTGGAGTCTTTATGAAATCTTTCGGAAATCATTTAAATTATGTCAAATCTTTGCAAAATCATTGAAATATTTGGTAATATTCGTAAAATTGTTTAAATGTTTGTGAAATATTTCGGAAATCATTGAAATCTTTGAAACCTATCCAAAATCTTTTAAATCTTTGTGATATCTTTATGAAATAATTGAAATCTTTGTGAAATCTTAAAAAAATCATTGAAATATTTCTGAAATCTTTGACAATATTTTTGAAATATTTGATAATATTTTTATAATTGTTGAAATCTTTGGGAAATCATTAAACTCTTTTTGAAGACTTTTAAATCTATCCGAAATCTTTGCGAAATATTTAAAATGTTTGTGAGATCTTTGAGAAATGATTGAAGTCTTTGTCAAGTCTTAAATCTATCCAAAGTCTTTGAAATCTTTTTGAAATCTTTAGGAAATCATTTAAATCTTTGTTCAATTTTTGATATTTATCTGAAATCTGTATGCCATAATAGAAATCTTTGTGAAATCTTTTAAATCTATCCGAAATCTTTGCGAATTATTTGTGAAATCTTAATGAAATCTTTGAAATATCATTTAGAACTTTGTCAAATCTTTGTGAAATGTGTTCAATCTTTCCAAAATACTTGAAATCTTTGTGAAATCTTTGAAAAATCATTGTAATCTTTGAAAATATTTAAAATATTTTTGAACTAGTTGGTACTATTTTTAAAATTATTGAAATCTTTAGAAGATCATTGAAATCTTTATGAAGTCTTTTAAATATATCCGAAAGCTTCAAAATATGTTGTAAATCATTGAAATCTTTGGTAAATCATTGAAGTCTTTGTGTCACTCTTTATGAAATCTTTCGGAAATCACTGCAATTTTGTAAAATCTTTGTAAAATATTTGAAATATTTGGTAATATTTCTGAAATTATTTAAATGTTTGTGAAATGTTTCAGAAATAATTGAAACCTTTTAAACCTATCCGAAATCTTTGAAATCTTTGTGAAATCTTTGGGAAATGATTGAAATCTTTGAAAAATGATTGAAATCTTAATGAAATCTTTGGAAGATCATTAAAGTCTTTGTAAAGTCTTTTAAATCTATCCGAAATCTTCCAAATATTTGGGAAATCATTGAAATACCTTAATTTTTTGCGAAATCTTTGTGAATTCTTTGTGATATCTTTGAGAAGTGATTGAAGTCTTTGTGAAATCTTTTGAGTCTATCTGAAATCTTTGCGAAATATTTGCAATCTTTGTGAAATCTTTAAAAAATCATTGAAATCTTTCTGAAATCTTTGAAAATATTTTTAGAAATATTTGATAATATTTGTATAATTGTTGAAATCTTTGGGAAATCATTGCAGTCTTTGTGAAGACTTTTAAATCTATCCGAAATCTTTGCGAAATATTTGAAATCTTTGTGAAATCTTTGAGAAATGATTCACGTCTTTTTGAAGTATTAAATCTATCAAAAACCTTTGAAATCATTGTGAAATCATTGAAATCTTTGTTCAAGTTTTTAAATCTACCAGAAGTCTTTGTGAAATCTTTTAAATCTATCCAGTCTTTTTGAAATCTCTGAAATGTTTGTTTACTTATTGAAATCTTTGTGCAATCTTTGAAATCTTCGTGAAATCTTTGGCAATATCAAATTTATACCTGTATTTCTTATTTATTGTTTATTTATTACTGATGTTCAATTTTGATATAGTATGATATGATTGTACTATGTACAAATAGTACCATTCAATATTAAAAGTCTTCATGCCCCTGCCCCCCTCTACAAAAAAAAAGGTTCCACCGTTTCTGGTGCGTGTACAAAACACAATCTTCCGATAAGGATTACTTATTCTGGCATTGTCCGACATTACGTACAAGTAATTCGTCAAAAGAATAAAGAACGTGTCAAGTCTTGAGACAAGGAAAAACATTTTCTTTAAGGGTTCGCTTTATACTATCATTATCACAGGGGCCTTTTGCGATTTTAAGGTTACTTCTGCTTCTGCAATTCGCACGTGATGCGAAAAGCTTTTCCTCGATGTGGTGGTGCACGTGTTCAGTGCCCACCATACCCTAAAAATGAGGCTACCTCTCTTGCGCAGAGTATATCTTTTCCATTCAGAACCTTTCCAGTCACGTGACCAATTTTATGACTGAATGGAGACCGTGCTTCTTACGGCCGCGGGTGGCACGATGAAAGTAAAAAGTGTTTTGTTAGCCAGCTGGGACCACATGTAATTAGAGCACGCCCGTTACGCGAAACCGATGATGCGCAAAGAGCTTACCGATCAAATTATTACTTTTCAAGTTTGCGATTGCGAGAACAGTGGGAACAATTAGGGGGCAAGCAACAGACAAATAAAGAGGATCCGATTCAAATCTAGATAAAAAGAAGACTATTTAGGAAGTGTTTAAAAATTTAATTGAAATATTACACTGTTAGAAATGTTTGCAATTTTAGTATACATGGGCATATTAAATTTCCTATGTGTTTACTAAATTCATTACACTTTGTACTTTCATGACTAAAAAATTTTTATTATTTGAAAATTCGCCTTTTTGGTTTCAAAATTTATTTTTTTAACGAAATTTTATCTTTTTTGGTTGAAATATAAACTATTACAAGTTTTTGTTGAGAATTAATTTTTTTAAGTTGAAAATTCAATTATTTTGTTAAAAGTTTAATTATTTTGTTGAGAATTCATGTATTTTGTTGAAAAATTATCTTTTATGGTAGAAAAGTCATTTTATTTTTTAAATAAATAAATTTCAACATTTTTTCCTGTTATTTCTGAAAATTATAAATGACGTACAGTGAGGAGGGGGGGGGTATAAATTTTTTGTGCGGTTTATTACAGTTTTTTCTGATCTAAATAACACAATATTTCAGAAACAAATTTAAAACTGCCAAATTTATTTATTTCAAACAAGAACAAAAAAATACTTTTCAACCATAAAACATGATTTTTTTAAACAAAATACTTGAATTTTCTACAAAATAAATAAATTTTCTGTAAAATAATAATTTAATTTTAATAAATAATTAGGTTTTCATTTGAAAAAGTATAATAGTTCATATTTAAACTAAAAAAGATGAAATTTTATGCCAAAAGACGAATTTTATCAGAATAAAAAGTCAACTTCTTGGTTGAAAGCTAAACTACTTTCTTAAAAATTTTTTTTTTTTTTTGGTTGAAGATTTATAATCTTATTTGAAAAACTTTTTTTTGTGCTAAAAATAAAAGGTCTTAAGAGAATAAAACATTTCTCAAAATTCCTGGAACAATTTAAAATAATGTTTAATTTTATAAAATAAATTAAGAGAAAATTAACAAATATTTCAAAATGTTCTAAATTATTTCCTAAAATTTCGAAAAAGAATGTAGGCGATTTGAAGAAATGAATTTTCAATTAGCAAGATTGCAAAGTTTTATCAAAAATTTTATCCAGCTCAAGAGATATTTTGAAGTTTTGAAAAGATTCCAACTTATTTAAATCTCAAAAAGTGTGAGTAAATGTACATTGTTCAATATCTGTAAATAAAATTTTGTAAGCCTTTTATGCATTTTAGAAGGTTTAATGATAATACAAAATATTTCCTAAAATTCATGGGAAAATTCAAAATGACTTTCTATTTTATAAAATTAATTTTAGGAGAATATTTTTTTAAAACTTTAAAACATTCAAAAATATGCCCAAAGTCGTCAAAACGGAATCTGGAAGATTTGAAGAAAATTTTTTAGAATCTTAATAAAATTTTTGGCAAAATTCGAATGATTTTGAAAGATATATAGAAGGTTCAAATGTTCTGTAAATCATTGAAAAATAATTTGAAATTTGAAAACATTCACAAAAATTCAAAACAAAATGTTAATTTTTGAAGATTTCGAAAAAAATTTCGAAGCTTTTTAAGCAGTTTGAAATGCTTCAAGAGAATTAAACACTTTTTTTGAGATTCCTGAGAAAATTTTTCATGTCTTTATTTTGAGAAATAAATTTTTAAAGAAAATTTGAAAGCGTTTCAAAAGATTTCTACAAATGTCGAAAAAAATATGAAAGTTTTAAGGGCAGTTTTTATAATTTTCAAGGATTTTTGAAATTTTAGGAATAATTCGAGTTAGTTAGATGATATTTGTTTTCAAAACCTATAAAAGTCTTAAATATGTTTTAAACTGACTTGGAATTTTGCCTAACATTTTGCAAAATCCTGTAAAATAGGAAAAATGATACTTTTTCGACATACATGTCTTAAATCTTCCAAAATCTTTTTAAATTTTCTCAAAAACTTTACAAAAATGATATTCTGATAACCCTGCAAACAAATTAACATATAAACCTGAAAAAGAAATATTCATTCAAAATTTTTATTTTGGAATAAAAACCATTTATCCCCTCAAATCATGATTTGGGTAATATTTTTCTTCTTTCTTGATTGAAAAATTTTTTTCTTTTCAATGTATTTCTGTGGTTTATTTCTTCAGTTCTTGGCAAAAAAGACATATTTTCGTCGGAAAAAATGTATCGGTTTTGTAGGAAATTCGTCTCTCTTTAAAAAAATTTCATTTTTTTGATATAAAATGAAACCGGTAAACAAGATTGTTTTTTAATTAAAGATTGATTTATTTTGTTAAAACTTTGTCTCTTTTGGCATGAATTCAACCATTTTTTATTTAAAATTAAAATCTTTTTTGTTTTGAAATTTTGCAAAAGAAAGAATAAATTGAACATTTAAAGAATTACAAACTATTTAGTTTTATATTTTTGCTCTGAGCAGAAGTATATAAAGCTTCTGTAAGTAGATTTTTTTTGAGAATTAGATTTTGTAAATATAAAATTGAATGAAACTTACGACTTTGCCTAAAGCAAAATAAAATTTGAAAAAATATGTCAATAACTTCCCTCAAATATAAAATTATTTCAATCTTTTGGCATAATCAAAATCATAATTCCAAGCGCCTGCAATTTGTAAATTTACATAAATTTTCATTTTATACCGTTAAGAAAATGCTATTTTCAAAATAAATTTGAGCAGCTCTATAAATGATTGGGATTCAGAAACTTTTTTATGTTAAAAATGTAAAATGCATCTGCAAAAAAATGTAAAAGTTTTCATAAATGAAAATAAAATAAGAGCCTTTATCTTTTGATTCTTAAAGTTTTCCTAATTTTTTAATTACGAATATTCTAAACACATTACAATTCTGCTATAAAATTATACAATTATATAATTATACAATTGTTTTTGGTAAATGAGTTGAAAAATATTTTTGAAGAAAAAGTAAAGAAGTAGTGGAAATAGCAGACAGTAGTGAGAAAATAGTGTCTTTAGTGTAATATTCTTCGACATAGTAGTCAAATAGTGTAATCATTGAAGAAAAGTGTAATATATAAATATATAAATATATATATGCATATATATATATGTATTTATATGTATATATATGATTATATTTACCTATAGAATTCAGGACAACAGTCAGGGCCAGGACCAGAGCGTCAGAGACCCTCATTTTTCAAAAAGAAGAAAAACTGATGATTTTATTGATGAAGAGCTTCTTAACAGTGCAGCAATGATAACTATTCTGGGTCATCATTGAACTATATATAGTCGTCATATCGTACATTACAGGCATGAATTTGTCCTTCTGAGATATTTATTTTTCCTTATTCCCTTTTCTAGGACAAACAATCATTTACTGAATATAATCTTTTACCTTGATTGCGTTTGCGACACTGCGTGAATATCACCTTTAGCTGCTATTTTCCGGTTTGCTTAACTATTAATGATGATTAAGGTTTTTCTGTGGCAACAATTTTGTAAATGAAAATTTCGGAATAATATTAGTTAATCATAAAATTTATTTCGAAATGATTCTAAACAATATTATTTAAAAAAAAACATTTAGTTTGAATGATTTTTTAATGTTGGGATGTAATTATTCTGTTCATAAGATTTTCCTACCAGCCTATAATTTGTAAACTTTTTCACATTTTTAGAAAGATGAGAAAAGTGAAATTATTGGGGGGAAAAAAACTTAAAATATCTTAATTTACTAATAAATAAAAATTATTGGTACAAATGAGAAAAAAATTACCGGTACAGAAAATAAGATTTTCTAGAAAATTTGGTTTTATTTTAAAAAGGTTAATTTTAACTTTTGAAGATTTCGAAAGAAATCGGCAAATTTTAATGCATTTTTCTTATTTTGAAGGATTTTAAAACATGTTGAAAAAACTTCGAATCATTTCAAAAGATACTTAAGAGGTTTGTAAGATTTAAAAAGATTCGAAAATGAGTTAAATCTAGAGAAGATTAGACAATATTTAAAATAAAATGTATATTATTTTTGAAGCTTGGGGAAAATAAACTTTTTAAGAATTTTGAAAAGTTTCAAGAAAATCAAAAAGAATTCCTAAGATTTCTTGAAAAATTTCAAATAATTTCTTACTTTGGGAAATTACTTCAAGAGAAAGCTGAAACAGATTTTAAAGATCAAGAAAATGAAATTTCAAGAGTCTTTTTTGGTCGAAATAACATCATTTGTTATATTTTTCGTTGAGAATTCATCTATTTTGGTTGAAATTTAATGTATTTTATAAAAAAATTAACTATTTTATTTGCTTTAAAAGTAACTTTTTGTTGAAAGTTCATATTTTCTATTTGAAAATACAACTGTTTTGTAGCAAATTTTTGTCTTCTTGGCTGGGAAATCCAACAATTAAGTGGACATTTTTTCTCTCTTTTTTCAAAATTCGACTTTTTCGTTTCAAAATTTATCTCTTTTTGGTAAAAAAAATCTAATTTATTTTGGTTGGAAATTGTACTTTTTTGTTGAAAATTCTTATTTTTGGTATCTTTCGAAAAATTCGTCATTTTGGTTTGAAAATTCAACAATTTAGTGTGGAAATTCAACTCTTTTGTTAGAAATTCGTTTGAAACTTAACATTTTTGTTAAAAGTCATCTCTTTGACTCGAAAATTAATTTCTTCCTGCAAAACATTTCATATTTTGTGATTAAAAATACAACTTTTTGGTTAAAGAATCTGACTGAAAAATCCTACTTCAACTAATGCCTATTTCTTTTCAATTTAATTTTTCATGAATTCTCATAGTTATTTTGATTTCTTCACCAAAAGAAATCATTTTTGAATTCGAAGATAGAAATTTTCTATAAAAAAATTACTTCTCAGCCAAATAAAATAGTTACATTTTTTACAAAATACAAGAATTTTCCACCAAAATAAATTAGATTGTTTTACCGAAGGAGATGAAGTTTGAAACGAAGAAGCCGAATTTTGAAACAAAAAATTTAAAAAATCCAGTTTTCTGCATTTTCAAGCGAAGAAGAAAATTTTTTTTCAGCAAAACAGTTGTATTTTTGAATCGAAATAATGAATTTTCAACAAAATTTGTTTAATTTTTTTTTGAAAAAATATAAATCGTTACTTTGACTTTGAAAATTTGAACTTTCAGTTGAAAAAATTAATTTCCAATAGAAAGAAAGCGGATTTTCAAGAAAAAAATAATTCAATTTTCAACCTAACTGATGAATTTGCCACTAAAATAATGAATTTTCAACTGGAATAGTTGAGTTTTAAACTTAAAAGATGAGTTTTCAATTAAAAAAATGAATTTTCAACTAAAATAGTTGGATTTTCAACAACAACATATTAATTTTTACTAAAAAAGATAAATTGACAATAAAAACTCAAGTAGTTAAATTTTAAGTTCAAACAGTTAATGTTCAACCAAACCGAAGAATTTCCAACTCAAACTATGTAATATTTAATTGGAATGAGTTAAATTTTTAGTTAAAAAATTTCTTTTAAAAAAAAGCTAACCTTCAACAACAACAAAAAACTAACTTTCAAAAAAATATTTACATTTTCAAAGTGATGATTTTTCAACTAAAATTGTAAATCTTCGAGTTGAATAGTTGAATTTTCAACCGAAAATATGAATTTTCAACTAAAATGATGAAACGATAAATTCTCAACTAAGAAGATAATTTCTACCAAAAAAGATGAATTTTCAACTGAAAAAGATCATTTTTCAATCAAAAATTGAATAATTAAATTTTTAGTCGGAAAATGAATGTTCAATCAAAAAGACGAATTTTTAATTAAAATAATGAATCTTCAAACAAAAAAAAATTAATTTTCAACAAAAGAGTTTAACTTTCAATCAGATTTTTTCTACAAAAAAATATTGATTTTATGATAAAATACGTGAAGGTTCAACGAAATAGTTGAATTTTTAATTCAAAAGGACAAATTTTCATTCGAATTGTTGAATTTTGAACTAGAAAAGATCAATTTTCAAAAAAATTGGGCATACAAATTTTAAGTCTAAGGGATCAATTTTCAACCAAACTGACGAATTTTCAACTAAAATAATGAATCTTCAACCAAAAAAAATTAATTTTCAACAAAAGAGTTTAACTTTCAATCAGTTTTTTTCTACCAAAAAAAAGATTGATTTTTTAACAAAATACGTGTAGTTTCAACAAATTAGTTGCATTTTAAATTGAAGAAGACAAATTTTCATACAAATTGTTGAATTTCTAACTAGAGAAGATCAATTTTCAACAAAAAATGGACATTCAAATTTTCAGTTGAAGGGATCAATTATCAACCAACCTGACGAATTTTCAACTAAAATTATGAATCTTCAACTGAGATAGTTGAATTTTAGACCAGAAAAAAAATTTTTTAATCATAAAGATTAATTTTCTAAAAAAATTGCAAATATTTTAGAAAGTACATAAATTTCCAAACAACTAGTTTAATTTCTAAATAAAAGAAGAAAAACTAGTGTAATTTTTAAATTTAACTAAGAAGATGAATTTTTCACCACATGGACGATTTTTCGACAAAATAAATGAATTTTCAACTGAAAGGATGTAATTTTCAATTAGAATAGTTGCATTTTCCGGTAGGAAAAAAATAATTTGCAAGAAAAACAACAATAATTTTTGAAAAATTTTTAAATTTTTAAACAAGGTGATGAATTTTTAACTAAAATGATGATTCGTTAACTAGAATCATTAATTTTCAAACAAAAAGATTAATTTTCAAATCAAGAAGATTAGTTTCTACCAAAAAAGTCAAAATTTTCAACTGAACACCATATTTTTTCAACCAAATATTAAACAGTTACATTTTCAGTAAAAAAAATAATTTTCAAATAAACAAAAAAAAATCATGAACATAGTTCAAGTTGCAATGGAAATAGTTAAATTTTCGTCAAAAAGATTAATTTTTAGCCAAAGAAAAAACGAATTTTCAACAAAATATCTAATTTTTTAACCGAAGAGATCAATTTTCAATTAAAATTATGCATCTTTAACAAAAAAAATTCATTTTCAACAAAAGAGTAACTCTGAACTAAGTAATTGAATTTTTATTCAGAAAAGATGAATTCGCAACGAAAAATGTAGTAGTTGATATTTCAACAAGAAAATATTTATATTTTTATTCAAAAACAAAGGAATTCAACCAAAAAGAACAAATTTTCAACAAAATACATGAATTTTCAACTAAAACCGATCAATTTTCAATAAAAAACAGAATAGTTGAATCGTCAGTTAGAAAAATTGATTTCAAACAAAAAGAAAACGAATTTTCAACAAAATAGTGCAATACAGTAATATAAAGCTACATTTACAAACGAAGAATCATTGTTATTCAAGTTAATATTACAATTTAAAAACAAAAAAGCAACCTCTTGAAAAAATTCCCGGATTTAAAAAAAGATTCCTGACATTTCCAGAGTTTTCCAGGTGTATAAAAATTGCCTGACAATTCGATGTTTTCCAGGTTTTCCAAGTAGGCTAGACACCCTGGTAAATGATGGACAGGTAAAAAAAATGTTAAAATAAAAATGTCATAGTAGGAAAAATCGATCGTTTATGAGTAGTTCAGTTTTTGTATGATGGAACTGTCAAATTTTAGAAGAACTTTCATGAAAAAATTAAAAAAAGCAGTAAAAATATTCAAAAATACAATTTGTAAATTGGGACAAAACAAGAATCATGTACGTGTAGCATGAGTATTATTATTTTCAAAGTCAATAAGGTAAGGCGAAATAGATAAGGTTTCTGAAAAAATTTTGTGTTTTGATCATCAGGTGACTAAGCCTACTAAAAAGTTTCACAAACGTTGCCTTCATATTGTTTGAATGAAGCTGAAAATGATACACATCCGTGTTCGTTTTCAAGGTGTTCACATCGTTACTGTGCAGGCTGTTGAGCCCTTGAGGGCCAAATTCTTCAAGAATTTCATCAGAATCTTAAATTTCAAAGCCTATCAGAAAAAACTACGCCTCAAATCATGGGAAGGGGATGTTTGAGGAAAGGGTGGGGGGGGGGGGGTCATCAAATTCACCGAAGTTTAACATCTATGATAAGCTTGGATCAACAAAAGTACTTTCATTTCGAAATGTCCAGTTTTGATTAGAAACTTTTTTTGTAAAGATTCTCCTTGATACTTTTATAATCTTGAGAATGTTTCAGAAAAATAATTTCAAACGTGTCTCAAAAAACTACCCCTAAGTTATACATACCTACCCCTTCTGACGAAAAACATTCTAAAAGCGTAAAAACAACCTTCAACAACGTAAAGATGATTCAGAACTTTGAATTAATTATTAAAAACTTGAAAATTCACCCCTTTTTCAATTTACCCCCAAAAACTACCCTTCCATGTAACTGTCTGTAGTGAAACTTACATATACTTATATAAAACTACTCAAATAATAGATTTCAGATTTTCTGCTCATCGAAATTAAAGTACTGGATTTTTTGTACTTGAAAACAGTTGTTCTATTTTAACAATTCGAAAAAAACCACCCCTAGCACATTTCACAAAACAGTTACGAAGAATCTTCTGTATTTTTAACGAAAAAGGTCCGAAGGTTTTCCATGTGAAACAGCTAATAAATTTTTAGATTGAAAATATTTACAAAATTCACATTTAAAACACCCCCAAAATCCATCCCAAGAAAATAACAAGGGTGACTTTCCAACAAAATTGGTAAATTTTCAAAGAAAAAATTGCATTGTTATCCAAAAAAGATGCAATTTCTACTAAAATAGATGTATTTTCGAATTAAAAACACAAACTTTCAACAACAAAAATAGTTGAATATACATCCAAAAAAGATTTCAGTTTGACTTTTGGATATTAAACTATAAGTTGTGAATAGGGAATACATTTTTTACGAAATAGTTGAATTGAAAAAAAAAGTTGAATTATCGACGAAAAAGAATAACTTTTCAAACAAACATTGAAAAAAGCGTTTATCTGAAAAAACTACCTGCCTTCGATCTCTCCAGTAGCTTAATTGTTAACGCACCCGACCGGCAATCAGAAGACGTGAGGTTCGATTCCCGCCGAAGCCAAGGAGAAAGATCTTTTTTCAGAAATTAAAATTTTTTCGTTAAGGCATTTCCTGAAAATATGAAAACAAGAATTTTTTATACACTAAATTGAGCTGAAAATATTTATTCAAATGACAAAACTATCATTGATTATTTATTATATTAATGTTGAAACGGAATTCAAACTCCGAGAATTGGATTTTTTTGCTCCTCGAAATTAAAGTAATGGATTTTTTAGTACTCGAAAACAGTTGTGCCTCTTCAACGACCCCAAAAAACAACCCCTAGCACATTTCACGAAACATTTGCAAAGAATCTCCTAGTATTTCAAACGAAACAGGTCCGAACATTTTCCATGTAATACAGCCAATATATTTTTTAAACAATTTCTAAAATTTCTGAAATTATCAAAATTTCTAAAAGTTTTGAAATATTTAATATGCAAAATATGTACAAAAATATTTGAGTTTCTAAAACTATTCAAATTTCTGAAGTTTTTTTCGAAACTCTTCAAAGTTTATAAGTTGATCACAATTTCTAATATTATAAAAACGTCGCAAAATTTCAAAAATAATAAAATTAACGAAATTTCTAAATTGTCTGAAATATTCAAAATTGTTTAAATTTGAAAAATTTCTAAACTGTTCAAAATTCATAAAATTATGAAAGAGTACCATATTTTCAAAACTTATGAAATTACAACAATTTATAAAAGTCTTAAAATCTTTAAAATGTTCGAAATGTTAAAAAATATTAGAATTTCTAAAATTATTCAAATTTTTAAAATGTTCCGAATTCATAAAATTTTCAAAATTTGTAAAATCATAAAAACGTCTCAAATTTTTAAAATCTCGAAAATTTCCAAAATGTGTAAGATATCAAAAAATTTCCAAAATGGTTAAAATTTGTAGAATCATAAAGATTTCGAAACTCTTCAAAGTTCATAAGTTGATCACAATTTCTAAAATTATAAAAACTACTCAACTTTTCCAAATTTATAAAATTACCGAAATTTCCAAATGGTCTAAAATATTAATAATTTAAAAAATTTGAATAATTTCTAAAGTGCTCAAAATTTATAAAATTATGAAAGAGTCCTATAGTTCCAAAACTTATAAAATACGACAACTTCTAAAAGTTTTAAAATCTTTAAAATGTTCGAAATGTTGAAAACTATTAGAATTTCTAAAATTATTCAAATTTTTTAAATGTTCCGAATTCAAAAAATGTTCAAAATTTCTAAAATCATAAAAACGTCTCAAATTATAAAAATCTCTAAAATCTTCAAAATGTGTAAAATATCAAAATTTTTCAAAATTTCCAAAATGATTAAAATTTGTAGGATTATAAAATTTTCGAAACTCTTCCAAGTTTCTAAGTTTATATCAATTTCTAAAATTATAAAAACGTCTCAAATGTTCCAAAATTGGTATAATTACTGAAATTTCCAAATGGTCTAAAATATTTAAAATGTTAAAAATTTGAAAAATTTCTAAACTGTTGAAAATTTGTAAAATTATTCAAATTTCGAAAATGTTCCAAATTCATGAAATTGTCAAAACTCCTAAAATCCTTGAAACGTTTCAAATTTTCAAAATCTCTACAATTTCCAAAATGTGTAAAATATCAAAAATTTCCAAAATAATTAAAATTTGTAGAATTATGAAATTGTCGAAACACTTCAAAGTTTCTAAGTTGATATCAATTTCTAAAATAATAAAAACATCCCAAATTTTCAAAATTTACAAAATTACCAAAATTTCCAAATGGTCTAAAATATTTAAAAAAATTTAAATTTGAAAAATTTCTAGACTGTTCCAAATTGAAAAAATTATAGAAATTCTTGAAATTATGAAAGAGTCTTATATTTCCAAAACTTATAAAATTACGACAATTTCTAAAAGTTTTAAAATCTTTAAAATGTTCAAAATATTCAAAAATATTTGAGTTTGTAAAACTATTCCTAAAATTATCAAACTTTCTAAAATATTCCACATTTTTTTAATTATAAAAATTTGTAATATATTCCGAATTCATGAAATTTTCGAAATTTCTAAAATCATAAACACGTCTCAAATTTTCAAAATCTCTATAATTTCCAAAATGTGTAAAATATCGCAAATTTTCAAAATTTCCAAAATAATTAAAATTTATAGAATTATAAAAATGTCGAAACTGTTCAAAGTTTCTCAGTTGATATCAATTTCTAAAATTATAAAAACGTCTCAAATTTTCAAAATTTATAAAATTATAGAAATTTATAAAATTATGACAGATTCTTATATTTTCAAAGCCTATAAAATCACGACAATTTCTAAAAGTTTTAAAATCTTTAAAATGTTCAAAATGTTCAAAAATATTTGAGTTTCTAAAACTATTCAAATTTTTTAAATTATTAAACTGTCTAAAATATAACAAATTTTTTAAATTATAAAAATATCTAAACTGTTCCGAGTTTTTGAAATTGTCAAAATTTCTAAACTCATAAAAACGTCAAAAATTTTCAAAATCTCTAAAATTTCAAAAATGTGTAAACTATCTAAAATTTCCAAAATGATCACAATTTCTAGAATTATAAAAAAGTCTCAAATTTGATCAAATTACTGAAATTTTCAAATGGTCTCAAATATCTGAACTTTTCCAAATTTCAAAAATTATCAAAATTTCTGAACTGTTTAAAATTTCTGAAATGACTAAAATTTCTAAAATTATAACAGCCTCTTAAATTTTTTTAATTCATAAAATTACGAAAATTTCTGAAATTTTTAAAAATTTTCAAAATGTCTAGAATATCTAGAATATTCAAAATTTATGAAAGTAAAATTATCAAAAATTCTAAACTTTTCCAGATTTCTAAAAAATTTTAAAATGTTGACAAAAATTACAAATTATCAAAATTTCTAAAATTATCATATCTGAATTTTTTTAAATTCTAAAATTTTGTATTAATTTTTATTTTATTTTATAAGATTGAAACATTATAGAAATTTTAGAAAAGTTGAAGCTTTCATAAAATCCAGAAATTTTTATAATTTTAGACATTTTTGAAATAATATATCATTTGCGTATAAAGTCACTTTTCACTTCTAAAAAGTAGAACTTTAGCCCCACTTCGCAGAAATAAAACAGGCCTAAATCAAGCACGTCTTCTAAAAATGTTAGTTTTTGAAAAATTTTCTGGTCAGGATGTCTGTCTGACTCATCAAATTCTATTTAAGGAAATGGCTGGCCAAAAAAGGCCACTACTACTTAATATGGCGCAAACTTTCCAAACGCGACCAAACTACAACCAAACTATTGGTAAAAGAATTTTTGGGAAAGATTAAAATTT
The DNA here is from genome assembly GCA_011634705.1 of Andricus grossulariae. NCBI lineage: Eukaryota > Metazoa > Arthropoda > Insecta > Hymenoptera > Cynipidae > Andricus > Andricus grossulariae. The sequence continues at coordinate 181,299,991 of JAABKJ010007545.1, forward strand.
GTTGTGCCTCGAAATTTCACCTACAGAAAAAACCAGGTTATTTTGGCAATCCCATAATAATATTAAGCAACCCCCAAAATCTACCCCTAGTATTTTTAACAAAACAGGTCCGAAAATTCATTCAATCACATTCCAAAAACTTTAGATTATGTTTTCAATCCCATAATAATGTTAAGCGGCCCCGAAAATTTACCCCTAGTACATTTTAGGAAATAGGTCCGATGTTACTGCATATAAAACAGAAAATACATTTTTTAATTGAAAATAGTCACAAAATTCACATTCAAAACTTTAGGTTATGTTTTTAACCTCATAATTATATTAATCAGACCTCAAAATCCATTTTCAGTACTTTTGATCGTAGAATATTTTTAATTTAAAAATGTATTGGCTGTTTCACATAGAAAATCTTGGGACCTGTTTCGTTAAAAGTGCTAGGGGTGGATTTCAGAAGCTGCCTAATATCATTATGGGATTGGAGACATAACCTGGAGTTTTTTTATTGCGAATTTTGTAAATATTTTCAATTAAAGAATTTATTTACTGTTTTACATGGAAAATCTTCAAACTTGTTACGTCATAAGTACTAGGGGTGGATTTTAGGGACTGCTCAGTATTATTATGAGTTTTTAAACATAACCTGGAATTTTTCAAATGTGCATTTTGTAAATATTTTTAATGTTCAAATTTATTAGCTGACTTACATGAAAAATATTCAGACTTTTTTCATTAAAAATACCAGAAGATTCTTCGTAACTGTTTCGTGAAATATGCTAGGGGTGGTTTTTTGGGGTTGTTGAGAAGGCGCAACTGTTTTCAAGTACCAAAAAATAGTTTTATCATCTGAATGAATATTTTCAGATAAATTTAGTACATGAAAAATTCTTCTTTTCATACTTTCAGAAAATTTTTTAATGAAAAATTTCTTATTTCTGTAAAAAGATCTTTCTCCTTCGCTTTGTTTGAAAATTCAACAATTTTGTTTAAAAATTATCCTTTTTGGTAAAAAATTCAACTCTTTTTATTAAATTCAACTATTTCGTAAAAATTTATTCCTTAGTTACAACTTATATTTTGATGTCACAAAGTCAAACTGAAATGTTTTCTGGATTGTTGAAAATTCAACGATTTTGTAAAAAATTTACTTATGGTTTAAATTTCATGTTTTGGCGCTGAAAAGTCAACTGAAATCTTTTTTGGATGAAAATTCAATTTTTTTTTAATTTTCCTTTCTCATTAAAAAATTAAGCTCTTCTAGTAGAAATTTAATCTTTTTCTGATAAAAATGCTACTATTTGTTTGAAGATTCAACAATTTTGTTAAAAAGTCATCCTTTTCAGATAAAAATTCAACTGTTTTGTTTAAAATTCATATTTTGATGTTAAAAAGTCAAACTATATCTTTTTTGGATGAAAATTCAAATTTTCTTGTTTTAAACTCTGTCTTATTGATTTTAAAATTCGTCTATTTTAATAGAAATTCTGTCTTTCTTCGATAAAAATACTATTGTTTGATTGAAAATTAATCTCCTTTGCTTGAGGATCCAACTATTTTATTTGAAAATTTCGTTTGAACAACTTGGTTAAGAAATCATTTTTTTGTTGAAGATTCATATTTTCAGTTTAAATTTGATCTCTTTCGAAAAAGTTTAACTATTTTTTTAAACTGATGTTTTTCAATTGAAAATATAACTATGTGGATAAGAGTTTAACTTATTTGTTTAAAATTTTTGTTGGAATGAAGGTTTATCTCGTTTGTTGCAAATTTAACTATTTTGTTTCAAATTAATTTTTTTGCTGAAAATTCATATTGTCTGGTAGAAAGTTCGATTTTTGTATAGAAAATTCATCTTTTCGTCTGAAGTTTCAATAATTTAGGTGAAATTTTTTTTCTTTTATGACTGCAAAATTTTTATTTGTTAAAAATTAGTTTTTTTTTGGATTCAACATTTCCTTCTCGATTGAAATTTCATCTTTTTTGGTTGAAATATCAACTATTACACTTTTTTTTGTTTAGAATTAATCTTCTTAGGTTGAAAATGCAATTATTTTGTTGAAAGTATAATTATTTTGTTTAAAATTCAAGTATTTTGTTAAAAAATCATCTTTCATGGTAAAAAAGTCATTTTTATTTAAATAAATAAATTTGAAAATTTTCTCTTATTATTTCTGGAAAGTCTAAATTACGTACAGTGAAGGGGGGGGGGAATATTTTTTACGGTTCGTTACAGTAAATTTATTTTATATGTATAGTTAAAAGTTTGTCATGAGGACAACCGCACGATTTCGCCGGAGCGACCCAAGAACGACCGCCTTCTGCATTTTCCCCGCAAGTGTCTTAGCATTTTCTTGACACGCAGGGATTGTCTTAGGCTATAAACCAGTGAAACCTTGGCACTTCCAAGAGCGCCGATGATCAGGACGATTAGCTGACCAGAATATTCCGGGTATGACCGTCGCAACTCCCTTATAAGGTCTTTATACCTCTCTTTCTTTTCATTCTCCTTGGATATCTATACCTTAAACCTATATACCTATCTACCCTTCACCTATATACCCATCCACACATCACTACTTTACCACCGATCAATTCACGTCTACCCCGACAGGGAAACGGACTAATGATATAATAATAATAATAATAATATCAAACGAATTACACAAACGAAAATTTCTTTGTAGAAAAGACATTTTCTATTGAAGATAGCATAACATAACAGAAAATTATTGAAAATGGTAAAACTTTTTTGACACCTAATTATTCCTAGCCGCGACATGCTTGATAATGAAACAAAAAACCAAGAATTCGAAGATCAAATTTATCATTGAGGAGAAATAAAAAGAGAAAAGAGAAAAAATAAGGAGCGGGATTTGAAAGTAGCTTGCGTTTTTGGTATTTTCTCTTTTTTATTCAATTCTCTTTCTTTAATTGTTTCCAAAGTATAATTCATTTTATATTTTAATATATATTAAAATACCAATGTGAATTGTTGAAATTTTTTGATTATTTGAATTCTAATAATGTTTTATCAGAAATATATACTGAATTGAAAATCAGAAGATCGATATTACAATTTTTTGAAAAGGATTCAACTAGTTTTCAAAAATAGTAATAAAACAAGAGCCCTGATTCTATTTGAAATATATAAGAAAATATCCAACAACATCTTTCCACCAACATAGTTAGTTTACTAAATCGAAAATTGACAACATCTTTGGCTTGAAATCTGACATCTCCAAATTTGTTTATCACGATTCAATTTATACAAGCAAACTTATCAGTTGCAACTCCAACTCGAATATATGTGCTGCAATTATTTCTTAGGATTGTCAATTCTTTCTATTACAGGACAATAAATCGATCACAAAGGTGCGCAGCAGAATCGTTATCAAGTTTCTTCGTTATATTGTTCGAAGCCATTCATTGACATCTACACGAAACAAAAATACAAGGAAACAAGAATACTCAGATATTCAGATGACTTGCCTTTAGCAAGTCTACTCTTCAGGTACTTGTACCAGAAGTTGTTCACCATGTCCGGACCTGGAGTTTTCCAGTTTCTAGCCTTTTTCAAAACCGCTCAAACATCTGAAGCTGTGATATTAGTCAGCTCCATTTCAGAGTCATTGCTAGCTCTTGCTTTACATGGTTGGAACCACGCAGCGTCTATGTTGCTACTGTTCGTTTTTGCCCATAGATCCAAACAGTATTTATTTATGTCTTTCAATTGAGGGACTTCGGTGTCTTGCTGGTTATTTTGCTTTACCACTCAGTTCACGATAGAACTTGTTTGATCTGCCTGAAAGGTTTGATTTTGTTGCCTCCTCGCACTACTTATCTCGTACCGACGCAGTCTAGCAGTAACAACATCAAATCTCTGCCGTTGAGAGTCTATAATCTCACCCAATATTACTGGTGCTAATGTTTCGATATACCGAGGGTGGATGATTTTAGTAAAATGGTGTATCAGCTTTCTGGTTCTATTTTCTATGTTTTATTGAGTCAATCAACACAATTTTTACCTCACTTTTCTGACATGCATATCAAACCTGATCTTTTATGGTGGATCTCGAACGCTTCCCGGGGCAAATACTGCATTTTCAGGCCTGTTTCTGAAGCCCAACATTATAACGGTTGCCACTGCTGCACAATATACAAGAGTTTGCACCTCTCACGCAGTTTGTGTTGCGTTCAAATGCATATGTTGAACCTTGCTGGTCAGGTGTTCTATTAGTGCACGCAGATCCTTCGTGATGTTCATCTTGAGCAGAGACTTCCTTTGTGTTGGTTCATTCGGAGTGAGCATGACTCACACGGTTCTAGTAGTGGATCAAGGAGCATATGTGAGAGAAGTGATAAAAAGAGTTATTATATATCGCTCCCTACTCAAGCCCATTAGTGACCCATGTCTTTATTTTCAGGCGTCATTCACTCCATTGACTCTTCATCATTCTTTTCTCGTAAACTATTTGTTGCGACTCTTTTCTGTGCTGGCACCCCTTTTTAACGTCTTTTGCGACCATGCATTTCCTCAGGCAAGCTCTTGTGTTTCTATGGCTTGTTATGTTCGTACATGTTTCGTCAATCGTTTATCTTCAACTCTCTCAAAATGCTCGAACCATCTTAACAAATTTCTTTCTCTCTTGTCAGATAGAATCTCATTTTCAACTACATTCTTTGATGATTCTCACGTTAATTTCATCATTATCCTTCTCTTGGTATGTTCAGGCCACGGTACCGTACAGCACAGCAAAGGTAAGTATAGAATTATATATCGCCATTCAAGTCTCTTTAGGGCAATATTGTATATTGCTTTTTCACCCTTTCCTTCAAACACCATGATTTTCATTGTATAAGCTTTGATTTCAAAACCAATGTTCTTCATGCTAGAATTAAATTTGCTGAATATTCTCTGCAAGTCTTCGATTGACTCTGTCATAACAATATTATCACCTGCAAACGTTAACCCACGCACCTTGACTGTCCCGAGATTTATACCTTCTTCCTCTAGGAGGGCTATTCTTAGACACAGTCCATGAATATGATAAACAACCGAAAGGACATAACTGTACTCTTCAAGGTCTTTCCAAACCTTTCTCCAATTCACGGTATCAAAAACTTTTTTTAGATCAGCAAATGCGCAGCAAGTTTTCCTGTTTACGCTCGAACTTATTTGTACGATTTGTCTTGAGCCTTTTTTTTGTATATTGGCATGATTATGACCTTTTTCCAGTCATCTGAAACTTTCCCCATCTCGATACATAAGTTCACAAACTTTAACTTTCTTCAACTGGTATTGTCACTTTTCTGTTTTTGTACCTATATCCATTTTCTGGTCTGAATCTCTCGTTATCGCTGAGGCCGGTAATGTTCAACTTTTTCATATACGCTTGTTTCATTTTTTACGCCTAAGCGGATTTCATCATTCCAGGAAGAATCCTTAGTCATTCTTTCTACAACAGCAGTGTCACACACTTCATTTGAACTCCTGACAGAGATTTCCTGGAGCATGAAGTTTGCACCTTTTATATCTTTATTGTGAATCAGATTCTCTCAAGCTGTTCTATTTAAGCGTTTATTTATTTTGAGCTTGCAAGTTTCATTCATTTTTCTTGTTTTTGTAAATTCTCTATCTTGCCTTGCGTCTGTCTTGTCTTCTTGGTTATCTTTCTTCATATATAATCATAATCATTATTCGAAAGACTACACACAGTACAGTCATATTTTCTTTAGGGCTTCGCAGTATTTTTCTACCGTAAATATGGCTGCACAGTAATGTTCTGCCATATTGATCGCTATGCCAAAACTACATATTATGGTATAGCAGAATTTGATGATACTCAAATTTTATCACTAACAACTCGATGCTTCGTAAAGTTTTCAGACCTTTTTTCAAAAAATTATGCGCATATATTTTTTGGCTTAAAACTAGCATTGGCTCGAGAATTTTACCGATAGGGTATATAAATATATTTTCCTGAAATTATGGGTCAAATGTAATAACATTATACACGAAAAATACAATTACTTTATAAATTTTCACTTCAAACGTTCCATAAGATCTTTCTATGCCTTCTCTGCCACTTTGCAATACCATAAACCTTTTTTAAAACCAAACTCAGTTGACCAGTAGTTGATGAAATTTCTTTAATTCTTTATTTAAATATTAATCTTTCAATGTAGACTATTAGTTAGTACAAGTAAAAATGCTCTGTTTTGTGTTTGTCATCAAAAACCTTTATGCTCATAAAAGATGTGCGAGCATGAATCGAGTACTGTAAAACTCTATTGCGCAGCCAAGTGTATGAAAGAAGAATACTGTGCACCTTTTTGCATTGTGAGAGACTTCTACGCAGTCTAGGGTGTGGCAGAATAATACTGCGGAGGGCTACGTATATTAGAATACTTCAACACGACTTCAAGTATAATAGGGGTATACTGCTCAGCTTTTGGACTTTTCTGCACATTCCTACACGATGAGATGCGGTAGTACACTGTGCTAAATACTAAGAAACTTTACTGCCCAGTCATAAACATCTCAGAAGCCTACTGCGCACTCATATATCATTTAGTGGTCTACTGCGCAGTCATAAATTATTTATAAGTATACTGCGCATCCATGATCATGACATAATAAGACGGCGCATCGCAATGCTTAAACTGACTCTAAATCAATTAAAATTACTCTAACTGTGCACTACTTTAAATTTATCAAATGAGTCCGAGGCCTGTATTAGTTAAATTCATTACAAAAAATGTTTAAAGAGAAAATTAATTCTGACTTTAAACTCAGTAGATCGATATTGCAATTATTAAAAAAGGCACGAACTAGTTCTGGAAAAGAATCATTAAAAAATAGTGACGAAAGAATTACGAGTGTAACTATCGCCTTAAAATAATTAAATAATCCTATGTGTATGCCTCAGATTTCTTAGGAAACTCAGGGTGGATTTAGCCTACTGACAAGGTAGAAGCGAAGGTAGTGAGAAGCTATTTCTTTTACCTTTTATTAATGCTCCTGAACGCAATGTTGAAGATCACTTTCGCATTTTTAGTTTTGATCGTTCATCCCCAAGCAGTGTCAAATGATCAAAAATGGATTCGTCATCTTGTGAAACATATCAAGAAAGATACGAATGTCTTTCAAGCTGTACTCATGGTCGATGATTATACTAAAAGTCATTTTTCAACTCTAGATATCACAGGCAAAATTCAGCAACATATTCCCAGCAAGATAATCAGTTCAACAAATAAAAACTCACACAATCTTTGAATAGAAGTCTGGCAACGGCGGATTTGTTTATCACGATTCAAATTACGGAAACAAATCTACCAGTTCTCGCATCAACGGATTTTCTGATTCAATTATTAGCATATCATGTGCGACCAAAATGCTTAATGATCTTCTTCCTGGTAAAAGAAAAGTTGAGTTATAGAATTATACTCGAGTATATGTGGTCTAATCATTTCTTGGACTTTACTATTCTTGCGATCACAGAACGAGAAATCAATCATACAGGTTTGTACCAGAATCTTCCTCAGATTGCTACCTCACATTTCCTAACTACGTTCAATGACACATACATAAAACTAAAATACAAGAAGGACTTTAAATTATTTCCAAAGAAGCTGCCAGATCTGAATAAATTCGAAATAAAGGTTGGATCGTTTGATTATCTGCCGTATGTTTACGTGAAACGGAATTCTTCAGGACATCCGCTAGAAGTTTCTGGACCAGCTGCTCTGATTGCAGAAGCGCTTTCCAATATTTTATATCATTTGTTCATTTTATATTGTCAGAAGTTCCATCTGAAGAAAAATCATTTTGTCATTTAAGTTGTAATGCAGAAAATGAAACGTCTGGGTTACTAACTTGCTAAAAAAGCAGAAATTATCAGCAACTGTGAAACGGCAACCATAGCCAGTGTAAGCACTAGAACCATCCAACTCTGTGCTTCAGTTCCAGTTACTAAAGATAAGAATTATTCCTGGTCTCCTTCGACAAAATGGATTTACTTGTGCCTACTGCTTTTAACTATCGGCATCATCACTGGCTTTCTGAAATTTCAAGATGACGTTTGGTATTGGTTTGAGATATTAAGCAAAAAAGGTCCCAAAAAAGTATAATAAATTTGGAATCGATAGATATGCCGCTTGGCTGCTACTGCTGGAAGTTATGTGAACAAATCTCTCGATTGTAGGCTTTTTAAATTTTCTCGAGTTTCAATATTTTTGACCTGGAGGTCAAAAAGGTGTTTTTAATTTGAAAGTGGATTTTTATCAATCATTTTTAAACAATTCCATGCTATTTAAATCAAACCTGTGTTTGGAAAATTTTTTCAATACTGTTGTGGATAGGGGAAGAATTTTTCCGGCTATTCAAAGGTTTCCAAGTGATAAGGGTACATTTGAAAAATATAAAACGCGAACAGGCAAAATATGACAAAATTACAATAAAATCACTTGAAATCACTTGCGAATGTCTTACAGTTTCTTAACCATGCAGGGAATATGCTTTTTACCGGTAGACTTAAGAAAATTGAAAAAACTCTGCAAATAAGAAATTTTTTGAACATTTTTCAGCGTTTTCGGAATCTAGAATTTCTCATTTTCGACCTGCCCTACTGTACACAGAGTTGATTAAATAAAGTTGCTACATGCATATATATATCGCTATTTCTTCATCAATGAATTCTATTTTTTCCCGTTTTTTCACGAACAATACCTTTCTTCGCTTTAATGTGAAGTAATTGCAAGTTAATAGAACCCAAAAAGAAAAAAACAAATTATTTTGATTCAAACGTTGATTTTTTTTTCATCAAAAGTGTTACTATTATATTTTTTTGTCATAAATTCAACTAGGTGGTTGAAATCTGAACTACTTTTTCAAAAATTAGTTGTTCAGGTCAAGGATTCGTCTGTTATATATAAATAAATTTATTTTCTTAAGTTGAAAATTCATTTCTTGGGTTGAAATGTTATGTTTCTTTTATAAATTGAAATATTTTGCATTATTTCTGAGAATTATTTTAAAATTACCTTCGTAGGTGGAAAATTCAACTATTTTGTTGAGCAGTCAATATATCTTGACTGAAAGTCTCGAGCGTTTCATATTGAATTCTGTATGGTGCCTATACAATAATTTCATTTCAACAAATGTATTCGCTCGTATTTGTGAAAGGCCACTTTTCTCCTCCAGTTTTCAGAGTATTTTATGTTGTATCAGGCAATTATGTAATGACGTCGATGACCAAATTTCGACCGTGAAGTTGACTGAAAATAATAATCATACCTCGTATCTCTCTTTAAAAAAATGTGTATGCTTTAAAATGATGTACGCTTTTTGAATTTTGATGAAATCGAGAAATTTCATCGGGATAATTTATAAATTCATTTATTATCGACATAAAGGTGTTTAATCTGTTGAGCCAAATTTATTCAACTGTAAACGTTTTTTTATCAGATTAAGTTCCATTCTCACATTGATTGATATAATTGTACCTTACGATTGATATCGAAAGAAAAAAGTTTAGCGAAAATTTAACACAAATGAAAATTTCTTTATGAAAAAGGAATGTTTTATTGAAACTTGCATGAAAGAACAGAAAATTATTGCAAATGGTAAATATTTTTTTAAACCCAATAATTCTTAACTGCGACATTCTTAAAATCTTGTGAAAATTTGTTTAATTTTTGAAATCTAATAATGTTTTATTAAAAATATATACTGAGTTCAAACTCAGAAGATCGATATTACAATTTTATAAAAAGGTTTTAACTACTTTCAGGAAAATAATAATGAAACAGGAGCAGCTAAAACAAATACGTGGCATCAAAGAATAATTATCGCTCATGGAAGGATAGAAATCCATTATCATAAGTTATTAAAATATAGAGAAGGTTGAAGTAACAACAAATTGCTTCGTGTACGACTCAGTGTACTAAGAAAACTCAAGGTGGATTCACTCTATTGACAGAGGTTGAAACGAAGGTAGTCAGAGATTATTTCTCTCTCTCTCTCTCTTTGTGATAATGCTGCTAAGCGGAATTTCGAAGATCACTGTTGCATTTCAAATTTTTGTCATTACTCCTCCAGAACTCTGAAAAAATCCAAAATGGATTCATCATCTTATGAAAAATATCAAGAAGGATTCGTGTACTTTTCAAGCAGTACTAATCGTTGATGATTGTATTGAGAGCCCTGATTCCATTTTATATACAGTATTAAATATCCAGCAGCATCTCTCCACCAAGATAATTAATTGATTAAATCAAGAATTCACAACGCCTTTGACTTGAAATCTGGCAACTTGACATTTGTTTATCACGATTCAATTTAGGCAAGCAAACTTACCAGTTTCAACTTCAACTCGAATATGTGTGGTCCAATTATTTCTTAGACTTGTCGATTCTTCCTATTGCAGAAAAAGAAAGCGATCACAAGGCTGTGCAGCAGAATCGTTATCAAATTCCGACGTTATATTTCTTGAATCCATTCAATATAATGTACACGAAACAGAAATACAAGAAGAAAAATAATTTATGCCCAGTCAAACTTCCGGACCTAACTAATTTCGACATGAATTGTATATATTTGAGTTATACTCCGTATGTTTATTCGAAACGGAATTTTTCAAGACATCCGCTAGGGGTTTTTGAAAAAGATGCTCCTTTCGCATAATAACATTCAAAAACAATAAAATTGATATGATCAGAAGTCTCGTTCAACCCGACAACCCACATTCAACCCATGAACCCGCATTTTCATAAATTTCAAAAATTTCGAAAACATTTAATAATTTTGATCAATGTATGCCATGTGCAAGTTTCTTTGATGTTTGCGAGCATGCGTCATGGCAGCAGAGTCTATGGTAACTAGATCTTTACTCCTCGCGAGTTTTTACAATATTCCTTTTGTTCTCCTGTAAGGATGTCATTCTCATGGCAGTAAGAATATACCTCATAAGCGATGATAGCTGTAAGGTATTTATAAATTAATGGAAGACAGGATAACGGTTGAGATTCACATGGATTTTGCGTGTCTGGTTTTTAGGCAACATATACGTAGTACCTTTGAGCGTAAAGCCTGGATTCAGATTTCGGTGTATGATGATCTTCTCAAAACACGTTGCCAATGCAGAATACGCACTCTTTAGGTACTTGTACCAGGAGTTGTGCACCATGTCCGGACGTGGAGCTTTCCAGTTACTAGCCCTTTTCAAAACCGCTGAAACATTTGAAGCTGTGATATTAGTCAGCTCCATTTCAGAGTCATTGCTAGCTCTTGCTTTACATGGTTGGAACCACGCAGCGTCTATGTTTCGACTGTTCGTTTTTGCCCATAGACCCAAACAGTAATTAGTTATGCCTTTCAATTGAGGGACTTCGGTGTCTTGCTGGTTATTTTGCTTTACACTAAGTTCCCGATGGAACCTCCTTTGATCTGCCTGAAAGGTTTGATTTTTTTGCCTTCTCGCACTACTCATCTCGTACCGACGCAGTCTAGTAGTAATAATATCAAGTCTCTGATGTTAAGAGTGTATAATCCCATCCAATATCACTGGTGACAATGTCTCGATATACCCAGGGTGGATGATTTTAGTACCATGGTGTATCAGCTATCTGGTTCTATTTTCTATCTTATATTGAGTCAATCGATACACTTTTCACCTTACTTTGCTGACGAGCAAATCGAACCTGATCTTTCATGGTGGATCTGGAACCCTTTCTGGCGCAAATACTGCATTCTGAGGCCTATTTCTGCGGCACGATGAGAGCCTTTTTCTAGTCATCTGACACTTTCTCCATCTTGATACATAAGTTCATAAATTCGCATAGCCTGTCTCTTCTTTCGGTTTAATGTTATCCTTGCTTTCTTCAACTAGTATTTTCACTTTTCTGTTTTTGTCCTCATCGACATTTTCTGGTGTGATTCTCTCGTTATCGCTAAGGCCGGTAATGTTCAACTTTTTCAAATACGCTCGTTTCTTTTTTTTATGGCTACGCGCATTTCATTATTCCACGAAGAATCCTTAGTCATTTTTCGTACAACCGCAGTGTCACATACTTCAATTGAACTCCTGACAGTGATTTTCCGGAGCATATAACATGCACCTTCTATAGCTTTATTGTGAATAAGTGTCTCCCGATATGTTCTATTTGAGCGTTTATTTATTTTGTTCTTGCAAGTTTTTCAATTCATTTTTCTTGTTTTTATAGATTCTCTATCTTGACTCGCGCGTGTTTCGTCTTTTTGGTTCTCTCACTTTATATAATATCATAGTCAGTATTCGAAAGACTATATGCAGTAGAATTATATTTACTTCAGGGCTTCGAAGTATTTTTCTACAGTAAATACGGTTTCAGAGTAATGTTCTGCCATATTTATAACTATGCCGAAGTTACATATTATGGTATGGCAGAATTTGACCATACTTAAATTTCATCACTAATAACTTGATATTTTGTAAACTTTCCAAACTTTTTTTCAAAAAATTATAAGCATATATTTTTTTGGCTTGAAACTAGCATTCGTTTGAGAATTTTACCGATCGGGTATATAAAAATAATTCCAACACTTATGGATCAATATTCATAAAATTATATACGGAAAATATGATTACTTTATAAATGTTAGGTTTAAACATTCCATAAGATTAGAATAAATATTCCATAAGATTCCACCTCTGCCACTTTGCAATACGATAAACCTTTTTGAACCAAAATTAGTTGATTAGTCGTTGATGAAATTTTTGTGAACCTTCATTTAAATATGAATTTTTTAATGTAGACTATTAGTCAGTACATGTCAGAATACTGTGTTTTGTGTTGGCCATCAAAAATCTTTATTCTTATAAAACATGTGCTTGAATAATTTGAGTACCGTAAAGCTCTATTGCGCAGTCAAGAGTATGAAAGAAGAATACTGTGCACCTGTTTGCATTGTTGGAGACTCATACGCAGTCTAGACTGCGGCAGAATAATACTGCGGGGCGCTACGTACAGCAGAAAACTACTAATCACCCCAAGTAGAATAGAAGTATACTGCGCAGCTTTCAGATTTTTCTGCACATTCCTACACGATGAGATACGGTAGTAAACTGTCCTAAATAGTAAGAAACTTTACTGCGCAGTCATGAACATCTCAGAAGTCTACTGCGCACTCACAAACCATTTAGGGGCCTACTGCGCAGTCATAAATTATTTAGAAGTCTACTGCGCATCCATGATTATGACAGAATAAAACTGCACGTCGCAATGCTCAAACTGATTCTAAATCAATTGAAATTACTTCAACTGTGCACTAATTTGAATATATCAAATGAGTCCGAGGCCTGTATATGTTAAATTCTTTTTAAAAAATGTTTAAAGAGAAAATAGATACTGCTTTTAAACTCAGCAGGTCGATATTGCAATTATCAAAGAAGGCTTGAACTAGGTCTGAAAAATAATCATTAAAAAAAAGTGACAAAAAAATTACGCGGCCTCAGAGTGTAATTATCGCATTGAAATAATTAAAAAATGCTATGTGTATGCCTCCTGTTTCTATGGAAACTCTGGGTGGATTCAGTCTACTGACAGGGTGGAAACAAAGGTAGTCAGTGTCAAATGATCTGAAATGATAATGTTGGTTTTAAGATTAAAAGGTAGATACTTGCCTCAAAAATTCGATCCGATAAGCTTCATACCTCTATTAAAAGATTGTCAGGTATTTGAAATAGTACGATTTAACGATAAAGTAGTGGATTGGTTGACAAAAAATATCTGAAAATATGACCACTGTTAGACCCTCCCATCTACTACTAATTAGTTAAATCTTTGTTTGTGTCTCTTGTGTGGGATAGTTTTTTTTGTTTAGGTTATTTTTCCTAACTTTAGCAGAAGAGCAAAAATAATTCGCTCAAACTGAAGCTTTAATGAAAAGCAACTTACTAGCATTATAAACGATATTAATTTTTAAAATAATTATTTTTGCTCAATTGAATTAATTTGTAACCAGCCCTAAGTGAAAAGTAAAAAAATAGTTGTAAATTTCAGAAAAAAAAAAAATTTCTAGAATTATTCAAATTGAATATTATTAATAATATTAATAAATTGTTGAAAGAATAGTTTCGTTAACTTTAATTAATTACTTAACTCATTTTAATTGAAAATTGGACAAAAAGTTGAACAGTTTTTACAAAACTGCAAATCTCTGGCATTATTCTAAGAGACTATTATTAACAATAATAATAAATTGTTGAAATAATTGCGTCTATTAGCATTAATTAAGTGAAAACTCATTATAAAAACTCACTCAATCTTTTTCCTTGAAAATTCAGCTTGTTAGTTCTATTCAGCAACTCAATAGGTAGAAAGTCAATTCTCACTTTCTTGTAAATTGAAAATGGAATTTTTCTATCACTATGACCAAAATAAAGAAAACGTGCCCCTTGAGCAAAAAAACTTTCTTCTTAATTTTTTTTCATCAAATAATTCAATTATTAATAATAAAATCGTGCCATAGAATTGATGAGCACAAACATTTCTTGATTTGCATAAGGTTTACGTCAGAAGATTCAACAGGTATGACGATTTTTGTAGGAATTTTTAGAGGATACTAAACGATTCTAAGTGTTCTCAGAGTATTTATATCGATTTCACAGCTACTGAGGTATTTTATATGATGCGAAAGGATTTCACATAATTTTGTAGGGAACAACTGACACTATTATGAATATATTAAATGAGACGAAAACCTGTATAAGTACAAATTATTTTTCGTTCTTTACGATAATGTTGCTAAACGTTATATTGAAGACCACTTTTGCAATTTTAATTGTTATCAATAATTCTCAAGAATTATTAAATGATCTTAAATGGATTTCTTATCTTGTTAAATATACCAAGAAAGGTTCGAATGTCATTCAAGCAGTAATAATCGTGGATGATTATAAGAAATGTCATGATTCCATTTCAGACATCATACGAAAAATCCAGCAAAATCTTTCCAGCAAGATAATCAGTTCAACGAGAGAAAAACTAACAGAATCCTTGAATCGAAGACTGGCAACTGCAAATTTGTTCATCACGATTCAATCAATGGATACAAATATAGCAGTTCACGCGTCAACGGATTTGCTGATTCAATTATTAGCATATCAAACCCGACCAAAATGTTTGATGATCTTCTTGGCATTGGAAGAAAACCTGAGTTATAGACCGATACTCGAATATATGTGTTCCAATTATTTCTTGGACTTGACTATTCTTGCGATCACGGAACATGAAATCAATCACATGGGTTTGCATTAGAATCGTCACCAAAGTGCGGCGTTATATTTCTTAAATCCGTTCAATGGAACATACACAGAACGAAAATACAAGGAGGACCTTGAATTATTTACAAACAAGCTGCAGGATCTCCATGGATTCGAAATGAAGGTTGGATCGTTTAATTATCCACCGTATGTTTTCGTTAAGCGGAATTCTTCAGGACATCCGCCAAAAGTTTCTGGACCAGATGCTGTAATTGTCAAAGAACTTTCCAATAAAATGATTTTATATTATCAGAGGTTCCATCTGGAGAGGACTCGTTTGGTAGTTGGAGTTGTGATGATGAAAATAAAACGTCTGGTGTAAAAAAAATGTTATGGCGTCATGAAATTCGTTTCATCACTAACCAAGGAGACACTCTCATAAACTGCGAAAAAGCACGCAAGAACAGTTTAGGTACTGGAAGAACGAATCTCTGTGCTTTGGTTCCCGTTACAAATTATAAGATTTATTCTGCATCTTCTTCAATCAAATGGATTTACTTAGGTATAGTGCTTCTAACTATCTGGATCATCTCTGGCTTATTGAAATTTGAAACTGAGGTTTGGGCTTGGTTCGAGATACTGAGAGCAATGTTTGGATTCACCGTACCTCATGAGCCTAACAAACTGTCTGAAAAAGTAGTATTTATTTCTATTCTTATTGCGTTTACGATATTCGCTTTCAACATACTTGCAATTCTAACAGACCTGAAATTGACAAAGAAATCAAAGAGCAGCATTGACACTGTAGAGGAGTTACTCAACTCAAACCTGACTCCAATCATGCAAGAAAGATATGCATTGGTCCTCAAACAACTTAATGATTCCCTAAATATGCCTTAGTCAATAAAGCTATCGTTACTGTGAACGATCAAGTCTGTATAGGTATTTTATTAAGAAGCAGGAATGTGTCTTGTATTCTTAGAGAATCACTAGCGCAAATTGCGATCCAGAAGCATAAAGATGCAAACGATAATGATGTGATGAAGATTGTGAAGGAGAGAATAATATTTTCGATTAAATCTTTTCTATGTGAGACGAAATCTCTGTAACTCGGAAAAGTCAATGAAATTCTGGCAAGATTATTAGAAGCTGGTCTCTTTAATCATTGGGAGAAGCATCTTTTGCCGCCTTCGAGAAAGTTAGATAGTCGGGAATATGAGGAAGAGCTTGATTCAGTCAATGTTCTCAATCCACTGATTTTCTTTTTGACTTGTGGATGCATATTTTCAATTATGGTTTTTATTTGTGAAATGCTAGCGAATTATGTTGAAAATCGCATTCAGGCCTCTGTATTCTTCTGTATGCAAGGAAGTGTATTTTAAAGGGCGGTCTTCATACTTACGAAGAGCTGTGCCCAATATTTTAGAAGCAAGTGTGTTTCACTATGTCTGTATACTTGCATATTAGGATGGATTGAAAATAAAAAATTCTGGAATTCAATTTCGTGTTTTAGGTCGTGTTTCACGTCATGCGTCATGTCATGCGTCATGTCATGAGTCATATCTATGAGGGCGGGGAGGTGAACCCCGCCGTAACGCTTCCCCAGGTGGCGAATGGGGGAAAACTGTCACGTTCATTTGCAAACACAAACACATACAGCCAAATATGCCCGCACCATCACTATACAGGATTATATAACCCACAACCCAATAACTCATTGTAGCGGTAGTTTTTCGATTTTTATATATATCCATATATATAATTAAAAACTAAAGGTTAACAACCACCGCAGGGTCCCACTGGGAGCGACTGTCATCTGAAAAATGACATCGGCTCCCAGTAGGACCGCGGTAAATCCCATTTATGGCCACGTCTCACAACCGTGAGATGGGTGTTCACAGGACACGACGAAATCACAACGACAGGTCAGCGAAACATTCGTGTGTTTTGAGGACACGAAGCGACCCAAGAAATTTTTCTATCTCTCTGTCAATCTAAATTCCTGCCTATCTTTTTCAATCTCCTCTTCTCTATCTTCATCTATCAACGTCTATCCTTTTCAATCTCCTCTTCTCTATCTCATCTCTATCTTCATCTATCCATTTCAATATTTTTCTATCTATCTGTCAATCTAAATTCATGTCTATCTTTTGCAATCTCCTCTTCTCTATCCACGTCTATCCTTTTCAATCTCCTCTTCTTTATCTTCATCTATCCATTTCAATATTTTTCTATCTCTCTGTCAATCTAAATTCCTGCCTATCTTTTTCAATCTCCTCTTCTCTATCTTCATCTATCAACGCCTATCCTTTCCAATATCCTCTTCTCTATCTCCTCTCCATCTTAATCTATCCATTTCAATATTTTTCTATCACTCTGGCAATCGAAATTCCCATGTATCTTTTTCAATCTCCTCTTCTCTTTCTCATCTCTATCTTCATCTATCAACGTCTTTCCTTTTCAATCTCTTCTTCTCTGTCTCATCTCTATCTTCATCTATCCATTTCAATATTTTCCTATCTCTTTGGCATTCAAAATTCCCGTCTATCGTTTTCAATCTCATCTGTTCTAACTCATCCTAAACTACATTCATCAAGGTATATATTTTTCTTTTTGTAAATTTAATTTACGTCTGTCTTTTGCGATCCTCTCTTCTCTATCCCATCCTATCATTTATATATCCACGTCAATTTGATGGTTTTACCGCTAGGTGGTTGATGGTAAAATTAACCAACGAGTACAGTCAGTCTTCGGACCTATAAGTAGAGGTCCGGCAAACCATTTTGCCAAGTTCGATACAGTTGTCGACTTTGGTATGGAAATACGTTTTAAGTGTGTAGTTATAAAGCACGGACATGACGCTGTCCTTCTGGTACGTGGTTCACATCAAATCAAGTTTTAAAATAAATTCTCTACCTTTTCGATGGATTCCCGAGTTTTGAGAGATAGAACATGATAAGAGTACTCAATCACGGAAGACAGTGAAAGAGAAAGACAAAGATTCAAATTTATATGAAAGAGATAGAACGAAGTGAAGAAAAACATAAGGCTCCTTGGTTACGAAAGATGGAGGAAGAGATTGAAAAAGATTGAAATTCGTAATAGATAGAGATAATAAGGGATAGAAAAAGAAAGAAAAAACTCGGTGACGAAAGGTGCAGAAAGAGATAGAAATTATTGAGATTGAGGATAGGAAAAGATAGTGTTTTAGGTATGCGAAGTGAACCATTGAGAGAAATGGAATAGTTCCCTCTTTTCCTATCCCCCAATTTCCATCTCTTGCAATCTTTCTACTTCCAGCAGGGAGGGGAATTGAAAAAATACTGTCATCGCCACTATTGAGTCCGAGCCCTGCATTCCCAATAAATTCAATTTTCCTCAAATAAAGTGGAATTTCCTCAACTTTATTTTAAAAATCAACATAAAATCTTCCTAATACTAAATTACAATCAGTTTTTCTTAAATTAAATGTTTTACAAAAGATAATACAAACTTAAAACTAAAGGCTAGGAAAGGCTTTTAGGAAAATCTGCAACAAATCAAAATCGACGCATCGTTTTAATTTTTTAAAAGTACTTTTATTCACTTTATACTCTTCACGACGGTTCTCAAAGTCTCATAATATTCCCTTTCCTTTCCATTCTCTCGTCCTAAGTCCCGTTGTCACAATGTCTCTGTCGCAATCGATACAAGATTTTCGAGAAAAAAAAAACATGATTATCGCTAGATAGACACCACACAGCTGTTCCAGACACTCCCTATTATTTTTCACCACTCGACAAGGGTATTTTAATAAGTTTTTTTACTTCATACGTACTATTGTAACCAGTTTTTTTTTTGCTTTGCCTTACTATGACTAGAGACGTAATAACGTTGATTTTGCTTAGAACTCGTCGGCGTTCTGGCTGATACTAATTATTTATTTATTTTTTCTCGTACAAATCAATAAAAACACGTGGCTCCAGAGGCTCCAGGTCTCGAGGTACAAAAAGAGATAGCCTTCTCCGAGGCCACGGACCTACGAGATACAAAAAAACACAGATCTCTCGATTTAAACTTTAACCCCCTTTTTTTTAATTCGCCCCCTTTTTAAAGTTCTTCCTTGTTTTAGACTTCATTTTTTCTCCTCATTGCGCCTTTAAGTAGTACAGCTGTGATAGTACGGGGTCACTTACCGACCGAGCAGACTTACCGGCCTAGCAGAACCTTGCTCGGTCGATAAGTACCCCATACTGCCACAGCTATACTACTCTTGTACTTACCTATTTTTCTTCTGTAAATATACTCGACTTATCAGAAAATAACGGATTTTGGATTTCCCGATCCGAGAAGCGGAAACGGAAGGGACGAGGAGAATACAATACTTAGGTACATAAAAATTGTTGTTTTTTTTTTGGAGAGGAACATTTGGCTTCTCCGATTGGTCGCTATAAAGCATAGTATTTTGTAATAGTAGTAGGTGACAAGCGGTGTTAGTAGAAGAAAGTTATCAAAAAACGATTACAAATATCCGTAGCGAACGTGGAGTTCGACAAAAAAGAGTTTTTGGATCCCGATGCAGTCTGTGCCACTGGAGGTTTTCCGACTAATTTTTTTTTCTTCTTTAAAGCTTCGCCTTTCATCACACCTCTCCTGAAGAAAGTTCTCTAGCTATTACTTTCTTCTCGGATCCGCAATCCGACTTTCAAAATCCTCAAAAAAAGGGGAAAAAAAAAAAAAAAAAACATTTCTCACAAGAACTCACCTTTACCGTTTCTCATCATTTCCATTTTCGAAGAAATTTCATTTTTCATTGGATATTCTTGTCGAGGTTGAATGTCGGAATGCGTGAGATACAATTGCTGCGCTTGTACTCATCGATACCTCCTTACATACTTATATATTAAATATTATAAATTACAATCATCGTTAATATTAATATTATTATTTATTATTATTTATTATTATTAATTTTAAATGCATACACAGTTGAAACACCTATTCGACGTAAAATAAAAGGAATAAAGACGGCTGGGAGAACGAGGGAACAGGAGAAGGGGGAATCGAATATTTCGAGGAGGAAACTGTCGAACGAAAGAAGAAACCGAACTTTTTTTTTCATTGAAGATAAAAAAATTCCAGAACTTGCGAGAAACTTTCTCGATTGGAAAAATGAGATTCAGTAGAAAACGGATTCATTTTTATTGGTGACTTTTTTCCAGCGAATTCTGATGTGAATTCACTTAAACTCTAGAGAATTTGATCCAATATCGTGACAATTCTAAGGAGCTGCAAGAAATTTCAGAGATTTCGCCTGGAATCCTATGAAATTCCAAGAAAATCGCCTCGAATTCCAAAGAATTCGTTTTTGGAATTCTGACGTTTTTCAGAGATTTATTTTGAGAAATCGCTTGAAATTACAGAGAATTCTTTCAAATATCGTAAGAATTCTATACAGATGCAAGAAATTCCCGAGAATTCACCTTGAATTCTATGAAATTCCAAGAAAATCGCTTCAAATTCCAAAGAATTGATTATCTGAATTCTGACTTTCTCAGCGATTTATTTTGTGAATTCACTTAAAATCACAGAGAATTCTGTTAAATATCGTAAACATTCTATGTGGTTGTAAGAAATTTGACTGAAATCCCATAGAATTTATTTTGAATTCCAAAGAATTCGTTTTCCGAATTCTGAATTGATCAATTTCCAAACGAGAGGGTCCCAGAAATACGAGTCTTAAGATTTAAATACGAAAGAACGAAAAGGACTGGAAGAATTCCTCTCGAATTCAACTTAAACTTTATTTTTCATCGAGACAAAGTTGATTTGGAAAAAAGAATTCTTTCAGTTTTTACAGATTTTTTTTTCTCCACTCACCCTGGATGAGGGGAATTGTTGGTCGAGGGATAGAGGCTACAAACTAAACGATTACACGTTACATTAAATATTCTCTTTCTCGGCCAAGCCACGTACAGAAAGGAGAAATGAGATTAGTTTCTTTATTTCTTTATCTAGCGTTCGTCGGCGATCGTTTCGTGCTTTCGATATTCCTCTTCGTTTGCGAGGCTCCAACGCTTCGCTAGAATAAAAATAAGGATCGAGAGCGGAATTCTCAAAATAAAAAAAAGTCCAGAAGAATTTCAGATCTTTTTTGTATTGAGAATTTTTCATATTTTCGAATTGAATTCAGAAAGTTGGCTTCTGAAGTTCAATAGAATTCTTTTAGACTCCTTAGAATTCTTTGGAAATTCGCTAGAATTCTTTATAATTTACTTAAATTCGTTAGAATTGTGAGATGGCATCAAAACTTCAGTATTTCTTTTTAATTCTTTATAATTTTTTGGAATTCCGTAAAAAAAAAAATCAACTGGAAATAAATGGAATTCAACTCGAATTCAATGGAATTTACATAGAAATAAGCAAAGCTTTTTCAAATTTAACTCAAATTCAATAGAATTCACCCAGAATGGATTGAAATTCAACGAAATTCACTAAAATGTCATGGAATTTATATCTAAATAAATCGAAATCGTAATTCACATCAATTTTATTGGAATTAGATGGAATTACTCTGGAAATAAATGAAATTCAACTCGAATTCAATGGAATTTACATAGAAATAAGCAAAAAAAATTCAAATTTAACTCAAATTCAATAGAATTCACCCAGAATGGATTGAAATTCAACGAAATTCACTAAAATGTAATGGAACTCACATCGAAATAAGTCGAATTCGTTGTAACTCACACCAATTTGATTGGAATTCAACGGAATCAATGTAGAAATTAATGGAATCCGATGGAATTGAACTCGAATTTAATGGAATTTACATAGAAATAAGCGAAATTCTTTCACGTTTAACTCAAATTCAATAGAATTCACCCCAAATTGATTGAAATTCAACCGAATTCGTCACATTATCATGGAATTCACGTCGACATAATGAAAATTAATTGGAATTCACCCCCAAATTAATTGAAAATTCAACGAAATTCACCACAATGTAATGGAATTTACATTGAAATAAGTCGAATTCGTTGTAATTCACACCAATTTGATTGGAATTCAACGGAATCCACGTAGAAATAAATGGAATCCGATGGAATTGAACTCGAATTCAATGGAATTTACATAGAAATAAGCGAAATTCTTTCAAGTTTAACTCAAATTCAATAGAATTCACCCCAAATTGATTGAAATTCAACCGAATTCGTCACATTATAATGGAATTCACATCGACATAATGGGAATTCATTGGAATTCACCTCCAAATTGATTGGAATTCAACGAAATTCACACCAATGTAATGGAATTTACATAGAAATAAATCGAAATCATAATTCACATCAATTTGATTGGAATTCATCTGGAAATAAATGGAATTCAACTCGAATTCAATGGAATTTACATAGAAACAAGCAAATCTTTTTCAAATTTAACTCAAATTCAATAGAATTCACCCAGAATGGATTGCAATTCAACGAAATTCACTAAAATGTAATGGAATTCACATCGAAATAAGCCGCATTCGTTCTAATTCAAACCTAATTTATTGGAATTTAACGGAATCCACGTAGAAATAAATGGAATCCGATGGAATTGAAGTCGAATTCTGTGGAATTTACATAGAAATAAGCGAAATTCTTTCAAGTTTAACTCAAATTCAATAGAATTCACCCTAAATTGAATAAAATTCGACGAAATTCTATCTATTACAATGGAATTCACATCGACATAATGGGAATTCATTGGAATTCACCTCCAAATTGATTAGAATTCAACGAAATTCACTACAATGTAATGGAATTTACATCGAGATGAATCGAAATCGTAATTCACGCCAATTTAATTGGAATTCAACGGAATTCACATGAAAAGAAATTGAATCCGATGGAATTTACATAGCAATAAACAAAATTCTTTCAAATTTAATTCAACTAATTGAATTTACATCGAAATAAGTCGAATTCATTGTGATTCACACCAATTTGATTGGAATTCAACGGAATTCACATAGAAATAAATGAAATTCAATGGAATCGAACTCGAATTCCAATGGAATTTATATAGAAATAAGCGAAATTCTTTCAATTTTAACTCGAATTCAATAGAATTCGCCCCAAATTGATTGAAATTCAACCCAATCTCGACAAATCCACCACAATTTCCTCCACCAAACCAAATTTTTGTACTTGATCTCCATTGGAAAAATTTCTCAACCAAAAAATCTCCCTTCGAGACTCAATAAAAAGCAAAAGAGGAGAAGCCTTCGAATGTTTTCCAACCTCTTTTACAAAAACTCTCTAGATCTTTTCTTCTTTCCTTTCCGACATTTCACTTCTACTTTCTCACACTTTCAAACACTCGATCCTCATTTCTCTCACTCACTCATTCTCACTTCGCCTTTTTCACTCCTCCTCCTCAATAGGGCGAGAGGCCTATGGCAAAAAGGACTATACAAAATAAATAACAATAGTTTAAATTACGATTCAACATTGCCTGTGCAAAGTTTTTATTTTCGGGACAACAGGGGGGAGGGCCCTCACTTTTTTTTGTGCTCATCCCCTCATCTTGTGCTCTGCCTCCCCCTGTCTGAAAAAAAAGATACGCAAAAACGAAGGAAACACCGAAAGACGCGATTAAACGAGCGATTAAAATTCGAGTGACTGTGCAGTGATCGTCACTTTTAGTTTAACGCGTATGCATAACTATACATCTCTCTCTCTCTCTCTCTTACTTTTCTTTTTAATTATGACAATACCTACCCGTGCATTCCTGTGCGCTTTCCAATTGCTTTCTTAAACTTGTCAATGAAACCCCGTTCTTCCCTCCTTTTATCTTTTTCCCCCCTTTTTTCTTTTTCATTGCTTTCTTCCTATCGTATACCATTTACATTCTAGCATTGTGCTTGAAATTTCTTTTTCTTTTTTGTAAATTAGTTCCCTTAAATGTGATTGGTGCGTACGAGTGATGGTTCCTTCGCAAAAGAGCGACTCTCGCTTTCGAGTCAGTAGAAAAACCTAAATCGATCTACAGAGATTCTTGTGTCGAATTAAACCAATTCGCGATTCTTTCTTCCTCGTCATTCTCTCGATTGAATTGTCGAAGAACACGAGGTGAGGAAGAAAGAAAAATGATGATGATGATGATTTTGGCTTCTGTTGATTCGGAAGGACTTCCTTCATTTTTAGTGTGCGCTTCACACTTTGCTTCTCTTGTTGCTTTTTTGTTTTTGTTTTTTATTTTTTTGTTTAAATTTAATTCTCTACTTTCCGTTTCTTTGCGTTTTTGGTGTGCTTCCGCGTCAAGACGACGATCCTTTATTATAAGTATAATAATTATTATTATTCTTTATTTTATTAGAAGCGTTGGTAGCGTGTGACTTTTTCGCCGACCTTGCGCCGTCTCCAGGTAAATTCCCGAGCGATACGACGACGTTTTTGGTGTCCCTGGTTCGTTTCGCAGTCACAGCACAAAAGGCTCTTGTTGCTCAGATTTAGGAATTCGTTTTTTTGCATTCTGCAGTTTCCGCTGGTACGAGGGTGGCGGAAGTTCCCGGTGAAGGTCAACTTTGGTTTGTCTGGCGGATCGTGAGCCAGGGTTTCTTCGTCGCTCGTCAGCTGATGGTAGGTTGAGCTTGTGCTCTTGGCTGATTGGCTGATGGGTTCTCTTTGGAGGAAGGACTTGGGAGAGGCTCCACGTTAATTCCAGATGCGGAGGAACGAGTCCCAGGAGCCCGTCGCTACGGCCATGCCGTCCTCTGTCACTCCAAGGCAGGAGACGCGGTTGTCGTGTCCGGCGAGAATTCCTGAAAAATTTTCAAAAATAAGCTTTATACCGAAATTACATTTTTTCAAGATTTTTTTCATTGTTTTCGGCATTTTTGGTAATCCTTGAAATAATTTGGAAAACCATTTACAGTAAACTGGGGCTAAGCGGCGCATCCTTAATTCTATATTTCAAATACGATATTGCTTCTTCTAGGTTCTGCAACTGAAGGTTTGCAATTTTTATTTTGCAAGCCTCTATATTTGTTACTTGGAAGAAGCAAATATCGCATTCAAAAATGCAGAATCAATTATTTACAATGCTTTAATTATAAATTCAATGTTTAAGTTTTGTCAGCTTAAAATTTAATCTTACAACATTCAATATTTTAAGATTACAATTTGCAGTGTTTACAGTTCAATATTTTAATTTGGAAACTAAAGACTGAAATTCATTTACTCATTCGCAATTTAAAGTTTGTTAATTTGAAATTAAGCATTGTAAATAAAATAATTTTTATTTCAACATTACAATCAGCATATGTTACTATTTTGAATTGTAAGTAAAAATCAAAGTTTATTGTTATTTCATAAATAAAAATGTTTAATTCTTTAATTCAAAATTTATATTTTGTAATTTTTTCTGAATTAGACATCGTTCAAGGAATATTTCACATCTCGATAAAAACTTCAATATTGTAAGTTTACAAGTTGTAGCTTTTTTTAAATATTAATTTTAGTTTGGAAAGTACAGGCTGCAAATTTTTCATCCACAATTTAAAGATTGTACATTTTAAATTAAGAAACTAAAAATTTTTAATTAAATAATTTCTACCTTAATATTATAATCTGCATTTATTACTATTTTAATTGTAAGTAAATATTATTAATTGTAATATAACAGCTAAAAATTGTCAACTCTTTAATTTACACTTTAAAACTTACATTTTGTAATTTTTACTAAAATGGAAATTGAAATTAATGACTGTAAATCTGTTATTCATTCACAATCCAAAGATTGTAAATTTGAAATTCAGATACTGAGAATTTTTAATCAAATAATAGCTACTTGTAACATTATAATCTGCATTCGTGACTGTTGTAAATTGCGAGCAAAAATGAAAAACTATTGTTATTTAATAAATAAAAATGGTGACATATTTTATTTACAATCAAAAATTTATATTTTGAAATTTTTACTGAATTAAAAATGGTTTAAAGGACATTTACTACCTTGCTAAAAATTCCAATAATCTAAGTTTACAATTTATGCAGTTTTTACAATTCTGAATTTTAATTTGGAAATGAATGACTGCAAATCTTTCGTTCATTTAAAATTTAAAGATTAAAAATTTAAAATTGAGAAACTAAGAATTGTAAATAAAATAATTTATAGTTTAACATTATAACCAGCATTTGCTACTATTTTTAATTGTAAATAAAAATCATAGTTTATTGTTATTTCGTAAATAAAAATTCTAAATTCTTTAATTTTCAAAATTTAAAGATTGTAAATTTTTAATTGAGAAACTAAGAATTGTAAGTTAAATAATTTCTATCTTAACATTATAATCTGAATTTATTACTGTTTTAATTGTAAGTAAAAATTATAATTGTAATGTAACAGCTAAAAATTATAAATTCTTTAATTTACAATTTAAAAGTTACATTTTATAATTTGTACTAAAATGGAAATTGTTTTAGGGACATTTCATACTTTGATAAAAACTTGATTCATCTAAGTTTAAAACTTGCAGTTTTTACCATTTTAAATTAGGAAGTTCATGATAACAAATCTTTCATTAATTCACCATTCACAATCTAAAGATTGTAAATTTGAAATTCAGAAACTGAACGTTGTAGAAAAAATAATTGCTACTTTGACCTAATAATCTGCATTTGCTACTGTTGTAAATTGTAAGTAAGAATTAAAAATTATTGTTATTTAGTAAATTAAAATGATAAAATCTTGTATTTACAATTTAAATTTTATTTTTTGAAACTTTTATAGAATTAAAAATTGTTTAAGGGACATTAAATACCTGGATAAAAATTTTAGTATTCTAAGTTTACAATTTGCAGTTTTTAAAATTCTAAATTTTAATTTGGAAATGAATGACTGACAATCTTTTGTTCATTCACAATTTAAAGATTGTAAATTTAAAATTGAGAAACTACGAATTGTAAATAAACTAATTTCTCTTTTTAACATTAAAACCCGCATTTGTTACTCTTTTTAATTAAAAGTAAAAGTGATAAAATATTGTTATTTATTAAATAAAAATTAAAAACTTTTTCGTTTACAATTTAAAATGTATATTTTGTAAATGTTACTGATTTGGAAATTGTTTAAGGGACATTCCATAATTTGATAACAATTTCAATATTCTAAGTTTACAAGTTTCAGATTTTAAAATAATAATAATTAATTTGGAAATTAATTACTACAAATCTTTCATTTATTCACAATTCACAATTTAAAGATTGTAAATTTGAAATTGAGAAACTAAGAATTGTAAATAAAATAATTTCGATTTGAACATTATAATTAGCATTTGTTTCTGTTTTCAATTGTGAGTACAAATTGATAGATTATTGTTATTTATTAAATAAAAATGATAAACTTTTTAATTTACACTTTGTAATTTTTACTGGAATGTAAATTGTTTGAGGGGCATTTCATATATTGATAAAATCTTCAATATTGTAAGTTTACAAGTTGCAGTTTTTAAGATTATAAATTTTAATTTGGAAATAATGACTGCAAATCTTTCATAAATTCACAATTTAAAGATTGTAAATTTGAAATTGAGAAACTAAGAATTGTAAAAAAAAATCTATTTTAACATTACAATCAGCATTTGTTAATATTTTTAGTTGTAAGTAGAAATTGATAAATTATTGTTATTTAATAAACAAAAATGTTTTATTCATTCACAATTTAAAAATTGTAAATTTGAAATTGAGAATCTAAGAATTGTAAATAAAATAATTTCTATTTTAACATTATAATCTGCATTTGCTACTGTTTTTAATAGTGAGTAAAAATTGATAGATTATTGTTACTTAATAAACAAACATGGTAAACTCTTTAATTTATAATTTTAAATCTGAGTGAGTTGTAAATTGTTTAAAGGGCATTTGGGACGACTGAAAAATCAAAAAAATAAAATAAAACTCCCGACACTGTAACATTGCCGAACTGCAAAATTCCAGAATAATAAAATTCCTGAACAGTTTATAATATTACCGAATTGGAAGATTGCCGACATTTTATAATATTACCAAATTATAAAATATCCGTACTAGAAGATCCCCAAATTTAAATATTAAAAAATAATAATCATAGGAATACAATAATCAAATATTTATATCAAATAATTTTTTGAGTGTTACTAATTTTTTTTAATTATTGTTTGAATTAAAAATAACAATTGAAAAAAATATATTTATGGGTGAAAAATTGTGCTTAAAAACAATTTTTTAATTGTTTAAATTCGGGAATTTTCTAGTACGGATGTTTTATAATTCGACAATTTTTTGTCGTAAATTTTAATATTCGGGAATTTTGGAATTCAGTAATATTATTAACTTTTCGGGAATTTTATTATTCAGAAATTTTTCAGTTCGGGAATTTACCAATTCGGGAATTCAACAGTGTCGGTAATTTTATTTTCCAGAATTTTTCAGTCATCTCGGACATTTCAAGTCTTGATAAAATCTTCAATATTGTAAGTTTACAAGTTGCAGTTTTTAAAATTATAATTTTTAATTTGGAAATTAATGACTGCAAATCTTTCATTCATTCATTCACAACTTAAGGATTGTAAATCTTAAATTCGTAAAGTAAGAATTTAAAATGAAATGATTGATATTTTAACATTATAATCTGAATTTGTTATTGTTTTTAATTGAAAGTAAAAATGGGAAGACTGAAATATCCCGAAAAATAACATTCCCGACAGAAAATTGCCAAATTATAAAATATCCGAACTAGAAAATTCCCCAACCTAAAAAATTCAATTTTTTTATATAAATATTATTTACTTACTAAAAAGACAATAATCTAATATCTTTATCACAACATTTACAAGTTTCAGTTTTTAAAATTATACATTTTAATGTGGAAATTAACGACTGCAAATCTTTCATTCATTCGCAATTTAAAGATTGTAAATTTGATATTGAGAAACTAAGAACTGTAATTAAAACAATTTATATTTCAACATTATAATCCGCACTTGCTACTGTTTCAAATTGTCACTAAAATTTATAAATTATTCTCATTAAATAACTAGAAATTATAAAGTCTTTAATTTACAATTAAAAATTTACATTTTGTAATTTTTACTGAATTGGAAATTTCAATATTCTAAGTATACAATTTGCAATTTTTACAATTCTAAATTTTAATTTGCAAATAAATTAACGCTAGTGTTTTATTCATTCACAATTCATAGTTTAAATGTTTTAAATTTGAAATTCAGAAACTAAGACATTTAAATAAAATAATATATATTTTAACATTATAATCAGCATTTGTTTCTGTTTTTAATAGTAAGTAAAAATTGATAAATCTTTATTTAATAAATAAAAATTACAGATTCCTTAAATTACAATAATTTCAAATTTACATTTTGTAATATTTACTGAACCGGAAATTGTTTAAGGAACCTTTCACATCTCTATAAAAAAAATGTCAATATTTTAATTTTACAATTTGTAGTTTTTACAATTCTAAATTTTCATTTGCTAATTAAGGACTGCAACTCTTTCATTCATTCAGAATTAAAAATCTATATTTTGTAATTTTTAATGAATTATAAATCGTTTAAGGGACTGAAGGTTGTAAATTTACCATTTTTCTAAATATAAACTGGAAAAGTATTATAACTGAACAATTAGAAACTAAAAATCTTCTGAATGATAAATATTTCGACAGAAAATTAAAGAGAAGGGCCAATTGGGAGATAATTTCTCTTCTCAAACCAAACAAATAATTTGGATTTTGCTTTATAATTTGACAATCATTATGTTAATTATTCTTTAATGAATTAATCAACTCACCCGCTCGTTCGGTTTTCATCGAATCCCAAACGTTGCAATTGAAGTCGTCGTAACCAGCCAAAAGCAACCTTCCACTCTTGCTAAAAGCTACGCTCGTGATTCCACAGATGATATTATCGTGACTATACATTGCTAATTCTTGATCTGCTCTGATATCGAATAATCTACAGGTTGCGTCGTCTGAACCCGTCGCGAAAGCGTATCCATTAGGGAAGAACTGAAAAAAAAAGTTATTTTTTTTTAGTTTTCTACATTCCATGTTAACAACAGGGGTCACAGCGCAAAAGGAGCTCAAAAAAAGGGGAAATAGGGTAATTTTCTTAAGGAAAAGGGGAAAAATAGGGGACAGATTAAACATATACAAGCCTCGGACTCATTTTAGAAATAAAAAAATAGTGTAAATAGTGTAAAAAATTTAAAAAAAAGTGTCAAAATAGTTTCATAAAATTTTTCGAGTATTAAAAATGAAGTTCAATGTTTATTTTTAATATTTTTCTTTAAACTACCAATTATCAAAATTCCCATTTATTTATCGCAGGCTTCACAGTCTTTCCCCTTCTACTATTACATTTTTCGTTAAGAATTCATACTTTTTATTTACAAAGAAGTCATACTTCTCGGTTGAAAATTCAACAGTTTGATTAAAATTTTTTTTCTTTCTTGAATACATTTTTTAAAATTGAAAATTCAACTATTTTATTAAACATTCATCTTTTTGGAATAATGTATCTCTTTTTGTATAAATTGAATCTTTTTTGGTTAAAAATGTAACCGCCCGGTTAAAAATTGATCTGTTTCGGTTGAAAATGAACTTTTTTGTCACAAATTCACATTTTCGGGTTAAAAATTGAACTGCTTTGTAAAAAATCCGAATTTACGACTGGAAACTTAAGAATTTGGTAGAAAATTTAACTATTTGGTTGAAAATTGATGTATTTTGTTGAAAATTCGTCTTTTTTGGAAGAAAATCAATTTTTTGGTTCTAATTCAAATTGTTTAGTTGAGAATAATCTGTTTTAGATAAGGATTCAAGTATTTTGTTGAAAATTTGTCTTTGTTGGTTAAATCCAAGTGTTTTTTTATTTTAAATTAAAATTTTTTTTTTAAATATCAAGTATTACATTTTTTGTTGAAAATTCATCTTTTTAGATTAACAGTTCAACTCCTTGGTTAAAAGTGGAACTATTTTCTTAAAAATTCTTTTTTTTTTGTTGAAGATTTATAATTTTATTTAAAACACTTTGTTTTTTTGGGGGTTTTATTTTTTTTATCTGAAAATTTAACTATTTTGTTGAAAATTCAACCAATTGGTTGTAGAATAACTTTTTTGTTGAAAATTCATATTTTCGAGTTAAAATGTCAACTGCTTTTATAGAAAAATCGTCTTTTTGACTTGAAAATTTCACAATTTGGTAGAAAATTTAACTATTTGGTTGAAAATTGATGTATGTTGTTGAAAATTCGTCTTTTTTGGAAGAAAATAAATTTGTTGGTTAAAAATCAAATTGTTTAGTTGAAAATAATCTGTTTTAGATAAGGATTCATATATTCTGTTGAAAATTTTTCCTTCCTGGTTAAATTCAACTGTATGTTTTATTTTAAATTAAATCTATTTTTTTTGCTTAATATCACCTATAACATTTTTCGTTGAAAATTCATCTTTTTAGATTGAAAATTCAACTCCTTGGTTGAAAGTTGAACTACTTTCTTTAAGAATTCTTTTTTTTTTTTGGTTGAAGATTTATAATTTTATTTCAAAAACTTTATTTTTTTTGTTAAAAATGATTTTTTTTTAACTCAAAATTTAACTATATTGTAGAAAATTCATGTTTTTGGGTTAAAAGTTCAACTGTTTTTATGCAGCAGATATTCTCTTGTTCGCCATAGCTATTTTTCTGCCGAGAAGTACTATACGTATTTCTCAACTGCGACAAATGTACCATTTATTATCAACGTAGGTTTAATCTAATTAATATTTGAATGATGTTATTATCAATTAAAGATGTTAACGTCCGAGTTTTGAAATTTTCAATTAATATAAATTTTGATGTTAAAGCGATTACTTCGGACAAATAAAATTTGAGGAACAAAAAAAAAGCTGCCTCAGCCGGGATTTGATCTGGGAACGCCATTATCCATGAGTGGAGCGTTAACCAAATATTAATCCAAATAGGATTTAGATTCAACCTACGTTGATCAGAAATGGTACATTTGTCGTAGTTGAGAAATACGTATAGTAATTTTCTGCAAACAGGTAGCTATGAAGATCAAGAGAATATCTGCTGCAGCTTCGGTGGCGTAATTTGTTAACGCTTCACTCATGGAATAGTGGCGTTCCCGGTTCAAATCTAGGCTGAGGCAGATTCTTTCGTGTTTCTTACATTTTATTTGTCGGAAGTAATCGTTTTAACATCAACATTTATAATTATTGAAAATTTAAAAACTCGTACGTTAACATCTTTAAATGTTAATAACATCATCCAAATATTAATTAACTTTCAAATCGTCCTACAACATTTGTTTTTACCATTTTTCGATAGGACTTGTCATTTTGATTTTATTTGTCGTAAATACTATGCAAAAAATCGAAAACTCAAATTTCGAACCAAACAATGCAAATATGGGAAAAAGTTTTTGGAGGAATTTCAGAACTCGTCATTTTTAGTTTATTTCTCGAAATTGATATGCAAAAATTGATAATTCCAATATTACACAGAAAGAAGCAAGATTCGTAAAAAGTCGAAATGAAGACTTATAGGAGTTTTTCTTTTATCCAGAAAAAATGCTAGAAAAACAAAAATCCTAGTTTTAGCATAACAACGAGAGATAGGGAAGAATGTCTGAAAAAGGATTGTAGTTGTTTATTTTAAGGTAGCTCAGAAAATAAATAGACATTTAAAAATGTATGTCGAAAATCGAGCGTGAGTGTCACGATGAGAATGCATACCTCAAAGCCTACAGAGCTTGTAGAAATTTAATCTTTAACTTTACTTCATTGCATCAAAAATTCAGAGTATGGAGATTCAAACAAAATCTGGGATCTAAAAGAGATGTGTTTGCTAAAGTTTCTTTCCAGCCCTCCAATTGCAATGAATAAATGTCTGAGCGCAAAGCGCGAGGTAACTTATTAGCGAGCGCGAAGCGCGAGTTCCTACAGACGCGCGCCGTGAAGGAACGTATTTAATTTCTTAAGATGTTTTGGTGTTGACCAGGGTAATTAATAAGTAAAGATGTTATTTTGAATTAATCAATACTGTTGATTACTGTTCCATCAAAAATACAAATACGGAATGTATTTGCGATGGAGATTTCAAAAGTCTTTCAAAATATATGTAGAGAAGATGAATTATTGAAAAATATAGACTTCAGCGTTTCAAAACATCATTTCATATTTTATAGTATGATAAATTAAAATGGAGTGTTACCGGACATTTTATAAAAAATATTATGTCAAAATAGTGATCATTATTATAGCATTTATTTGGAATCTACGTTGATAAATTGATTTTTAAATGTGCTTGAAGTTCTAAACGTTCAAATGAACGAAATTGTTTATTAAAGACTTTCTGATTTAGAAAAAATGCAACAATAATGTGCTTGAAGTTCTGAACGTTCAAATCAACGACATTTTTTACTGATGACTTTGTTAACCACAAAAAGTGCTCAAATCTTTGTTTATTTATATTCTCTATAATTTAATATTGAAATAAATTATAATGCATATTTGAAATTGCAATTGGAATAATATTTATGGGTGAAATAGAAATGGGGAAAAATATTTCGTTCATTTGAAGGTTCGCAACTTCAGGTACATGCAAAAATAGAGGTTCACTATACTGAAAGTAGTGTCATTAGTTTTTACCAACAAACACTAATGTTTTATTGAAGCCGCGCGTCAGAAGAGGCCTAACCACTAAAATATCAATTAGGAGAAAAATTAAGTGAAGTGTATAAACATAAATATGATTTATTTATTATATAGATACTTTAAAATCAGGCCAACAAATCCTTATATACTGGTTTTACTGAGTTTGAACGTTGATTTTGCCTGACTTTTCTGTCCCTGACAGTTCTAAATTTTTCTTTTAGGTATAGAAACAACCTTACACCGAGGAGATCAATGATTGAAAAATTGAACAGTTATATTTTGAGTCTAAAAAATTTATTTTCAACTAAAAAAATGATGTTTCAACAAAATATTTAATTTTTCAACTAAAAAAATGAATTTTCAACTCTCTAAATGCCTTCATTGAATTATAAAAATTCCTATTATTTTATCTAAAATTAAAATCTAACTTTTAATCTAAAGGGAAACTTTTTTTTTTGTTTTTTTAATAAAACCCTCCTAATTCATTAGTTTGAATAATACCAAATAAAATTTAATTAATTCCAAAACTGACAAGGTTTAAAAATATTAAACTTAAAAAAACGTCGAAAAGTACATTTTAAATAATTAAATTTTATAAATATGGAATAAAAAATTCTCAAATAAGAAAAAAGTTACGAAATTGGAATTGATCACAATTTGAATTTAGTAGCATAATTGAAAGGAGTCCAAATTTGAAGATATTTGCATTTAAAAATATGGAATAAATTATATCAATTAAAATGTTAAAGCATTTATTTGAAACAAAAAGCTTGTAAATTGGAACATATCCAAATTGGACATCCTTGAAATATAATTTCTTTCTCGAATAAAAAATATTCTAAATGATAGAGTCTTTATGAATAAAATCACGTATTAATAATTGAAGGGCATTTCAAATTTTGAGCCTTCTGAAGTTAATAGCTTTTTTAATTCTTTTTTAAAAAAATATGAAAAGTTAAAATAGTAAACACTTGAAATAAAAAAAAAATTAAGTTCAAAGACTGAAAAACGAAGAACTTCAAAATAGAAGCAGCCAAACTTCAACATCTTCTATGCTTGCAAAAGTGGAACAAGTAAGCAAATTATGCAATATTAATGGGATTTAAAAATTAAACAATTTCAAATGTTGAAAGCTTCGAATTGAGTTGGAACTTGAAATCGTCTTTGGTAGTAATTGGAGTTTTACTTTTATAATATGCATACAAATATGTTTTTAATTTGAAACGTGAAGATTATGAGCGATTTTCAATTATGTTTGACACTTTTTTTATTCCAAATTATTGCAAATAAAAATAAAAATAATTAATAGCGATTTTAAGGTGACTGCGAAAACTTACACGTTGTGTTCTCATTCTTCATTCCAAGAAATTAGATTCTATTTGATTTTTGGGTATTACTTAATTTTGGTTTTAGTGTTTTCTTTAAAAACAGTTTCCTAACCCTAATTTGAATTGAAATTCGGAGAAGAGATATATTTGCGTTAAAAATATCAATCTTTTGTTGAGGACGATGTTTTATCGTTTCACATTAACGCCATAATCGTCTGAGACCTTCAGAGCTACCTGGAAATGGACAAGACGAGACTTTGAAATGCGCAATTTCTCAATAAATAAAACATTAAAAATCATCAAGGTTTTTTTCAGGAAAATTAAAAGCAGGAGAAAATGTCAATAACCAACATTTTGAATTGACCTTAAATTAATTTTAATTTAGTTCAAATTTAGTTAGTTTCGTTAGTTCTCTAGAATAAATCAGAAAAATTTTATTTCTTTTAGGTGTTTTTCGGAACTTTGTCCAAAAAATCTTGAATGACTGGGAATATTTTAATTAATGATATTTTCTATTTTATAACTTATAGAAATACAACAATTTCAATTAATTCAGGGTGGTCATTTTATTCGAAGGAAAATATTTAAATACGGTGAAAAATCGAACTTTTGAAGCTAAAAATGTTTTCATTTGAAGTATTCCAAACTGAACTACAAATTAAAGTACTCAAAGTAGAATATTTAAAATTTTAAAATGTTAAAATTGAAGCTTGAACCATTTTTGATTTCGAAACTGTTAATTCAAATGCTCAATAATTTACACGAATAAAATGGAAGCGTTCAGCACATTCGATTGAAAAGTTTTAAATTAAATGCCGTTAAATTTTTATTCCGAGTCGTTTTAAATTATTAATTGTAACGTTTAAAGTTTAAATTTAGCGCTCTGAAACTTTATCGATCTAAGGCTTTCTATTTCAAACAATTCAGTTTCAAATTGTTTAGTATTGAATCTTTGATTTACAATTGCTTATTTTGTATCAAAAGTCAAATAAAGCTAATATTAAAAAATTGCACTTCTTAAACTAAGAAATATCACATTGAATGGGTTACAAATGTAATATTTTACACGAAAATAACATTTGAATAGGATTTGAAATTGAAAAAAAGCATTTCATTATGAACCTATTATTAATTTGATATTATTTGAAAAAATAATTAATTATTGTTTTATTTACAGTTGACCAACTTCAAAACGTTTTTATAAAAAAAAATAAACAAATAAACAATTTCAGAAGCTTGTGATTAGTGTCACTTTGATTCTGTCAACTTCCACATCTATTTCCTCGAAACTGGATGATTATTTCGACTTCACAGAATGTTTTTTCGTATTCCTGAAAAAAAAACCCGATTTGGTTGGTTATCAAGTTCCGTACTGAAACCCTTCATTTTAAAATTCTTTAAATTGAAAATGTGCGCTTAAAAATTAGGACCTATAATGGAAATTGTTTAAAGGAAAGAATTTTGGAATTATGCATTGTAAGCTGAATGATTGCATAATTGAAAAAAGTTAACAATTGAACTTAACATTTAAAAACAGTTAAAATCGAACTTATATTAATTTTTATTATAGCAAGTGATATTTCAAGTGATTGGATAGATTTTTCGTCTAAAAATTGGCATTACTCTATATTTTGAAATTTAAAGTTCACACAGTGGCTGTCACAACAGAACTGCAAGACAACGACTTGTTTACAGGTTCCAAGTCTTGCCCTTGAACCAGGAATGCATCTTTCCACACATGCTCTCTTCCGTCACATCAGAGTTTCCGGACATGAGGTTCCGTGGACTTTGCGTGGAAGTAAGTGAGCGCCGACGGTAAGTAAAGTCAGTTCCTCGCATACCTTGCTCTCAGGTAGGTAGGTAGGCAGACACTTTGGTATAGAGTAGACTATAGTCTACTCTAGCTGCTTGCTGCCGAGCCGAGTGAGGTTGAGGTTCGTGAGCGAGTGAGCCAGCGAGCAAACGGGCCCAGCAATCCCCTCTCCAAGATGGCCGCTGCCGGGTCCAGTGGTCCCCCTGTTCGAGCCAGGTAAGCCCGTAGCCAGGGGAAGGGAAGACCTTGCAGGTGCCGCCATGTCAGTGCATGCCTAACCTCGAAGCCGCGCGGAACAGATGCTGGGCCTTACGTCGCGTTAAACCTCCTCGTGTACTCTTCTTCCAAAAACTACCCAAGTTTCAAACATTATCCCAGGCCCCTTCAATAATCTCGAATCAATATCGGGCCTGGTTCAAGAATCGAGAGGAGAAAAGTGCGAAATCTTCGAATCTGTTTTGGGCCTTGTGGTACGGTGTTCTGCGATACGGCGAGGCACCGGCTAGCGCGGGTTTATTGCGTTAGGTGAAGTGAGATTCCGTCGATACTGTTCAGGTTTTTCCTCCCTGTTGTGCTTGCCTGCACGATCGCGTTGTGATTCTATATCTCTCGGATATAATCTTAAAGAAGATTAGTGCCAGCAAACCAGAGAGGTTTACCTGCCTTTCTTGGAAACCAAGATAAAATAAAGGCACTAAAAATACAAACATGTGGAGATGAAGAGTCAAAGGGTTTTGACAAATTCAAGTTCAAAACACGGCTCTGTTTGCAAGTAGGCACGTGAGATCTGCAGACTGACTCAAACTGCAAGCATCGAGAGGTCATCGCTCGTCTTCTCCCGCTGGAATGATCACGATGAAGCGAGTGTTACACTCACTATGATCAGACATCACGTGTGGATAGCTACAAACACAAGTATCTCCGAAGGAGAAGCACTTACAAATAGAAGAATTTGGGTATTACTTACTTACTCTGGATCATAAGGTGATGGTGATCGTGTGGTGATGATTGTGGATTGTGGACGTGATAGGTGATGCTGGGAAACGCGAGCTGGATTAAGAGGCTTGATATATCGTGAAGTTTCGTGAACCTTCTTCGTAAACCTGTGTAGTGAATTTTTCGCGTCTTCGATTTCCTCTGGAAATGGAAAGGTCAAGATAGTACTAAAAGAAAAAAGTGGCGGAGGAGGAGGAGGATGCCCAGGATGCGACCGGCACGGGTCCTGCTGCTGCTCCTCGTCCTGGGAGCGTTGCAAGCCCCAGGCACGAGATCAGAGTCAGTACAGAATCTCGAGGTCTCGGAAAACGCACCCCCGGGTACGAGAGTAGGCTACATTGATGCTGATAGTCCACCTTATCTGATTGTACCGGTCCCCGGATCAGCCGTGGATGCTGACTTGATAGTGGACCACGCGACAGGCGAGATAAGAACCAGAGTTCCACTGGATCGCGAAACTAGACCATCATACAGCCTGGTCGCCTTACCCCAGAATGTCCGGGTGGTCATCAAAGTCCTTGATGAAAATGACAACGCACCAACCTTCCCAGTCGAACACGTGGACATTGAATTCCCCGAGAATTCTCCACGCGACGCAAAACGAGCTTTACCACCTGCCAAAGACCCCGACTTGGGTCAATACTCCACACAGCGATACGAGATCGTCTCCGGGAATTATGGAGACATGTTCCGGCTTTCTCAGCACCGGGGTCGTGATGGAGTCTTGTACCTGGATCTTCAGAACTCAGGATCCCTTGATCGAGAGGCTCGTTCCTGGTATCGACTCGTGATAGAAGCCCTCGACGGTGGAGCACCCCCTTTAAGATCTCGTCTCCGTGTCAACGTCACCGTCCAAGATGTCAACGACAATCCGCCGATCTTCAATCAGACTCGCTACACCGCGAGTGTACCTGAGAATGCTACCGTCGGCACTCCGATTCTCATAGTGAATGCCACCGACTTGGACGCTGGTGACAATTGTAGGATCGAGTACTCCATCAATCGTCGTCAATCGGACCGGGAGGAGATGTTCCGAGTGGATCCGGAAACGGGGATGGTCTATGTGAACAAGCCCCTCGACTTCGAGTCCAAGGAGCGACACGAACTGGTAATCGTCGCTAGAGATCGCGGTGCCCAGCCGCTGGAGGCAAGCACCTTCGTGTCCGTCCATGTCACTGATGTAAACGACAATCAGCCAGCGATCACGGTCATTTTCCTGTCAGACGACGCTACCCCGAAGATCAGCGAGAGCGCCCAGCCGGGAGAATTTGTGGCCAGGATCTCGGTCAGCGATCCCGACTCAAGGACCGAGTACTCGAATGCAACCGTCACTCTCTCCGGCGGCGACGGACACTTCGGGCTGACGACCCGTGACAACATCATCTACCGGGTGGTTGTGGAAAGGCCACTGGACCGGGAGGAGAAGCCGGTTTATGACCTCTTGGTAGAAGCCACGGATGCTGGAACTCCTCCGCTCAGGGCGGTTAGAACCTTCAGGCTTATTGTGACGGATGTGAATGATAACGCGCCAAAGTTTCTCCAGGAGCGATACGAAGCTCATCTCTTGGAGGCGTCTGAACCGGGAACCTCGGTCTTACGCGTGACTGCTACTGATCTGGATGAGGGTGCCAACTCTGTTATCAAGTACAGTTTGATGAACTCGACGTGGTTTGCGATAGACGAGAGTACAGGATTAA
This sequence comes from Andricus grossulariae, assembly GCA_011634705.1. Classification (NCBI taxonomy): domain Eukaryota; kingdom Metazoa; phylum Arthropoda; class Insecta; order Hymenoptera; family Cynipidae; genus Andricus; species Andricus grossulariae. The sequence continues at coordinate 181,339,748 of JAABKJ010007545.1, forward strand.
TTAGTACGGTCACTCACGTGGACTGTGAGGCTGATCCGGCACCAACGCTGATTGTTATTGCCACCGACTCAGGTCGTCCACCTCTTAGTAGTAGTGCTACAATTCGTGTGACAGTGCATGATCTTAATGACAACGAACCCATCTTCGAGAAGCCATTGTACAACGCGACGGTGCCTGAGGATCTACCGGTCGGACACTGTTTTCTCAAGGTAAGCGGCTTTCTTAACGTCTGCTATTACGTTACATTCTTTGTTTATGAATTAGGTGATGAAAAAGAAGCGAGAAGCAATATATATTTTGGGTATTAAAAATTACAAGATGTTCGAGTTGAAATTGTCACCTGTCGTGGTTAAACATTTTTTGAGATTTAAATTAAAGAAAAATTATTGTAATTTACTATGTAGAAAATCAAAATTAAATGTACCTGAAGATCTGAACGTTCAATTGAACGAAATATTTTTTCCAAATTCTATTTTATCCATAAATATTGTTCCAACTGCAATTTAAAATATGCATTATAATTTTGTTTTAGTAAATATATGCTTTCCAATATAATTTAACAAACATTTTAGCCCTTTTCATAGTTTACAAAGTCATCAGTAAAAGAATAGTTCATTTGAACGTTCCGAACTTCAAGCACATAAAATTAAGTACTATAAGAATTTAAAGTGCTGTCATAGAGAAATAATAACAGAACTTCAAAATCACGTGATACATAATCTTTTAATACTATATACTTCAATTTTCTCAAAATTGCTGATGAACCTATAAGCTAGTCTTCAATAAGGGATTAGACACAAAATTGTATCTGATCCAAGTTTTAGTTTGACACGGAATGCTCTAAAATTATAAAATGAGAGTGGAGTACGTTGAATTATTCATTCTATAATTATTATATTTTTCATGGTGAAGTACCCCTGGTGGAAATTTATTTTCACAATAAAATACAAAAAATTACAATAAAATACGACAATGTCAAAATTGCAATGTTTTCTAAAAAGCTGTAATTTCCTTTTAAATTTTGTAAGATTTTGATAGAATTCGGGCACTTACTGATGCTTGAATAAACAATCATTAATTTTTTTTTCCTATTGACAATCAATTAAAATAATTAATGAAATTTTAGACTTTCTTGTATCTGTCATTTTCTGCTCTTTCCGATTCAAAAAATTTGTTTGTGGCCTTCAGCTATTGATTTTTTTTAATGAGAGCATTTAAATATGATTCTTTCGGATTTTATATTTTGTTAATTTCTGAAGCATTAGATATAATTATTTCAAAAAAATTAACCGCATTATTCTGTAATTGAATCCAATAATTTTGGACAGAATTAACATGTTTGACAAATGTCGTTCAACAAATAATTGCCAAGATTTTTAAATATTTGACTTTTTTCTGTAAAGAACTGAGAATTTAAACCAAGCAGTACTTAGATTACATATTTTTACAAATATGAGATTAGTTTTCTGATGAATATCTTCATTACTGCTTTCTCTTATATTAAACGTTTTAATTTAAATTCTACGTTCTTCTGCATTAATGGATGCACCAAGCGGAAATTACTGCACCAGCCCATAAATTTAAATTGCTTTTATTTACATATTTCAATCTTACATAATAAATTTATTTTACAGAAGTTACAGTGTAAATTTACCTAACTTGGAGTATTTTACATATTTCTTATATTTTGAGTTAGGATTTATTTTTAAAATACTCAAATATTATAGATTCACAAAGTGTTTGCCTGGTAAAATATATACATTTTTAAGTTCTATTATTTTCTCGTAGTAAAGATTTATATTTGAAGTTAATTAAACTTCAGAATGCAATGTCAGAGAAATTTTCTTTATACTTGATCTCGAAAAATAACATTATTAAACAAAAATCCACTTTTAATCAGAACTTTATCATTCTAATTTCTTTTCTAAATTAGGTTTGTTTTATATTATGCTGGGAATTAAGTCTAATAGTAATTTTATTTAAATCCGTTACGATAACAACTTGTGCATTATTTGTAAATAACTATGTTTGAAAACTTGGAATTCGGAATTTCATGGTTGTCCGAATACTCTAAGTATAACAGTTCCTTTTTCCGGTTGATATTCTTTGAAGCATAGAAATTATATATCCGTATTTTTATGAGTATTGTGGTAGTAGATAATAGAGTATTTAAATTAAGAACAAAAAGCAGGAAATGAGCTAAAATTAATTTAAGGAAGAAAGGGCTATTAAGCAAAAGCTTGTGATAAGAAATGAATAATCGTGTGACCTAGTATTTAATTTTTCAGAGGGTTTTAAAAATAAAAAGTGCTTAAACAAAATATACATGACAGTGCTTAGTTCAAGAAATATTTATTCTTGTGAAATTAAAATGATTGAAAACTTATCTGAAGTAAACGAATAATTGTCAAAAATTTGTGTATATCGGTTCCCTTAAAATTTCATTTAAATAAAGTTTTCAAAAACTAAATTACGGTACTGAAAGTTTGAAATAAATTTTAGATTCAGGTCACTAATTTGAGATTCAGTTGGGACCTAACGACACTAATCATGATTCATATGTCAAGCAGTGTCAAAATATTTGAATATCTGAACCTCGTTCATATATCCATTATTAAAATATATTCCGCCTTTCCACTTCTAATATCTCTCAAATAAAATCAATGGTATATAGTAAAATATTACAACAAAATTCTTCCTTCAATCTTTAAATAACGAAATACTGCTAAACATTTCTCTGAAATATAGTAATTAACAAAATTATTCCATTTTATCCTATGGATTAAGTATAGAAGTAACGTCTAACATTACAATTACAATAGGATGTTCGAGTAACGCTTGATTTCAAAAGTTTAAATTGAAAAAGATCAAAATCCCAAACGTAAATATAGCAACGTCCAAAATTAGTGAGGTTTAATTTTAAAGTGCCTGAATTTGGAACACGCGAATTAAAATTAAGGTTGATGTCGTACCATAAATCAGATTTCTGAAGAAAAAAAATAGTTTTTCTATGATGCTAAGAATCAAAATAATGTTACCGATAATGACATTTCAAGAAAAAAAATTTAACTTTCAAAAAACATTTATTTTAAAATTGTTTTTTACAAATTAATTTTACCTTACTGTCGCTTCTCACCAATTTTTGAAAATGGTTGAATTTTAATAAATGATAACTTAGTTTTCGTAGAAAGCATTATCTACAAACAGCTACTAATCTACTGTTTCCAAGTTTGAAAGTTGATTTGTCTATGGCCGAAATTGTTAAAAACATTTTTTTTATTTTCTGAATTAGAAACTGTTGAGTTGAAGGTAATGTTTTTCCCGAAAAAGCCATGATTTATTAAAATCCAACCATTTTTTTTAATTGGAAAGAAGCGAAAGTGAGAAAAAATTCAATTACAAAAACTATTGCTGAATAATTAGTTTTCGTAAGTTTTACACTTTTTTAAAAGTAAAAAATATTGTTTTTTTTTTCATGAGAAATTATTGAGAATATTATTTAAATTCTTAAAATCATAGACAATTTTTTTTTCTTCCAGAGACCTAATTTTTAGCACGACAACTAAAAACTTTAAGAAGAACAGTATTAAAAGTGCCACGTATAGAAATCTTCAAATAAAAGGGAAGTTTCTAATTTTCTAAGCATTTATCATTTTTCTCCCCTAGAAAAAATACGGTCTTTTACATAAATTATAAATCATCTGAATATATTAATTTTCATTAAAACTAAAAGAATTTAATTTCTCTTTGTATGGTTTTGTAATTTCCACTGAGAAATATTCCGAATTCCTCAATGATTTATAATAGTGTAAAAAATTATGAATCATATTAATGATTTAATTTATAATAATTATGATAATTTAATTAAAAATGATAATAATTTAAAATTAAACGTTAAAAACTGAGTTATTTTAAATCATTATAGGAGTGTTGAGCAATCTCAAATTTTATTTTTAAATCTTACCATAAATTATTTTTTCACTGAATCTGTACAAATTAAATTTGGTTGAAATGTTGAAAAATAAAATATTTTTCAATATGAGAACGATTTTAATCATATAAAAATGATTTATTTACCTAATTTTATTTTCTATCGGACTTTTTTATATGCCCGCAAATGGATTTCCAACGACCTAAGTATATCAAACCTAAACAAATCCTTTAATGGCAGACATCATTAAAAAATCTTTTAACATTATTTAAAAATATGATGTTTCTTATAAAAAAAATGTAGTGAAAAATTTACCCCATTTTCCCTTTTCTAATCTCCTTTAGCGATGTAATCCTTGTTATATAAATTTATAATTGGAGATAAAAAATGTTTTTTTAACTTACCTTACCTTTTGAATATTCTCCGATATTGGCAAGATTGATCAGCATCCTCGTCAGACGTCATCACTGAAGACAATATTAATCCACACTATTTTATTTACTTTATATTCCGAACGAAAAAAAAAAAATGAAAAAAAAATCAGTTTTATAACTGAAATTCTAATTTTCAGACAATTGTATTTATCTCATAAAAATTTAAGAAATAACAAACTTTATCACAAATAATACGAGATTTTATTAGATTTTAGGGAGGAATAAAAAAGTAGTGAGAATGGAAATTAACATTTGTTTCAATGAAAAATAACTTTCGGAAGGGCAGATGTTTTTTAACCAAACTTAAAAATTGACTTGATTTTTTTATTTTAGTACATACTTTACTCTGAGGAATAAAACATTAGTTTCTAACGACTGATTATAACTTGATTTAAAATTCACTGATTCGAAATTGTCTATTTTGCATTATTGACAAAAAGAAGGCAAAACGAATAAGAAAATTAAAGATTATCGATTTTCACTCCCGAACATTTTTTCGTCGACGAAATACTCAACCGAAGTAAAATACCACGAACACGAAACGAACTTTTTGTTCGAAAATAAAATATTTTCTAACAATTAAATTAATTGACCTGAATGTACCTGAACATAACCTCAAAATCAGGTTAGTTGAATTTCGGCAAATAGCGCGATTGTTTACGTTTTTACATTTTAGAGTCAAGAAATGTGTTCAGTTTCACCTGGTGAGGAATCATCGTCGTATACTGTTAAAAAATAAGGAGAAACGTTCACGAAAAGTGGAATCACGACTCCTGCTGCGAAAGTAAACAACCCGCGCGAACGTTATGAAAAAATCGGAATACCGAAGCTGGAACGTCGAAACGTCACGTGACTCAAATCAGAGAAATTTCAAATCTGAATTATGGATCGAGAATATCGTTATTGAAATTAGTCACTAATTATTAGTGTGATTTCTCAAATTATTAAATACTCGAGATCTATATCGGATTTATTGACAGTTGTTAAATTATTCATGGATGTCCTCATTTCGAGTACTCTGAAGTTCGAATCTTTATCGAATATGATCGAAAATTCAGATTTGAAATTTTGCGGAGTCACGTGACCGACCTGACTGACCAATAGGGATGAAGCGGCTTTTGTTGTTCGCGCTCAGCTGTTCAGTGTTTATGTCGGAGTCAAAATTAAATTTTGAATGTTTTCTCACTAATTTTCACGAAGAATCGAATAAAAAGCGTTCTCCTAGATAAATTTTGTGACTTCCGGAGCTTTGAAGCATAACAGTTGTTACAATCTCACGGTGATATTTGATTAATGCCAAAATTCGATTGATCTACTTTCGAGGTTAGGATTTTTGTCAACGGTCAAGTATAATGAGGATAATTTTCGCAAACGTTTTTCTTCAAATAAAAGTTTGGATCTTCGGTTCTGTATTTCGTCGACGGAAAAAGTTCTCGGAAGTATAAACCGAAAATCGGAAAATTTAAAAATGAAATTTGTATTCGTCTTTCTTCTGTTTCGGGCCGACAATTCAGATTTAAACATTTCGAGTTGACATTAAAACAATGAATCAGTGTTTTCAATAATTAGAATTTTAGAGAGAAATCCGTTTTTTTGGTTTTAATATTTTTTTGTGGTCGATATATCAGTAAAATAGTATTTGGTTAATTGTGTCCGGTGTTGATGAGGCGTCCCGTTCCCAAGGTCAAGGTATATCATTTCCAACAATTTTTGAGAATTTGAGGATCAGGATGTGCACCAGGTAATGAGTTAAAAAATTATATTTTTAATTCAAGTTCATAGTTGAAAAAAATGTTTATTGAAATAATTTCCCGACATGTTTTATCTTGATATCCAGTCTTTTTCAATGTAAATTGTAAAAGAAAAGTACAGGCGATACAGATCAATTGGATTATAATTATATTATATTATGTATATATATTTATTATATAATTAAAAATTATATAATGATTATATTATGTGACTGTATTATGTTTGTTATTTACCTCATATGAAAAAAGAAAAACCGCTGAAGGTTGTATTGTCCTCTGTTAGCTTTTTCTTTATTTTTTAAATTACTTTTAAAAAGTAAAAAAAAAAGTGGCTATCGTTTAACAATTTTAAATAATTAAAAACATTATTACATAACAATAACAATAGCCTCAAAAATATATTAGTAGGTGTTAGATTAATAATTTAATTTTAATTTTGTGTTTAATATTTTAGTAAAAGTATTTGTTCAATGTACAGAAGAATTTCCAAGAGTTAAATGCCACTTTCTTTACATTTGGCTTTTATTTGTGTTCAACATAGTTTTGTTAAGCTATGTGACTTTGATAGTTATAAAATTATCATTTTATTTTTCATATTTAAAAGTACCTATTTAAAAAATAATTTAAAATAAAAAAATCTGCCCGCTGAGCGGGCACATTCTGATCACGCGCTTTGCGCGCGGCTCGCTTCGCTCGCAAGTTTGAGCGCGCCTAGGGCGCGCGACTGTTGGTTCTCGCGCTTCGATTCGTGTTTTAGTAGAAAATTAATCCTCTTGGTTCAAAATTTAACTATTTGGTAGAAAATATATGTATTTTGTTAAAAATTAGTATTTTTGGAAGACATTTTTTTTACTTCGGTTAAAACCGTACTTGTATGATTGAAAATTAATCTGTTTGAGTTGAAGATTTGAATAGTTTCTTGAAAATTCGTATTTTTTGGTTGTATTCAACTCATTTTAATTCAAAGTTACAATATTTTTTGTTTAAATATCAACTATAACATTTTTAGCTTGAACATTCAAGAATTTGCTATAAAATTCAACTGTTTTGTGGAAAATTTATGTAATTTGTTGAGAATTCATCTTTTTGGTTAAAAATATAACTATCTGGTTGCAAATTCACCCGTTTTTAAAAGCTCATCTTTTTGGCATAAAAATTCATCATTTTGGACAGCCCCTAATCAGACATTTAGACAATTTGTAGCCAATTGGTGAAGAAGTTAAAAAAATATCTTTAAAGAAAAAGTGAAGAAATAGTGCATTAGTGGACAATTGTGAGAAAATAGTGTCTCTAGTGTAATTTTTTTCGAAATAGTAGTAAAATAGGGTCATCATTCAAAAAGAGTGTAAAATAGTGTAAATAGTGTGGTAAGTCCGAGGCCTGCATATAATGTAGAAAAATTCGCATTTTGGACAAAATCGAGTGCGAAGCACGAGACACGTGATGAGAATCTGTTCGTTAAAGCCGAAGGAGCTTTAACAAAAGAGAATTCACAACCACCAAATTACATTTATCGATTATTTGATCTTTAATTTTAAAAGGTCTGTGCACAAACCTGGGGGGAATACTATGACCGAGCGCGTAACGCGAGGTAAATACATCATCGAGCGCGAAGCTCAAACTTGCGAGCGAAGCGAGCCGCGCGCGATGAGAATGTGCCCGCACAGCGGGCAGATTTTTTTTGTTTTATTTTAAATAATTAAAAAAAAAAGAAGATTCTGATTCATACCTGCACTTTACAGTTTCATCGAGGACACTTGGCTTGTAGAATATCAAATTTGTTGGACATTTGAGTGGTCTCTAAATTTCGAGAGGGCAAACGGGGCAAATGCAGGGAGCTCCTGAGATTCAATTTACATTCTCGATCAGTGACAGACAGCTGGTTGAGTTTTGTCCCCTCGAGGCTAGGTATTGGCTCGATTTGCGATGTAAAATTTTTATACACTTTTAATCACAGTCAATCAATTTGTCGTCGAGCCGAGCATGCAGGGGCGAATTAAAGGTCGAATCGTGGATGTCGTGACACTGTACTTCGTGTTGGTAAGATCACGCTCTTCCTTCTTCGAGATATAGTTGCAATTGCGATATGTATGTGGGAACAACCTCTGGAGAAATTTTAAGGTGTCGACAATTTTTTCACAAATTTAAAACGCCAAGAGAAACTTACAAGAAATTAAAATTTAGGGAGATATTAGGCAATAGGACAAAATCATTCCAAACAAAAATTCTGTTTTTGGACAAATTGCTTGAATTTTCAACTAAAAGAGATGACTTTTTAACAATATAGTTGAATTTTCAACAACGTAGTTGATTTTTTAACGAAATTGTTGAATAGTTGTTAAAAAGGATGCTTTTTAAACCAAGAAGATTAATTTTCTACTAAAACGACGAATTTTCAACAAAGTATATGCATTTTTAATCAAATAGTTCAATTTTCAAGAGAATTGTTGTATTTTGAAGCCAAAACGACGATTCATTTACCAAACAGTTAAATTTTCAAACCGAAAATATGTTTTTTCAACAAAAAAGTTTATTATATACCAAATAAATGAATTTTCTACAAAATAGTTACATTTTATATCCAACTGTTGAATTTTCGATCTAAAAAGACGAATTTTCTACAAAACAGTTCAATTTTCAACCCAAAAATATTAATTTTCAACTAAATTGTGAATCTTCAAAAAAAAAGGGTTTTTTTAAAAGTAGTTCAAATTTGACCAAAGTAGTTGATTTTTGAACAAAAAAAAAGACAAATTTTCAACAAAATAGTTGAATCCTCAACCAGAACAGAATAATTTTTAACCGAATAGTTGCATTTTTAATCAAAGTAGATACATTTTCAGTCAGTTGAATTTTCAAGTAGAAAATATCTATTTTCAACTAAATGTGGAATAGTTAAATTTTGAGTTGAAGAAATAAATCCTCGACCAAAACAAACTAATTTTCAAGAAAATAGTTTAATTTTTAATCGATTGGTTGCATTTTCAAATAAAATTATGAATCTTCGAACAAAAAATAAATTTTCAAGAAAGCAGATCAATTTTCAACAATTTTTAAAACAGAGGACTTTTTAACAAAATAGTTGAACTTTCAACGAAATAGTTCATTTTTAACGAAATTGTTGAATTTTTATCGAAAGAGATGCATCTTGAATCAAGCAGATAAATTTTCTACTAAAAAAGACGAATTTTCAAAAAAATACATAAATTTTCAACAGAATTCTTGAATTTTTAAGCCAAAATGATGATTTATTTACAAAATAGTTGAATTTTCAAACCGAAGATATGATTTTCCAACCATAAATTTAATTATCTACCAAGTAGTTAAATTTTCATAAAAATATTTTGATTTTTAACCAAGTAGTCGAATTTTCAACCAAAAATATGACTTTTCAACCAGCTAGTTAAGTTTTATACTCAATTATTGAATATTCGAACTAAAAAGACGAATTTTCTATAAAACAATTTAATTTTCAACCCGAAAATATGAATTTTCAACTAACATGATGAATCTTAAACAACAAAAATTAATTTGTTTAAAAGTAGTTTAAGTTTAAACAAAGTAGTTGAATTTTGAACAAAAACAGACAAATTTTCAATAAAATAGTTGAATCTTCAACCAGAACAGATTATCCTTTGGCCAAATGTGGAATTGTTAAATTTTCAGTTAAAGAAATAAATCCTTGACAAAAAAAAAACAACTAGTTTTCAACAAAATAGTTTAATTTTTAATCACCTGGTGGAATTTTCAAATAAAATTATGAATCTTCAAAAAACAAAAAGAATTGTTAAGAAAGTAGTTCAATTTTCAACCAAGCAGTTGAATTTATGAAAAAACATGACTTTCTAACAAAATGGTTGAACTTTTAACTAAATAGTTAATTTTTGAACGAAATTCTTGAATTTTCATTGAAACAAACAAAAATCATTAAATGAATTTTCACAAAAAAAAATTTCACGAGAAAAGACGAATTTGCAACAAAATACATTAATTTTAAATAAAATACTTGAATTTTTAACGAAATAGTTGAATTTTCAAGCCAAAAAGATGAATTTTGGAGAAGACAATTAAATTTGTAACAAAAAAAATTGATTTTTAACCAAGAAAGATTAAATTTCTACCAAAAAAGGTTATCATCTGCCATATATTTAAATTTTCATAAAAATAGTTCAATTTTTAACCAAAAATATGACTTTTCAACCAGATAATTAAATTTTATATCCAATTATTGAATATTCAAACCAAAAAGTCGAATTTTGTATAAAACAGTTCAATTTTCAACCAAAAAATATGTATTTCAACTACAATGATAAATCTTCAAACAAACATAAAATGAATTTTTTTAAAAGTAGTTCAAGTTTAAAAAAAAGTATTGGATTTTCTAACAACAACAAAAATACGAATTTTTAAAGAAATAGTTGAATCCTGAACTAGAAAGGATTGATTGTCAACCAAACAGTTTCATTTTTAACCAAAAAGTATGCATTTCAACTAGAAAAGATAAATTTTCAATTAAAAAAAAAAAGATTTTTATCTAAAATAGATATATTTTGAAGAGAAAATGTAATTGTAGAATTTTCAGTTTAAAAAATTAATTTTTAATTAAAAAAGTTGAATGTTTAACCAGTTGAAATAAAAACAAAGGAGAAGAATTTTCAACCAACTAATTAAATCCTCAACCAAAAATATGAATTTTGTACAAGCAAGATTAATCTTCTAACCAAAAATTAAAATTTTCAACCAAAAATTTGAATTTTGAACGAAAAAACTGAATTAAAAAAAAAAAAAAAAAAAATTATGAATCGGCAAACGACAAAAAAAAATAATTTTTTAATAAGTAGTTTAAGTTTAAACAAAGTAGTTAATTTTTTAACAAAAAAATCCAATCAGAATAAATTCTGAACCAAAAATATAATCGTAGACTTTTCAAAAAAAAAAGAGTCAGCTGGCATTCAAGCAAAAAACCGAGAAAAGCGGGAAACGGAGAAGTTTTTTGGAAACAGAGGGAAAGTGAAGAATTTTTGAAAAAATCTTTCGCAAAATTTGCAAACCTTGTTCAAAATATATCGAAAGCGCCAAACCGTGATTTTTAGAGAGACTCCCCCCCCCCCCCATTAAATTGTAAATGGACGGCCCCTTATCTGAAGTTGAATTTTAAAATAAAATTTAAATTCTTCGATAAAAGAATGACACAATATATCGGTTCCACCCATTAACTCAAACCGCCCAGCAGAATTCTTATCTTCAGTAGCTATATATATAACATTCAAAATTATCGATAAAAAATAGTAATAAAGTTTGCACGTGTTAATTTCGCGCAGAGGAAAAGAATCTGGTCATTTACACGATCCTGCTAAACCTTACGGATTAATGGTTATGCTCGCGGGCAATTAATTAGCATTGCAGAGGGAACGGATTACGAAGGTCTTGGCTGTGTAGAAGAAAAAAAAAAGTACTCAAGGAACAGAAAATGTAAGCGGGTAGAATAATTGAGGAGGGCAACTTTTACAATTTCTTTTGACGCAACTTTCTTAGCTAGCATTTTTCTTCCAGACTTTTAACTTTAACGAAGAAAAAAACAAACAAAATCAATTACTCGTACTGAAGTTAGCTTCTTTTCACGATTTACGAAGAGAGAACAAAAATTAGGCACAGGCTTCATAAATTTGGAATTTACAAATCTTCAATTATCAAATTAAAAAGTGGTTATTACGGCTTTTAATATGAAATTTTGAAATTTGGAAAGATTTCATAGTGAAACTGTTTAAAAAATTTTACTATTTGAATTTGGAACTACAACATTGTGAAATTTGAAATAGGAAACCTTCAAAAATTAAGAAATTTCAAACCAGATATTTTTGAATTTACGTTTTTGAAACAAAACCAACTAGTTTCAAGGCCTCAGAAATTAAACTCTTTTAGAATTGTGCATGAAACACTATAATTTTCAATTGAAATTATAGAGATTGGACAGTTGGACACGCTTGCAACATTGGATTATTCGAAATAGAAATTACTTTACATCAAACCGGTTTAATTTTTTTTAGATTATTACAATTTTAAAAATCAAAATAAATCTGTTTTTTTTTCGGGAGAAAAATGGATCCAAAAATCAAGTCGAATTTTCGTTTTATATTAAACGTTTCCCAATTATTGCAAGCATGTGAGTGATCTTCATCGGAAATTCTATCATCGTTCAATTTTCAATAAAATGCACTTTTGGGTGGTAACTGTTGCTCATTTAACTTTTCCCAATTATTAATATAGTCATCAGGAAATACTCCTTTTCTGACTAATAGTTGAAACTCCTCGGAATTCTTCCCATGTTTAAGAATAATTTTTTTATCATAATTTCATAGATAAAAAGATAATTTTTCAAGGCTACTCGGCATAAAACGAAAGGACTCTATAAACCAAAGATTCATTTTTGTGCCAGCAACATATTTAGTAAATGAAATGTATTTTTTCTTCTTCATCGGTAATAATTTAACTTTACTCTGAAATTGTTTAGCTAGTGCTTAAATGTAACTGTGGGAATCATATCCCAATAAATTGTGGAAAACCACCGATACAGTGCGCAAATCCTTGTAATTTACATTACAGCTTTGATGTGCAACACCACGATATTTTCCAGGAAAATGACAATGATCATCATGTCTTTATGATCCTGTTTAAACGGTTTCTCACAGATAAGACAGTTTCCAGCAGACAGAAACTCTATTTCTCGCTTTGGAGTCAGTTTATCCATTGGCAGAACGAATTTTAACTGAGAAGCAATATTTTGTGCAATTTTTTGATTCATTTACGAACCACTCTATGCAACCTTTCTTGCTAAATATGAAATTTTGAACTTAATGAAGGAGCGAGCACTCTCTTACTAGAAAGTTTTGACATAAAAAGCTTTCATAGAGTAGTGACATAAATTCCTTGCATGTGGCTCTGCCTAAGTAGTCGTTGCATTAGCATTACACCTGGCTGCGTTCACCTACTTTGCTCCCACACTCAAGAAATGTACTTACTGCTTCTACATCATCTTCACACTCTCTAGCTTAATATGCATTTGCTATTTCGTCGAGTGTCCCTAGTTCTTCCTTCAGGTATTCTTTACTCTTCTCAATTCAGTTTTCATTTTTTCTTTTTTCCTTAGAAGTGAGCCTGCATTTCTAAACGTTTCTCCGGTGCGCATTCACTATTCAAGCTATGCAAAGTCGCGTTAGGGCCGAAAGCCGTGTTGCACGTGCGAATGGATTTTTCTCGACATTTTTTTTTTTTATGTTGCAGCTCGAAAATTATGAATGGCTCGAAAATTGTCCACGGTTACCGCGAATGAAATGAAATTCTCCAGACGCTACAAATAAAAGATTTTTCGGAGGCAGCTGAAGCGCGTGAAAAAGTCGTGAGCCCATTCTACATAATGTAATTACGTCCAGCAAAAACTGCTTTGTGTTTATTCCATTTTTTTAAGAATTGGAAGGAAAAGAAAAAGAAAGGGAATGGAAAACATTCTGAATGAAAATATTAGATAAATATTGACAAGAATAGTAAAGTGAGATTGAAAAGATTTTTTAAAGCTCAACTTTCTATAAGTAAATAATTACCGGCCTTGGTCGCGCTTTAGAGATCGAAAATAGTGTAAATATTATCACAAATTCTAAAAAATGGTGTGAAGATAGTGTCATAAGTGTCAGCTAATCATACAACACAGTTGGAAGAAGATACAACCATGGAAACAACCAAATATACAAATGGGGGTTTTTGAGGGATGTTAATGGACTAGTATACCAACAAAATTCAATATCTTCTAATTTAATTCTTACCTGGTCAACATCAATTCTATTAGCTAATCATACAACACAGTTGGAAGAAGATACAATAATGGAACAAACCAACTAAGCAGATGTGTTCTTTCAACGGATAGTTAAAGGACCAGTAAACTAAGAAAATCAACATCTACTAATTGAATATTTGTAATGGTTTGATGAATTAAACGAGTTTAATTGTCAAAAAATGTAGAATAATAGTTTATATTTGGAAATTGTGACAGGATAAGCACGAGAGAAAAGAATTCTTTTGTCTCTTATCACCAGCCTATGTTGTATAAACATTTTTATTCACACAAGCTTTTGCAGAAGTTGTATCCCTTTTGAAAATCGTTCCTTGTCTAGTTCCCGTTTTTGTGGAAGGAGGAGTGATGGAATTTTAATCACGGTGACAGGAATTTTTCAGGATTTACTGATACTCGTTGGAAGTTCACTCATCTGATAGCTACGATCGACGGTGATGAAAGCTTCAATCTCGACGCGGAGAAATGAGTATTAAAAGGGTAGAGAATGATATAAAAGAAAAAAATGTGAAAACTACTACGAGAGACAATAAACGCATCCTCCCAAGCTAAGGAAAAAGCTCAAGAGGAAGAATTTATCCTACCTTCTCTCAGACTATATATATATACTTAAAAAATATTTGCCCTCCCGGTCTTTATGAAGCGTCTCTCCTTTATGAAGGAAGATTATTTTTCTGTTATTTATTTTTGCCAGTCATTTCTCAAATCTTGCAAGAGAGAGATCTGTAGATAATATTTATCAGACTGGTCATTTGTGAAGAGGTCTTTTCTCTTAAGATACGATTTTCCGCTTTATCGATGTTTTGTTTCTTAAGTCTTAAGTATAAAGTCTAAAAGAATGATTTCTGATTTCTCTGATTTCCAGGTTTTCCCTGAGCTGCGGCCAAATTAAATAAAATCTTTTGATCTTACATCAAAAGATTTTATAAATGTGTTGTCTATCATAAATAATGTGCTACTCTTGTATGATGTGGTTAGGTTTCCTTTCCATAATACCAATTTGTGGTTAGCTCAAAGACCAACAGGGACATGATACGTTCCAGATGTTAAAAAATTAAAGAGGGTAAAGAAATTTAAAGAAGAAAGGATAACCTACTTTAACAAGTGATGACACATGGCATATAATATCATGTTTCCTTAGAGAAATCTCCATTTTGTTATTTGTTAAATTGAATAGTAAATGCAGGTCTAAAAATATAAGGATAAGACCTTGAATTTGAATTACTGGGAAATGCAACTTCCAATTTTAATGATGAACTTTGAATACAATTTCGAATAACTTTAGATTATAGCAGGAATACTCCAAATTAAATCTTACAGAATTGTTTTGTGGCTTAGGGAAAAACATTATCACAACAGAAAAGAAGTAATTCATGAATAGAGGTTCTGTGAACGTCTTTTTATAAGAAACCATTTTGGTTTAAATAATTATTCATCAGAAAAAGCGGCTTGATTTTTGAATTTGAAATCGATTGATCGACGCGACGTATCAACCGCGTGACGGCGACAAACAGTACTAACGGTACTAACAAAATTTTGGAGATTAGTGTCGTTACTGTCATGTTTACAAATATTTTCAGTGTTTTTACTCGGTTTTCGGTAATTATCCGTGTTCGGGCACAGCGTTAAAGGATCTCGGAAATCAAATTGTTGCGTGTTTAGGAACATGTGTCTATTTGCATAGGGGTGTGTAAATGTGTCCATATAGTATTGTTTCCCGGACCTGTTTTTTGGTGATAATACACCATTCCCGTTCCTGTTTGGCGTCAAGCCAAAGTTGTCAATGTTTATTTCTGTGAAAAAACAGCTTGAACTTTGATTTTGAAGTCGATTGATCGACGCGACGTATCGTCCGCGCGACGGCAACAGACAGTACAAACAGCGCTACCTAAACGAGCGAGGTTAGTGTTGTATTTACAAATCTTTTTAATGGTTTTAATAAGTTTTCGGTAATTATCCGTGTTCGGGCACTGCGTCAAAGTGATTTCGGGAATCAAATCGTTGCGTGTTTAGGGAGTTGTGACGATTTGCATAGTGTGAATGTGTCCATGTGCCCATATAGCATTATTTTTCAGCACTGATTTTTGCTGATAATACACCCTAACCGTTCCTCTTTGAGGTCGAGCGCCCTTGGGAAAACTACACGGTACCTTACGGAACTTACGAAACAGTTTATGTTCCATACAAAGCTTTAGTAAAATCGGCCTGTTTACCTTCATTTCTCAGGGCCAAGTTTCCTTAAACTTAATTCTCACGCCCTGTAAATAAAATGCTTTGCTCTGTTGTTTATTGCTCATGTTTTACTAGATTTTGTGATATCTCAGTAAACTAAAATGCCAGACTGTAACTCTTTATCGCGAAGCTTTATCTTTGAGCTGCAGTAACTTTCTGCATCGAGTGAAACAAGTCGAACCAGATAGTAAATATTACTGGGAAGTTGTAGCCTAGGAAAAATAAACTTTATTCTTGGCAATAAAAACTCTAGATATATATATATGTATAGTTGCTATACATGAAAGACGAGAAAAAAGAGGAAAGAGAGGAAAAATACGAAGAGAAGAGGGTGAAGTGGTTGGGGTTGTTTCTAGACGCGAGGCGAGGGTTCGATAGGAATGTCTATATAACGGACGAGCAGCAGCATTTAATGGATGCCTTATGAAAATAAATTAGCAACTCGAAACTTTCCTAAGTGGCTTGTCTGCAACCATGTCGTGTCATATTTGTAACAACAGAGCCAATATAAAAGTTTGCGAAGAAAATTTCATATCGTAGACAATATTTTTTCATCTATTTTTTCAAGCTTCCGCTTTTGTACTTTGTTGATACATTAGTGACTTTTTTGTTCAGTGATATAGAAGCTTATTTTCTCCAAATGGTTCTATTATAAGAAGTTTTTATTTTCCTTTCTGTGGGATTTGAACCCTCAAGTGTACAGTAAATGCCAGTTGGTCAATTTTATCCCGAAATTGCATCAAAATGATATACAATGCTTTTATACAGATTTCGAATTTTAAAGCTATCAGAATGATCCGATTCTCAAGATGTCATGAATTTTTATGAGAAGCAACTGTCGAAGTAATTTCCAAACATTTTTTAACGAAAAATCATTAAGTTTCGAAAAATACTTGAACCTCGTAAGTCTGAAGAAATACTTTTTGAAGCTAACAAAAAAGAATGTTCAGAGTCATAGAGATTTATGGAACAATAGAGGAAAATTTGAATTTGACTCCCTTCCTGAAATTCAAAATTTTCTAAAACGTTACCTGTTTGTTCTAGGAACTTTTAAATCTTAAAGAAATTTCTTTTGGTTTAAAATTAACGTTTTTTACTCAAAATTTAAATATTGCAGTGTAATACCCGTCACTTTAATTGAAAATTCATATCTTTGGCTGAAAGTCCAAATATTTTGGATAATATGTTCATTCTCTTTAGTTGAAAAGTCTACTATTATATGTTTGGTTGAAAATTTGATTATTTTGTTGAAAATTTGTTTTTTTCAGTTTGGAAATTCATCTCTTTCATTTAAAATGTAAACTTTTTTCGCTAAAAATTCATCTGATTTGGTTAAAAATTTCACTATTTTATTGAAAATTCTTTTTTTTAATGAAGTTTTTCAATAAAAATTTAACTATTCCATATTTGGGTGAAAACTCATCTTGTGTGGTTAAAAATTTTATTTGTTAGTTAAAAATGTTATTAATTTGTTGAAACCTTGTCTTTTTTTTTAATTCATTTCTTTTGGTAGAAATTTCATCGGGCTTGGTTCAAAATGCAACTATTTCTTTAAAATTAATCTAATTTGGTTAAAAATTTAACTATTTCGTTAAAAATTCGTCTTTTTGGTAAGAAATTAATCTTCTCGGTCATAAATTAAACTTTTTCTTTAACTATTCAACTACTTGGTTGAAACTTCTTCGTTGAAAATTTATCATTTTTTGTTGAAAATTCAACTACTTAGTTGAAACACGCTTACTTTGTTAAAAATTCATTTTTTTTAGATTTAAAATTTTAGGTGAAAGTTCATCTCTTCGGTTGGCAATGTAAACATTTCGTTAAAAAATCGTGTTTGTTGTTAAACATTAATTTTATTGCAAACTTAACTATTCCATTTTTTATTTAAAATTTATCATTCTTAGTTGAAAACTCAACTATTTGGTTGAAAATTTGTTTTTTATTTAAAATTAAAAGCTTTTTTGTGTTAACTATTACATTTTTCGTTCTGCATTAACATTTCTTGGATGAAAATTCAACAAATTAATTGAAAGTTGAACTTTTTTGTTAGAAATGCATTTTCTTCGTTGAAGATTCATTATTCTAGTTAAAAATTCATATCTTTGGTTGAAAATGTAACAAATGTGTTGAAAATTCGTTTTTTTTTTTAAAGAAATTCAATTTTTTAAATTAAAAATTCAACTACTCTAGTTGAAAATTCATCTCATCTTTGGTTAAAAATCCAATTATTTTGGGTAACCAGTCTGCAGATTTTTTGTTGTTGAAAAGTTTGCTATTATATTTTCATTAAGAATTCATCTTTTTTAGTTAAAACTTTAATTATTTGGTCAAAAATTTTATTATATGTTTGAAGATTCAACAATTATACAAGAAAGTCCTAATTTCGGTTTGAAAATTCAACTTTTTATTAAAAAATCGTCCATTTGAGTTAAAAATTTAACTATTTTAGGGCAAAATTCTACTACTTGGTTGAAAATGAACTTTTTTGTTAAAAGTTCATATTTGCTTGCTAAAATAAATTTTAAATTTGATATAAGAACTTATATTTATTTATACTTTGAATTTAAAATGATTGGAGATTCCATTTATATTTTGAATTGTTTAATTTCATTAGTTGTACAATTTCAAACATTTTGGGACAATTAATACTCAATAGAAAAATCGAGTTTAAATTTGAGTTTGAAATCGATTGATCGACGAGACGTATCGACCGTCCGACGGCTCACGTTTCTACTACTTGAATGTGCGCAATTATAAACTAAAATGATTCGAGATTCCATTTTCATTTTTCATTGTTCAATTTCATAAGTTGTTAAATTTGTAACATTTTCGTGTTATTAATATTGATTAGTAAAAGCGAGTAGAAATTTAAATTTGAAATCGATTGTTCGACGAGACGTATCGACCGTCCGACGGCTCACGTTTCTACTACTTGAATGTGCGCAATCATAAATTGAAATGATTCGAGATTCCATTTTTATTTTTAATTGTTTAATTTCATAAGTTGTAAAATTTCAAACATTTTGGTGTAATTAATATTTATTAGAAAAAGCGAGTAGAAATTTAAATTTGATATCGATTGATCGACGAGACGTATCGACCGTCCGACGGCTCACGTTTCTACTACTTGAATGTGCGCAATCATAAATTAAAATGATTCAAGATCCCATTTTTATTTTCAATTGTTATTGTGGAGAGTTTACTTTTTTAACTGAAAATTGAACTATTCCATTTTTGCTTAAAAACTATATATTTTCTATCAAAAAATTTAACTATTTGGTTACCAATTTTTTGAAAATAAAAATTAAACTTATTGATGAAAATTCATCTTTTTTGTAGATAATTTGTTTTTTAAATTAAAAATTAATGTTTTTGGTTGCAAATTAATCTCTTTAGTTGAAAATTGATCTTTTTGGTTGAAAATCAAACTATTTGTTTCAAAATTGATATTTTTTAGTTAAAAATTCAACTATTATTCGAAAAATCAACCTTTTCTAAAACATTTGCTGTTGTTCTTACTTTTTTCTGTGGATTTTTCAACCATCAAGTGACTGAGGGAATATAAAAATGTCTTTAGTTCCCTCATGACAAATGAAGCGGGTTAAGGTTTCTGTAGATCGTTGACTCGTGACTGACGTTTAATTTGTGGGGTCGATCATCAGGAATAAATGAAATAATAAAGAAGGTCATTAAGAATCCATCGATGCGAACCGAGCCGGGAATTATGTCAAGTTGTAAAAAAAAAATTTCCCAGATGAAATCCGGCTTACGAATAAAAGAGCCAGTATTTTTAGTTTTGCATTATTCCAGCGTTTGTTTCGCCAACTGGTGCAGAGAGAACAACACAGAGATTGCGGCACGACAAAAACATTGTACGATGCGAGAGAATTATGGTGGTACTTTAGAAAAGAGATGCTGTATTTACGTTGACAGAAAAATCTTCGATGAAATATTGACGTCGATTATTCTAATCGCGGCAAAAGTTTCAAAAAGGGAGAAAGTATTAAATAGATAATACTTTTAACACCGTAATGGAAGAGAAATTCTGATAAGTGGAGGCGTTTCTCTAAAGTGCTTCTGATTACTGTTTCAAGTTGAATCATGAATCTAAAATTTGCTTTAGAATTCTCCAGATTATCTATTTCCAGGCCTCGGACACACTTTAGATATCAAAAATAGTGTAAATAGTGTCAAATTGTTTTAAATAGTGTAGAAATAGTGTCACAAAATTTTACAAGGATTAAAAATGAACTTCTACGTTTATTTAAAGTGCTTTTTTAGTCTATAAATTATCGAAAATATTTAATTTTTATTTTTATTTCAAAGTTTTATTATTTGGTTCAAAATTGAATTATTTTTTTGAAAATTCTACAATTTGTTCTCAAAATGTCATACTTCTTGGTTGAAAATTCAACTGTTTTCTTGAAAAGTCGTATTTTTGGCTTGATAATTCAACAATTTGATTGAAATTTTCTTTCTTTCTTTACAAAAATTTTTTTAATTAAAAATTCAACTATTTTGTTGAATATTTATTTTTTTAGTTTTATAATGTATCTCTTTCTGAAGAAATTTCATCTTTTTTGGATTAAAAATGCAACTTTCTGGTTAAAAATTGATCTGTCTCGGTTGAAAATTAACTTTTCTGTTAAAAATTCACATTTTTCAGTAGAAAATTTAACTTTTTTGTAAAAAAAATCGTGTTTTCGGCCCGAAAATTAATCAATTTCGTATAAAATTTAACTATTTGGCCGAAAATTGGTGTCTTTTGTTGAAATTCGTATTTTTTGGTTAAAAAAGCAATTATTTGGTTGAAATTAATCTGTTTTGGATGAGGATTTAAGTATTTTGTTGAAAATTTGTTTTTTTCGGTTAAATCCAACTATTTTTTATTTAAAATTTTAATATTGTTTGTTAAAATATCAAACATTACATTTTTCGTTAAAAATTCTTCTTTTTGGATTAAAAAATAGACTCCTTGGTTGTAAAATAATTTTTTTGTGGAAAATTCCTATTCTTGGTTTGAAAATTCAACTACTTTATTTAAAAAATCGTCTTTTTGACTTAAAAATTTCACAATTTGGTATGAAATTCAACGCTTTGGTGAAAAATTAAACTGTTTTGCAGAAAATTCGTTTTTTTATTGAAAATTAAGTCGCTTCAATAAAAATTACACAGCATTACTTTTGGTTAAAGATTGGTATTTTTTATCTCAAAAATTCAACTATTTAATTCAAAATTTTTGGAAACGAAAAAAATATAGACTAAAAATTAATCAAATAAAATTTTGACTAACATCACATTCATTGTTCAAATTATTTAGTGAAAAGTGTACGTAATTTATTGAAAATTCGTCTTTCTGGTAGATATTCAACAAAATTTAATTATTTTGTTCGAAATTGAACGATTTTGAAAGAAAATCATTTCATTCGGTTAAAAATTCAACTGTTTTATTGAAAATTAGTTTTTTGGTTGAATTAAACTGTTTTTGATTTACAATTGAATTTTTTTTGGTTAAAATATATGAACCTACACTTTTAATTAAGGATTCATCTTTTTTCGTTAAAAATTAATCTTTTCAATTGCAAATTTGACAATGAAATTTTTTGTTAAAAATGTATCTTTTTTAGTTGTAAATTCATATATATTGTTTAAAATTCTTCTTTTTTTTTTTGTAAAAAATTTATCTTCTTGGTTGAAAATTCATTTTTTTGGTGCTAAAATGCACTATTTTGTTGAAAATTGATCTTTTGTAGCTGAAAATTCATGTATTTTATTAAAAATTCATCTCTTTGGTTTCAAATTAAACATTTTTGTTGAAAATTGGTCTTTTTTTACTGAAATTTCGTCTATTACATTTTTCATTGAAAATTCATCTTTTTGGATAAAAATATTATTATTCGGTCAAAAATGCAACTGTTTTGTTGAAAATTGGTTGTTCGGTTGAAGATCCAAATTTAATTTAAAACTGGAAAAGATTGGGAAAAATTAAAAAATTTCGAAATCAAATTTTGAAGCTTTTTAAGGATCTCTAAAGGTTTCAGGAAAAGCAAAAAATGAAATTTAAGTTAATTGGGAAAATTTTAAATGATTTTTTGTTTTGAAAAATTAGTTTTACGAGAATATTTCAAAAGAATAAAAAAAATTTTTGATCAATAAATGACAATTAGACAATTATTAATTTGGAAAATAATCGAGTAAGTTTTAAATATATTTAGAAGTTTCGAAAAGATTCCAAAATAATTTAAAACGTGAAAAGATTTCAAAACATTTAAAACATAATGTAGATTTTTGACGATGTCGAACACAAAATTTATAAGCTTTTAAAATAATGAAAAATTTCTATCAAAATTTCTAGAAAAACAAATAATAATTTTTTATTTTTTTCAAAATTAATTTAAAAAGAATATTTAATAAGATTTCCAAATTTTCAAAAAAAGAATCTGGATGACTTTAAGGTAATTTTTTTACTTTTGCAGAATTATCAAAAAATTGTACGAAAAATTGGTGTTCCAGGATGATAAAATTATTATTAGATTCCTGAAAAAAGTTTTAATTATTTTTTTAAACAAATTTTTAAGAGAATATTTTAAAAAATTTCAAAACAAATTTTAATGTATAAATTAATGTTTTTAGATTAAAAATCTATACAATGTATAAAATAAATAAAGCTTCTAAAGTTTTTTTTTTAAATCTACATTTCTAGAAAATATTTTGAAGTTAAAAATTATTTTTGAATCTCTTCAATTCTAAATATTTCTTGAATTAACGCGATTTTTTATTTTTTTTTTATTTTTCAATCTTACCAAATTGAAAGATTTTGCTTTAAACTCTACTACACCCTTTTTCGAAATTTTAGGAAATTGTTTGATCATTTTTCAAAAAAAAAAAATCATTAAAAATTTTCACACGAATCTTAAGAAAATTCCTTTTTTTAAATCTTTTCAGACCTTCCAAACCTTCTAATCTTAAAAAATATTTCAAATATTTTCTGCCTTTTTTTTATTTCTGCAAAATTTTAAAAATTGCCCTAAAATCTTTCAGATTCTTCTTTGACAATTTTAGAACTCTTTTGAAATGTTTCGAAATATTTTTAAATAATTTCTTAAAATTAATTTTTCTAAATAAAAAATCATTTGAATTTTGTCTATGAACTTAAGAAATTTTTTTGGATTTCATGAAACATTAAAAAATTCTTTAAAAATCTCTACAAGTTTTAATTATTTTTTAATTGTTTAAAAACTTCTGAATATCTCTTAAAATTACTCAAATTTTTTCTAAAATTAAGTAATATGGCAGAATTGCAATATTTGGCTTCAAAATCTTGTACACTCTTTTTATAAAATTAGGAAATAATTTCAAATGTTTTGCAATCTTTTTCAATTTTCTCTTAGAATTCATTATAAAACAATCATTTAAAATTATTTTATGAATTTTAAGAACATTTTTTTCATTCGCTTGACACCATGCAAAATTCAGTTTACGTAAAATTTGTTTAAATCCTGAAAAATTAAAAAAAAAATCCCAAAGTCTTGCATATTCTTTTATCGAACATTTTGAATTATTCAAAACTTAGAATTATTCTTTCAGAGTAAGCCCTAAACCATTTAAAATTTTCCCAGGAATTTTGAATAAAATTTAATCTCAAATCTTTTATAATTATTACAAAGCTTCTAATTTATTTTCGAATTCTTCCAAATAAATTTTTGCCCATAATTTAATTTTTCTTATCTCTTTGAAATGATTAAAATTATTAAAATATCATTTAGAAATAAATTTTATGATGAAGTAAAATTATTTATTTAAAAATTTTGAACAAAGTTTTATAACAACAAAAAATTTGTGAAAAAGAACGAATATTAGTTTAAAAATTACCTGAACTTTTGACGAGACCGCGTTCAATATATCGTAGGTAGTTTAAAAAATCGCAGACTGCTATTATCTGTAAATAATAATATATTTTTATTGATATTCTGAATCAGATTTTATTTTGGAAAATATTTTGTAAATCAATACTGACCCTATTGCGGCAAATCTGGGAAATACAGTGAGACTGATTTTCCTGATCCCCTAATCTCATCCGGTAGTGACATTGTCTAGGCGCTTCGAGCAAAGCACATTTTCTGCAAAAAGAAAATTAAAAAGTTTACTTAAAAAATAACTTGCAAAAAAAAGTAAAAAATATTTTTTCAACTTTATGGATGACAGGCTCCATAGGCCAAAATGCTCTAAAACTAGGAGATTTTAGACGAAAATAAGGAAATAAATTCTTCTGAATAAAATTAATGTGGGCAATATACTAAATTCAATTTGAAAAGCTTTAAATTACTAATAATTTAAGTAGAACTATCGACTTTTAAACAAAATAGATGAATTTTTAAACAAATGGTGGCATTTAAGAAAAAAGGATAAATTTTCAAAAAACAAAATTAATTTTCTACCAATAAAGTCGAATTTTCGCCCAAATATTTGAATTTTTAACTAAAAAAAAATCAGTTTTCAAACAAAAATGGAATAGTTCAATTCCAGGATATAAAAATTAATTTTTAACATAACAAAAAAACAAATTAAAATTCAACCCTAAGAAGAGTCATTTTCCTTCAAAATTGTTGGCTTTAAAACCAAATTTGTCTTATTTAAAACAAAAATTTTAAACAGAAAAAAAATAATTTCATTGCCAAAAGTTGAATTATTATAATTTATCTATATTATTATAAATAAATAATTGATTAATTATTAATTATTATTATTTCGACTAAAAACATTTTTATTTCAAATGAAAAGCAGATGAATTAAAACAAGACGAATTTTCAAAAATATAGTTGAATCTTCAATCAAAAAATGAAATGTCAACAAAGTAGCTCAACTTTCAACCAAAAAATATTTTTATTTTAATTGAAAAATATTCGATTACAAAAAAAAAAAAATTAAAAAAAAAGTTGAGTCCTCAATAAAAACCAAGAAAGATTTTTCAGTGAATAAAGAAAACAAATATCGTCCAAAAAAGCTAATTTTCAACCAAAAATGGAATAGTAAAATAATTTTCATACTATAAAATAAATTTTCGCGAAAAAAAATTTTCAACTCGGATTTTTCAGTTCAAATAGAAAAAAATGTGATCCAAATGGTTGAATTTTTAAGCCAAAAAAACTAATTTTCTACAAAACAGTTGAATTTGAAACCAAAAATAGGAATTTCTAACAGTTAAAAAAATTAATTTTTAAACATAAAGAAAAACAACTTTTCAACAATATAATTCAATTTTTAACTAAAGAGATTAATTTTTTACCAAAACAATGAATTTTTAAATAATAAATATGAATTCTCAACGTAGAATGTAATAATTAATACTTCAACCAAAAAATATTTGAATTTAAAATTAAAAAACAGTCGAATTCTATCAAAAAAGTAAAATTATCAACGAAATAGTTGAATCTTCAACCAAAAGAGAATAATTTTCAACAAAGGAGTTGAATTTTTAATCAAAAGAGATTTTCTACAAAAAAGTTGAATTATCCACCCGAAAATATGAAATTTCAACAAAAAAGTTAATTTTCAACCAAATAATTTAATTTTCCACCAAAATGGGTACATAAATAGATAACCAAAATTTGTATCGAAAATGGATTTATTGCATAAAAAATTCTTTAAAAATCAAAAAGGTAAAAGGATTTTTTTAAATTTATCATTTTTTGATACAATAATATTTTAAAAATAATATTTTAAATTTTAGACGCAATTTATTTACGATTTTAATGCAGTAATCATTTTTTTGAACAATTTATGACTGATATTTTTTGAAATTATCACTTAATGAAGGAAAATAATATTTCTTGAACTTGGATAACTTTTTTTTATCAAACTATTTCGGCCTTTTATCTTTACAGTGATTTGGAATTTTCAGAATGTTTTTTTGCTCTTTTAAAAAATTTCCATTTATTAGTTTTTAATAAAAAGGCAATAAAAAAATACTTACTTTGGAAAAGCGAGCTTCGTTTTGTCACTAACAGCTTCGATGAAAATAATTCCATCCAAAACTGCTTGTCTGACTTTCGCACCCAGATCCTGATTTGGAAAATCTAAACATAGATCGATATCCTCCCGGAAAATCCTTTCAATAAAAGGATCACTTTTATCGACACAAGGATTCGTTTTCCATAACAGGAACTCTGAGTGGACTCTGAAATTTCAAAAAATTCTCATTATTTTCTATTTTGGGGGAAAATTATTTTTGAAACAAAATAAATACAATACACCCTCATTTTCTTAAAATTCTTGAGAAAGTTTAAAAAGATTTTTCAAGATTTTAAATATATTGAAAAATAAATTAGAAAATTTTACAACAAACTTTGTTTATTTTACAAGATTTTAACAAATTTGTGAAAATATTCCAGTCGATTTCAAAAATATACAGGACTTTTAGAAGTCTTTTAAATTGACTCGACTTTTTCCTAAAATTTTGTAATGTTCCAAAACTAACAAAAAATTGCCTTCAAATCTTCCAGATTATTTTCCGAAATTTTTTGAAATCATTTGAGATATTTTGAAACCTTTTTAAATTTTCTCTTGAAAAATAATTTTTCAATATAAAAAATCATTTAAAATTTTACCAGGAATCTTTAAAAAAATTAATTAATTAATTAATAATTAAAAAAAAACTTTCAAGTTTTTTGTCGAAATTTCACCTTCAAAAATATACATTTTTTTACAATTTCGGAAATCTTCTCAAGTTTTGAATCATTTAAGAATCTTTACAAAACTTCTAAAACATCTAAATATCATTTGAAACAATTCAAATTTTTACGAAAACTTTTTAAAATACTGCAAAATTAAGAAAAAAATTCCTTAAAATCTTCCAGATTATTTTTTCATATTTTGAATTATTCAAACCTTCAAATTACGTAAGAATTTAAAATAAAAGCCTTCTACATTTTCCCAGAAATCTTCAAAAATGGTATTCTCTTAAAACCTTTCAAAATTATTAAAAAGTTTCTCATTTTTTTCGAAATCTTAAAAAATTACAATTTAAAGAAACTGTTTTGATTTTAAAGGATTTTTAAAAGATTTTAGGGAATATTCGAATCATTTTTAAAGATTTTCAAACGGTTTAAAGAAACTTTAAAAATAATTAAAAATTTGAAAATAGTTAAAACAAAATATAGATTTTTGAAGATTATGAAATCAAATATTTAATTTTTATAAGGATTTTACAAGATTTTTAGATAACAAAAAATTGGTCTTCCGATTCCTGGACATTCCAATAATTTTTTTCTGTTGATATAATTAAAGTGAGTTCAATTCCGCGTGTAATTAACTTTTTTTATTAGAATTGGTCGAAATTGACTGAGTAAGAAAATGAAGAGAGAAAGAAATAAAATAAATGAATTTTCAACCAAAATCATTAATTTTCTACCAAAAAATACGAATTTTCAACGAAATACTTGAATTTTTAAATAAAAAATATAAATTTTCAACAAACTAGGTAAACTTTTGAATAAAATAAAAAATTTTTAACCAAAAATGGAATAGTTATATTTCCAGTTCAAAGATTAATTTTACAACAAAAAACGAATTTTCATCAAATTAGATAAATTTTCAACCACAGTGATGAATTTTAAACTAAAAATGGTGAATCTTCAACTGGAATAGTTGAATTTTCAGCCGCGTAAGAGATGAATAAATTTGTCATTAAAATTTTGGAATATTCAACTAAATTGCTTCAATGATCAATTAAAAATAATAAATTTGTAACAAAAAAAAATATATAATTTTCAACAAAGTACTTACATTTTTAGTTAAAAAAATTAATTAAAAAAAATCCAATCTTAACAAAAATGAATTTTTAACAAAGGAGTTCAAGTTTTAATCAAGTAATTGAATTTTCAACCAAAATAATTAATTTTCTACCAAAAAAGAGGAATTTTCGACCAAACACTTGAATTTTTAAATAAAAAAGATAAATAATTTTTAACTAACTGGGTAAATTTTGTAATAAAAAAATAAATTTTTAACCAAAAATGAAATACTTAAATATCCAGTTTAAGAAATTCATTTTACAACGAAAAAACGATTTTTGGTCAAAATAGTTCAATTTGAAACCAAAGTGATGAATTTTCAACTGGAATAGTAGAATTTTCAACCGCGGAAGAGATGAATATTTAACAAAAATTGTGGAACATTCAACTGTATTGCTTAAATTATCAGTTAAAAAAATTATTTTGTAACCAAAAAAAAAAGAATTTTCAACAAAGTACCTACATTTTTGGTTGAAAAATTTAATTTAAAAAAATCGAATCTTCTAAAAAAAAATGCATTTTTAACAAAGGAGTTCAATATTCAATCAAGTAATTGAATTTTCAACCAAAATCGTTAATTTTCTACCAAAAAAGACGAATTCTCAACAAAATACATTATATTTTAACCAAATACTTGAATTTCCAAATAAAAAAGATAAATTTTCGGCCAAATAGTTGAATTTCAAAATAAAAAAGATCAATTTTCAACCAGAAATGGAAAAGTAAACTTTCTAGTTTAAAAAATTAATTTAATTTGTTTATTTTCAACAAAAATTGAATTATATCAATCCACAATGTCGAATTTCCTGTCGATATAGAAAAATTTTAAACTAAATAGTTGAATTTCCTACCTGCAAAAATGAATTTTCAATCAAATATTCGAATTTTGAAACAAAAAAATCAAACATTAACCAAAAACAGTTGAATTTTGAACAAATACTTGAATTCTCAGCGCAAAATTGAATAGTTAATATTTCAGCCAAACAAAATGAATTTTCAACAAAAGAGTTAAATTTTCAGCCAAAGAGTTGCATTTTGAACAAAATATGTGAGCTTTTAACCAAATATTTAAACTTTCAACCTACAAAGATGAATTCTCAATCAAAACGTCGAATTCATAGTTGAATTTTTAACCAAAAAAGAAAATGAAAAAATATTGATATTCAATTTTATATTACAATTGTACAAAAAATGAGTGATGTTCTCGAAAAACAAATTCCACTATTTTGCACTATTTTGCTAATATTTTGAAAAAAGTGACTATTTTCTCTCAATCGTCTGCTAATGACACTATTTCTTTACTTTTAATTAAACAATATTTTTAACTTCTTCGCTAATTGGCTACAAATTGTCTCAATGGCTGATTAGAGACCATACAAAATGTTGAATTATCCAGCCAAAAAGATGAGCTTTTAACAAAACAGATGACTTTTCAACGAAATAGTTAAATTTACAAACAAAAAGATGAATTCTCAACAAATTACATAAATTTTTCACCAGAAATTTGAATTTTCTACCAAACTGTTGAATTTTCAACCTTAAAATGCTAATTTTCACCAAAAAATGTAATAGTTGATATTCAAACCAAAAATGATTTAATTTTATATAAAAAAACAGTTGAATATAACAAAAAAAGACAAATTTTCAACAAATTATTTAAATCCTCGAATAAAATACATTACTTTTAAACTATACATTTTTAACAAAAAAAATTAATTTTCCACCAAAAAAGACGAATTTTTGAGAAAATACATGGATTTTCAAAAACAAAAAAAGTTTTAAACCAAAAATCGAATGGTTAAATTTTCAGATAAAAAAAAATAATTCTCAATAAGAAGAAAACAATTTGCTACATGACTGTTGAATTTGCAAGCCAAAGAAACGAATTCTCTACACAACAGTTGAATTTTCAACCTGGAAATACTCATTTTCAACCAAAAAAGTAATAGTTGATATTTAAACCAAAAAATAGTTATATTTTAAATAAAAAATAGTTGAATATAGCAAAAAAATATGAAATTTTAACAAAATACTTTAATCATCAACTAAAACAGATTAAATTTCAACCATACTGTAACATTTTTAACATCAACAACATTATTTTCATCCAAAAAATACGTATTGATAACAAAATACATATACTTTTTATCAAATAGTTCAATCTTAAACTATCCAATAATTAAATTTTCAGTTAAAAAAATTAATTTTAAATCAAAATAAAACGAATTTTCTACAAGACTGTTGAATTTTC